>JAJMSL010000009.1:0-167500 GCA_030558395.1 Danielia reshetovae
CGAATCATGAAGGCAACCTTGAAGAACTTCGAATGAACAATTAGCGAAATTCTCATTTTGGAGAGTACGTATTCTGTATGTTTAGGATACGACTTTGATTTTGACTTCTACTACTATTTTATTCCAAGTTGGAATATAATTCGTTGGCCAATGAGGCGAACTTTTTTTCGGTAAATATGGTAAATATATATTTAATCAAATGAAATTTTCAAAGCACAATTTGGTACTTGTAGACCAGTTCTCCCGAAATCTACAATGAGCTGGAAGAATTTGGGGAAAATGGATACTTAATTTTTCGGGTAAAAATTACGAATTCTGCTTTTCCCCAATGTGAATTTTTGGGGCTCCAGTTGATCTTTTTACTTGAGAGAGGTGCGACATTTATGTGAATAATACTGTACTCGGCTCTCTGTGGTTTCACTAAGGGTCCCGATACAATGTACCTAGATCTATATTTTCCCGGATTTATTCGTGTCCCCTGCATAATACAAAAATGCACTTTCATGCTCCACGAAACAATGGGATCGGGCTCGAAACATAAGGTTCGTATGCGCAACATAAGGTTCATATGCGGAACACAATGCTATGCGGAACACAATGGCATTATGCTCGACACAACAATGTTATGCTCACCAACAGAATGCTATTACGCTCACTTTAAATTCACATGGGGTAACAACTGGTCAACTTCCCCAGGCTTTATTGTTCTCGTTAGTTTTTAACAATAGTTGTATAATTAGCAAAAATCATAGAAATCCAAACTGTGCATGAAAAATAACATGTGCGCCCATCGATAATATATGCAGATTAAGCCCCGAATATGCAAACAAGTGATGCTCAACTGATGTCCAGCCAAATTGAGAAGTGTCTTAGCCATGGAAAACGAAAAAAGAGAAAAACCGAACTTTTCAAAAGGGGAATTTCCGGTGTGTCCAGCGAAAGACAATGTAGAATAAAGCCCCGCACTTAAGGCGGGTTCTCATTACCTGTCTTGCTTCCAGTACGTAAAAACTGCACTCTCTCAGGATGAGGAAAGATGGTACGATGAGCGAACTCACCGTATTCTTTCACCCTTTTTTCAACGTCATTGATTAATCAGGAAAAGTATAAATAGAAAAACTCAACTATTCATCATACGGAATGACATTAGTGCCCATTGATTGTTTATGAAGATTTGAGCTCCGAAATTAAGAAATATTCTCACTTTTCCTCCTGATTCCAGGGTTCAAAACGTTGCACTCACGATTCAGGGTTTGAAATCGCAAGATTTATTCCTTATGTTGGGTATAATTTGATTTTTTCTATTTTATAGTTTTCCTAATTATATCGTGATCGTTGTTGGTGCAAGAAGTAGATCAAGCGAGAGAGCTGGACCGATTCCCAAAAGACTCCACCAGGACTTGGAACATTCACATTGCTCATATATGTGACCGATGACACGGTCGTTGGGGCGAGGTTGGAGACATAGTTTACAAATAATCCTGCGTACAGGTCCTTATTACCCGTAACGTGCAGTCTCAGATCTAGGATCTATTTTCTCTTTTTTCAACGACAGACGCACTCGAGAGGAGGAGAACGATAGCCATAGTGTCCAATAAGTATAGGGCACTAAGGACTCGTCCTCATCGTTGCCTAAACCCAAGAATTCTCCCTACCCTACACACGCCGCGACCTGTAACACAATAACATTCTCCGTATTCATAGTCGCCTGGTTAGCTCAATCGGTAGAGCATTTGACTCTTAATCTTCATAAGGTCAATCAAAAGGTTGCGGGTTCGATCCCCGCATCGGGCTTTCTTTTTGGCTCCACCACCGAAGCCGTACCCCCGCCATCCCCATCCCTATCACCTCCTTAGAAGCCTCCACCCATACAGAGCACCAGCAAGCAGCTTCTTTCCTTCGGCTCATCTCATTGTCCTGCATATATGTACTCACAAAATAATTCTACATCCATCGCATCACTTTTCAACTCATCACCATGGCCGAACCGATTCGCTGCGCTTTCAACTCGCGAGAGATCGAGCCCTTCTATGTGGGTGGCACCTCTGCTGCCTTCTCGCACGACGCTTCTGTTCTCGCAACCCCCATGAGTGAAGATATCGTGGTGACAGATTTGGCCACGAATTCCGTGCTACACACCTTGGAAGGTGACGGAGAGCTTGTCACGGCACTTGCAATGACTCCTGACGGATCCAAGTTGGCAGTGGTCTCACAGTCGCAGCAGCTCCGCGTGTACGACGTCGAAAGCGGAAAGGTATTGAAACAATTCAAGATGTCAGCACCCGTATACATTGCCACGGCCGACGAAACATCGTCTCTTTTTGCATTTGGCGCCACCGATGGTGTGGTGACCGTCTGGGACATCGAAGGGGGGTACGTGACGCATTCGCTCAAGGGCCACGGCACCACCATTTGCTCGCTTCGATTTCATGGCCAGCTCCACACTTCCAAGTGGTTTTTGGCGCTGGGAGACACCATGGGCACCGCCAAGGTGTGGGACTTGGTCAAGCGCAAGTGCATTGCCACTTCCAGCGAGCACAATGCCGCCGTTCGTGGTGTGGCCTTTCTGGAAGACGGAACGTACTTTATGACCGGAGGAAGAGATGAGGTGGTGGTTCTCTACAAGACGGAGAACTTGAAGAAAGTCGTGAACACGTTTGCCGTGCGCCACCAGGTCGAAACGTGCGGCTTCTTGCCCATCCAGGACGAATTGGTTTTCTACACTGCCGGATCTGAGTGCCAGCTCAAACTCTGGAACATCGAGTCGGGCACGCCGCTCGGAGGATCTCGCAAGCCGTTGAAAACCCAGGAGGAGCTTGTGGTCATCGACGTGGTGCACACCGAGGCGTCTGTGTGGATGATCTTGAGCGACCAAACTTTGGTGGAGCTCGATTTGGACGAGATGGATTTCGAGGACGGCTCGTTGCACATCCCCGTTCTGAGAAGAATCGCGGGTAACCACGGCATCATCGCCGATCTCCGGTACGCCGGGCCCAACCTTGATCTTGTGGCGTTGGCTACAAACGCTCCCGCGTTGAGAATCATCGACCCCAATTTCCCGCTTGATGTCCAGCTCTACGACGGCCACACGGATCTTCTCAATTGCTTGGACGTCTCGGAGGACGGCTTGTGGGTGTTGACCGGCGGCAAGGACCACGAGGCCCGTTTGTGGCAGTGGGTGGAGTCCAAATTCGAGCCCTACTGTGTTTTCCAGGGCCATGCTGGCGCCGTCACCGCGTGCGGCTTGTCCAAGAGCACGCCCCCCACGTTTGTGGTTACTGCGTCGGCGGATTTGACCGTCAAAAAGTGGAAAGTTGCCCGGGGAACCGTCAAGAGTTCCGACTACACGCGAAGAGCACACGACAAGGAAATCAACGCCTTGGCCGTGGCTCCGAACGACGAGTTGTTTGCCACGGCATCGTTCGACAAGCTCGGCAAGATCTGGGACACAGATTCGGGCGAAACCGTCGGCGTTTTGCGCGGCCACAAGCGAGGATTGTGGGACATTTCGTTTTGCCAGTACGACAAGGTGGTGGCCACCTGTTCCGGGGACAAGACCGCCAAGTTGTGGCTGTTGGCGGACTACACGTGCACCAAGACCTTGGAGGGCCACACCAATGCGGTTCAGAGGTGTCGCTTCACCAATAAGAATCGCCAGCTTGTCACGACTGGAGCGGATGGCTTGGTGAAGGTGTGGGACACGAAGGAGAGCGAGTGTGCGGCCACGTTGGACAACCACAGCAATAGAATCTGGGCGTTGGACGTCAAGAACGACGGGCTCAGCATGGTTTCCGCCGATGCCGACGGAAACATCAATCTTTGGGCCGACAACACCCAGCAGTTGCTCCAGGAGCAGGAAGAGAAGACCCGGATGAAGGTGGAGCAGGAGCAGTCGTTGAGCAACTACATCAGCCAGAGCGACTGGAGCAACGCCTTTTTGTTGGCGTTGACGTTGGACCATCTGATGCGACTCTACAATGTGGTGAAAGGTGCGATTTCTGCCAACGAACTGCCGGAGCTGGCTGTGGGCTCCACGAAGCTCGAGGAGACCATGCAGGCGTTGGACGACGCCCAGATGGCCGCATTGTTGAAGCGAGTGCGAGACTGGAACGTGAACTTCAAGCAGTTTGACATTGCCCAGAAGGTGTTGGCGGTGGTGGTGGACAAGATCAACTTGGAGGCACCGGGGATCCGCAAGATTGTAGAGGCTATCATTCCATACAACGAGAGACATTTCCTGAGGTTGGATGACTTGATCGAGGAGACCTACGTGTTGGACTATGCGGTGCAAGAGATGGAGAAAGCTTAATGCGAGAGAAGCGAGAAGGTGCAGCGGAAGGTGCAGTGGGTGGGAAGCACGCAAAAAGCTTAAATTGCGCGGCAAGCCGATCCAAGCATGCCTTTCGCGAAGAACCCTGGAATTGGCTGGTTTTCGACAGCAACTCTGATGTGGACTTTATAGAGGTCACAATGCAACATGTAACAGAAGGGGAGGCAGTGCTGATTGAAGCGAAAGGCCAGTATCCATCACGGGCACTGGAATTGTGACTGTGCCAAGTGTTCAAGATAAGCGAAGGGGTTGGATACGGCGATTTTGCATAGAGCGTGGGAAGGGCGCCTCCACTGAGTGATCTGCGAACCAGGGTCCTGGGCGTATTTGTGCATATACTCGAATTCTTCAGCAGATGAGATCAGGTGAGGTTTGAGGCGGTAGTACAAGGGCGAATGCGCATGAGTAAACAAGAGACCGAGGTATCACAGCTCGTGGGGGCTTTGGAGATCTTATCTACAGTCGCATGTCGTCTATGTCAAGAACCGGAAATTACTGAATGTGGTGTTAGCGAAAGCACAAAAAGATTAAGCTTCAGTAGCCGAAAAGTCCAATACAGTGTTACGTGCAGAATTCTCACACCTCATACCCGGATACAGTCTCAGAATCTTTCATGCTACCAAGTGACTAAATACGTCCTGACATTTCGTTAATTCACCCTGTATCCATAATATGCTGGTGTCTTCCGTAGCATTTCGCATCATACCCCACTTGCTTCAAATTCTTTTGTCAAATTCCTTGAAAAGAAATTACTTAACTGGTTCGTTCGCAAAAAATGATGTCGACATTCTAATTAAAAATTTGACATATTCAGAACAAAGTCCACCGTAGTATGTGGTTCGTGGTTAACAAACCAGAATTCTCGCGATGTGGAGCACAGAATTCGGGGTTTGACTTCGTAAAGCCGAATGATCATCGAAGTAACTGAAAGTTCAAGCATTATTCGAAGCAGTTTACAAAGTGACCAATAAAATGTTGAATATTTTCGAAAGGCATCATGTTTGCCGCATCGGTTATCCTTGTTGTCAAAGAATCTTTGGCTAGAAGTTTCCCACGCTTGAGATTACTCTTTATGACTCCAGATTTGCTTTATCAGGAATATGGTGAAAATGGAGGTATAGAAGGCATATGCAGCCAGGGAGGGCCAAGCTTGCAATAGTGGGTGAATGCTTGCATTGCCCATTACCAAGTAATTGAAACTTGGATCCTTGTCCAAAACATCTATTGTACTGAAAAAAAACTTTGAATGGCCAGAAATTGTGCCCCTGGACGCTGGAATGGATCTCCCAGTCTCCGGTTATTTTTATTTATCGTGCTGCGGTGCCATGGGCTTTCTCAAACTCAACACAACTCTTTCGCAGCAGATAGCACCCAAAATATTCCAGTTCTTGGCTCGAGTGGGATTTAACAGTGACTGACATTTTGTGTCCAAGCACCAGTTCTTTTCATGTTGAAGTTGCTTCATCGACACAGTTCTTGAAGAAAACAACATCCGAATTCAAACATGAATCAACAATTTGGTACCGCTGTTGGACCTTCTCAGAATTAGTCACACCTTCTGGATGTACCAACTTGAAAGAGATCACTCATTACGCACAATAGGTGAATTGTTGATTTTGCTATCTTCAGTCAAATGAGTTCACAAGACTGTCCGTCATTTTGCTCCCCGGCATTCTCCGAGGAGCTTGGAGAGGTGGTCGGTTATGTAGACGAGCTTTCACTTGGAAGAGGAAGACCTTCGTCTCCATTCTCCTTCTACACTTTGGGCCGTTCTTGACTGACTACGGAGCTTACGAGCAATGAGGAAACAGAGTCAGAAGAACTTTCAATCCATGCTGCAAACTTCTCTGTCCCTGATTGAGTAACTTCAGTAAATTCAAACTTCAATGGACTCAGTTCCACCAGCATAATCAGATTCTTCAGAGCCTTCAGATTATTTCTGTCATCTCCGGGTAGCTTCCATCCATGGCGACATCTTCCAGAACGGGCCTACCGAGCTCATTTTCTAGATTTCCACCTCGATTCAAAACAAATTGGTAGTGCATTAAAAAGATCAATTCTTTGTCCCCGCCCAAAAAAATTCAGGGGTGACATCTCTATGTCCCTTTTAAGTTAAGGTTGTCTCATTGCAGATCCGAATTTGTTCAGTCTGGGCAAACTTTGTTAATTCCTTTTACGAATCTAATGTTGCTACGGAGACTGAATGTTCATGCGATTTCAACATTTTCTCCTCAAACGATTGAAATTCTTCAGAAAGCAGAACTTCAAATTCATAAGCGAACTTTCAACATCTCACCCAAAAATTCAAGATTCTTTTAATAGCTCCATCGAGAATTCCGTTGCGAATTTAGGGATCGTACTTTCGAATATGAAGAGGGAATTACAGTTTGAAACACTAGTCTTTCCTTCATGTTGGTGAGTTGTTTTGTCCAGTCTGCGACATCCGGTTTTGAAGGGTGCGAGGCTTTTGTCCGAAATACTGCAATAGGAAAAGAGAAAAACGCACGACACCCAATGCAGAATCACAGAAAATTCCCAAACGGAACAAATTGCATCTCGAATAGCACCGAGCACTGCCAAATACACTTGTGCCAATATCCTTAGTTGAACCAAGAGAAAAACCTGCTGAAAACCGTGCCAACTTCCCCTAATCTCCCAAATCTCATGGAACTGTCGCCCTTTCTTGAAATTCTCCTCTCTTACTAAATTGCGCTCTGAACACGCCATATGTGAGGTCATACAGGTCGTAAGGGGTGCATCGATACGTTCGCCTGGAATTAGCAATAGTCGGCAGAGGCGACTCAAAGTAACAGAGGTGCATATGCACCTCGCCCGTATAAGCAGCTGTTGCAGGGTGCATCCAACATCACCCGCATATGCACAGCACTATCTTTGCCCTCCTTGCTCGCGTTTTTCGGCCACTGCCCACAATCATGCACCTTGCGCGATGTATCTTTAGTATTTTTATCAAGATGATCCGATATGTTGGGTATCAGGCGTGTGCTCATGATAAAAAAATATCTTGCGTCTCTGCATATGCAGTAACCCTATCAACCTGGAAAAAGTGAGAAACGATGATCTGCAACCAGCCCCGTAAAGATACGAGGCAGCTGATTTCGGTATGCGGACAGTGAAATTCCTAGCACTTACGAGAGTGATAGCGATCCTGCGAACTCTTCACGTATCAGCTGGAATGCGCCCCATTTAGGGTGCACAACCTTTTAAGGTTAGAACGTCACCGCACTCGCATCAACAAACCAGTGCGTTGTCGTTGTCCCCCACTACCCCACACTCTCCAAAGTTTCCTGGTGCTGGGAATTATGGCAAGAAACTTGTCTTACTATACATTTGTTATACTGTACATTATCGCCAGCGATACATGCGATGAGAGGCCGAGGCCCCAAGAGACTGGTGGAGCCGCAGTGGCTTAGCGGAAATTAAGGAAAGCTCCACGCACTGCAAGAATCTGCAGTGCCCTTTTCAGCCCTTAGAGCAAGTCATAGACCAGGGACAGGCGCCTCTTTGGCTCCTCTTCCAGGTTCCGGCGCTTGGCTGCCGAAGGGAGCACCTCGTAGCCTAGACAGAGCTTTTTCGACCGCTCACAATTGAAGCAATGCGGCTTCCGCTCGTCACACTTGATGCGCCGCTTGCGGCATGTCAAGCATCCGGTACGCGTGCGCCGTTTAATGTTGCGCCGTTTGTTGAGCAATGCATTGTTCTGTTCGGGAGGAGAATGCGAGAGCTGCAGTTCAGCTGCCGGACCCGGCGTCGGACCTGGTCCCATCATCACCGGCCCGTATTGCGTGCCCACGAGGACCCCGTATGGAACTGCCTGCGTCAAGGGAGGGAGTCCGTACGAGTAGGGGCCGATCAGGCCAGAGTTCACTCGCACCGTTTGTGGTGGGGGCCCAGCGTAAAGATTATATGAAGGAGTAACGAGCACCTGTCCCACATGACCATAGGGCATGGCGCCTCCCGTGTTCGAAAACAGAGAAGGCCTCAGGCCACCAGGCAGAGACTGGTGGAGGGGAGAGTTAGCTGCGGGCGATGGGGGATCTATGCGCGAGACAGATGTAGCTCCGTGTGTCATCCGCAGCTGCGACTCCAACAGCAGCAAAGAGACGCTGCTGGGATGCAGGTAGTAATGCGGAGGCGCCTGCGCGCTGGGCCTCCGATAACTGAAGTAGTCACCCTGCGAGGTGTTGCTGTAGTAGGACATGCCGGTCGGAGCTTGCGGCATGGGTGTCGCCGGTGCCGGATGTGACAGGTACCTGGTCAAGTTGCCGTGCGGACCGTGGTGAGGTGCGTGTGAGGTGTGGTAGAACGGAGGAGCCACGCGCGATTCTGAAACATCCACGGCCCGAATTGGTTGCAGCGGCGCATGGCGTAGCAGAGCGTCTGCGGCCACTGTCAGACGCGGGCTTGCAGCGGAGTGTTTCGAGTCTTGATGCGGCTGCAGAGGGGGGTCACGAAGATGTGCGCCAACCATTAGCTCCGATACCGAGGGAAGTTGCGGCATGAGATTGGATGATAAGGATGGGAGAAGGGAGAAGGTTTCTTACTGATTAAACTCGCAAGATAGCAATGTGAAATCAGAAGTGTCTGGTGATGAGGAAGGATAAAGTCGTATCAGCTATAAGGTAGTGGCATGAGCGATTTGGGGGGAAACAGTGGGAGTTTAGGGCGTGAAGGCAGATTAGAAACCTAGAGAAAAAAATCGTGCACCGGCGATCAAGATTCTTATATATGACAGGTCAAAAAATGATCAAGTGAGGGATCAGACAAGTCCTGCACCCTCTGGTACCGAGCACTGATGAACAATGCCAGAAAATGCACAGGGTATTATTGCCCTATTTTTTGGACGCTGTCCTCTACGGTGCGAAGGCTGCTTATGCGCGCGCATGCACGATGTTCCGCAGGCACTCTCGGAGTATCGACGTGGGGGTTATGCACTCTCTCCCTTACAGCGCTTAAGCACTCCTTACAAACAAGGTGGCTGCTTCAAACTTGGCGACGCTGGTGCCTCGGTTGATAAATACCGTGGTGTCAGACAGAAACACTTTTGAAACGCAACGTGGTTCGCGCAAAACAATAAAGTTTAATGGCGCATTGTTCCCGCAAGCGACACCTGGAATTGGTTCCAATTTGGGAACCACCTGACTTTCCTCGTAAGGAAAGACAAGTTGATGCCTGACCTGAAATTTCGCCGACGGCAACTGTTGCAGAACGTGCAGGCAGTGTCACCTATGAGATGCCTGACCTGAAATTTTGCCGACAGCAGATTATGCAGAACATGCATGGAGGCTGACGCAGGACGGTTGGAGAGTTTCAATTCAAATGAACCTACTACATCCATGAAACTTTCATTTCTTATTCCGGTCCGGGCAAGCCTCCGTGGGATTATCCAGAATTTCGAGTCATGGGCGGAGTTCAACTTGCCCATGGGTGCTCCACTTGCCTGAAGAAGGTGCAGCAGGATTTTCGCAGCGCCTGAGGAACGTTTAGCCGAATGTCCGCAGGCGAAAAATACACAAAAACACCGCCAATCCCATGGCGCCCTGCAGATTGCGCGAGATCCCCCATCAGTTTTGGGGCAGCGCCACGCCTCTCGGATCTTGAGGCAGAGGATCTAGCATGATTACGATGGGGGAGAGTTTTTCCTGTTTCCTGCTCCTCTTTAGTTCTCTTACGTGCAAGGCGTCGCCCGCTGGCCATCCCTTCTTTTGGTTTCTGTCTCGGAGTTATTCCCAAAAGACTATTGCGCGCCTCGCAGCAAAGCTGGGCAAGGCAATTTGTGGTCGAGCCCACTCTCTTCGTTCACTAAGGTTGGAAACTTGGTTGAACACAAACTTCTCGGTCACATTCTTGCTTCAACACAACTCTTGGTTATGACCACTCGGGACCATTTCAGCATCGTTCGGTAAGGGCACTTGAGGAGACGTTGGCCGCCTATTTGATCGAATACCACTTGTCCTGCACAGGGAAATGCACTGTCACAGAGACAAAATGACAAAATGCCCAATATTGCTCGCACACATTGGTGCTGTTGTGTTCCACTTTGAGAACCTTCTGGCGCATCGCTCGCTAGCCCCGTTCAGCGAAATGGCAAGAAGAGGCGAGATTTTTTTTCCTGACGGATTGCCATATCACAAGTCAGAAGATTTCAGGCGCCACATGTTGGGGGTGGCTCGCACTCCAACTCACAAACTCGGGGTCTCGTTCCACCAAGTCCGGTTGATTTACCAACGTCGCTAGTTGCTCTGCTGCAGGGTGGTATTGCGTCACACAGGGTGCAGGCACCGCTTTGGATGATGCGCTGACATTTTTCCGCGGTTAAAGTTGCTGTATCGACATTAGCCTTTAGGCACACAACCAATCGCTAGGCAAACCCCGAACTCTACGCCGGAGTGACCCCCCATGCGACGGTTTAGCCTTTTGCCCATCAACGTTGCATGTCGTACTTTCCAAAAAAGGTTGTTGCCACTAGCGAGAAAGACAAGATTTGCCGCATTGCATGAAGGCGGTGGGGAGCAGTGTGAATCTGCACGTACATGACAATCTTGTCATCTGACGCGGTCGGGGGACTGGCAACCATATGGAGCCCACGTGACCAAGTGAGCGGACGCGTGATCATCGGTCACGTGATTTACTGGACCTCCTCTTTTCAAGCGCACGACTATCATCGAAGTCTAACCATCCATTTGTTCCCAACTCATTGTGTCAGATCCTCCATGACCACGTTCACGGTTTTCGCAAACAAAATCTCCATCAGCTTCGCAAACTACTGACATCGCAGTGCATGCTAGAACGACTTCCGATTCAAGTTCTTTCGCTAGTCCTCTCCCTCCTCCCCCTCCGTGACATTCTCGGCGTCGCTCTTGTCAGCCGCCGTTTGCATTTGCTGGTGTGCCGGCTCTTGTTTCCGCAGATTCTTGCGCTTGAAAAGGACAAAATCTGTTCTTTTGGACTTTGTGACTCCTTTTCCACTTCTGGTGTTCCTTCCACTTCCACACCAGCTCCCACCTCTACCATGCAGTCGCTCACGCATCTTTCCGTGCTCCATTTGGGCCCGGCCAGGCCCTACAATAACGCTCTCCGGCTTATGGACGAAAACTGCGAAAGTTTGACCAAATTGACCATTACAATCAGGGCCACTTGCGACTTGCCCACGGTGTTCCAGAAAATGTGCAGTCTCCGGCTCGCGGAACTTCACCTCGTAATTGAAGAGGCCACCGACGAAGATCTGGAACTCTTGCGTCTCTACCAACTCATTAAAATGTGCACGCTTGGAATACACCCGTTGAAGGCATTTTCCGTCACGTACCATGCCCAAAACGCCGACGACTCGAACAATTCGGCCCGACTCATGGCCTTGGTCAGCCTCTTGAACCAGTTGAATTGGGAAGTTTGCAGTAGTGTTGTGCTTAACTTGTATATCAACCACCTCCACGACGACCCTCGTTTGGAATTGATCGAGGAATTACCCGTGACGCTCCACATCTTTGGCGACCAGATGCCGGAGGTGGTGGACCACGCCAAGTTGGCGTTGTTGGCGAAAACTTATTCGTATTTGGAAGGTTCCATTTAAGGACTGTGACTTTCATACTGGGGCCCATATTTGCCGAGCACTATTACTGTGCCATTGTATTCAGCCACCTCAAACAGTCTTGTAAAGCCGTTCTAGACTGGAATGGTTCATTGTCTAAAGTTCGTCAGATGAACAGTCACACAACTTGATTGGGTGTTATGACACTAGAACCGGAAATTGCCTACGTGGATCTGGCATTGAATCTCACAACCGAACTTAAATAATCTCGCGAGCATTTCGATGCAAGAATAGGTGTGAGAATGAAGCTTTTGCTTGTGCGAAGTGCTTATGTTTACTGATGTATTCTGAGATGAAAGGAGTAATTTCGAAGAAATTCAAATGATTGGAACAGCTCTTGAATTCGTTTGGCATTGCAGTCAAAATTAGTCTCAGGTGAATTTTTGTGAGGCATCGTCAGAAAACACCAGGCGCCACAAACAAACGACAAATTTCTTATTTCTGCGGCAAAGTAAGCTGGCTCTTCTAATCGAAAATTATTTCATGGTTCCTTCATTATGAACACATCTTCCTGGACATCTTCCTGGACATCTTCCTGGACTGTACTCAACATCGCGAATCAAAATAAACAATTTGAAGTGCTTTTTAATTCACCATGGGAAAAGAATACCTTGAAGAGGGTATGTATCAACTTGTAGTATCACCGTGCTCTACTAACCCCAGGCTTTGATCCGTCCTTGCTCAAAGTGGCGAAATTGAGGGGAATCCTCAATGAAAATGAGGTTTCTTATCCCAGTAACGCAAAAAAGAAGGAGCTTCTCCAGTTGTTCAGCGAGCACATCCTGCCCTCTCCTGCTCCAGAGAACAAGGTGACGAAGCCAAAGAGCTCTCGCCGGAAAAGGAAGGAAATTCCGGTTTCAGATGACATTGTGGTGATTGAATCAGAACCAGAGGTAAATGAAGAGGCACATCCAGAACCAGTGGCAACACCCGAGGCGAAGGCAACTCGTAAATCCAACAAGAGAAAATCCATGTTGGACGAAACCGACATCAAAGTCTCCGTTTCCCCCTCGAAGGGAAATTTGTTTGAGGTCGAATCCGATTCGGACACCGACCTTCTTTCTCCTCAGAGAAAGAAGAAAAAGACATTGAAGAGCCCCAGATCTGGCAATACTACCTCCAACTCTGTCGGGAGTCCGAAGTCCGCTGATTCCACTTTGAATTCCGTCAAAAGCTCCAAAGTTGATTCCACGTTGAATTCCATCAAGACACCATCGAAGTCGCCAAAAACAGCAACACCCAAACCTGTTTCTGTGAAATCTCCACCAATCAGATCGGAGACTCCTGACTCTGAAGCTTCTACCATCAGGAGCCCCGTCCAGTCTCCTGGTTCCACCAACAAAAGTTACCGCTCAGCTGATAGTGCGCAAAGTTTTGACCGTGCTCTTGAGAAATTGAAACAAAAAGACGACCACTTCAATGACCAGGTGACCAAGGTCAACAAAGACGATAGAGATGTGGAATTGGCCAAGCTTCTAGGTATTGACATCCAGGGAGTCAAGCCAAAGGAAAAGGGAAAACGTGTTGTGACTCCAAGAAGACCCATTTTTATTCTGGAAAAACGTCTTTATCAAAAAGAAGAGCTCTCCGATGGCTTTTCTCAAACGGAAGATGACCCTGAGAAGCTGATAATAGAGTCTGACACCGATTCCGAATCTGAATCCATTGATGCTGAAGCCAAGTCTGACACCAGGATTGAGTCACAATCAATTGTTTCCGAAAGCAAACCAGCCATTGTTTCTGAGAGCAAACCAAAAGCCACTGTTTCTAAGAGCAAACCAGAGGCCATTGTATCTGAGAGTAAACCAAGGGTCCCCAGGTCATTTCCTGTGGGCAAACTTGTCCATGCTCTTACCTACCTATTCCTATGGGTTGGATTGTTGGGAGTTTCCTTCTTCGGATATTGGTATCGTGAACAAACATTCCTTATTGGATACTGTGGCCAAGAGATTTACAAAACGACCGTTCCTGCTAACGCAGGAACTCCACCAGTTTTGGTTCAACTTGGATCCTTTTTGGACAAGAACTTCACCCCTCAATGTGTTCCATGTCCTCAACACGCCAGATGTTTCCCTAATTTGGAACTTGGATGTTACGAAGACTTCATTGAATACACTCCCTGGTACTTCTCCTACATGCCCATTGTGGATCCTTCGTTGAAGAAGTGCATTACAGATACCAAGAAAGCGGAGAAAATCGAGATCATGATCGATGTGGCTCTTGACTTGTTGAGAGCCAGAAATGCCAACGAAAACTGTGGAACCACGCCTGCCAACTCATTCGAAGCCGGCATTCCGTTCACCGAACTCCATGACCTCTTGCTTGCCATGAAGGCACCATACATTACCGAGGAAGAATTCGAAGAATTGTGGGAGCGTTCCGTTTTAGAATTGGAGAAGGAACCAGAGATAATTGTAAGGCAAGTTACCTGTTAAATTTTTGATTTTCTTCCGAAAATACTAACTCATTCTAGGTCGGCAGAACAGCTTATAACCCTCGTGCCCCAGCTAACGTTAACGACACTGTTGCAGAGGAGGAAATCGAGGACAAAATTTTTCGAACAACGTCCCTATCGCACCTTAGTTTAAAGTGCCAAATGTCGAATACTTTGGTGGGACTTTTGGTCAGGCATAAGCGAGATTTGGTATTGGTGGTGTTGCTTGGTGTTGCTGCTCTATTTGGAAACTTCAAGTACCTGCAATTCCAACTACAAGCCAAGCAGATAGACACACTTTACAACGAGGTTTTGAGTAAACTCCAGAGACAAGCCAGGTTGGCCAGAAACTCCAGCCAGCTTCCGGCATACATTGGGTCTATCCAACTTCGGGATTTGATACTTAACGAGTCCAATTTGGCCCACAAGATGCGGCTTTGGGATGCGGTTAGTCGCAAAGTGGACCGCAACACGAACGTCAAGCATTCTCTCCTTGAAATCCACGGAGAAGTCATGAAAGTGTGGCAATGGATCAGCAATATTGAATAGGGCTAATTGACAGCCACCTTGGCAACAGATTCAACAAGATCGTAGTCTTCGTCGATTTCTCCTGCCAAACCTTTCTCGAAGATTTCCCTTCCTGTCATCTTTCCATTATGCATAGCTTCAAATCTTCGCTTGTCTTCAAGTTCGAAATTCATCTCCTTGCGGAACGATTCTCTCCATTGAGCGAAGGATTCCTTGGTAACCTTTGTGCCTCTGAATTTCTTCTGTTCTTCGGCTTCTTGAGCCAAGAGGTTTTTGTCGTACTTTTTCTGAGCCACGTCCAACTTGTGAACAAACAACATTTCGGCTTCGTCTTTAAGCAAGGCAGCCAAGGCGAAAACGGAAGGAATGCCAATGTTCATCTCGGCTTCTTCGTCTAGTTTGTCGTGCAAAATGGACAAGTCTGCCTTTTCAAACTCAATCAACTCTGCGAGGTGCAACAACTTTTGCGAGTCGTCTTCGTCGTCACTATCCAGTTCCTCGAGCTCCTCAGCCGAAGCAATGAGATCTAGATTTGGAACTTCTTCGGGATATGCTGGGGGATACCGAACATCTAGCAATAGACTATGTTTTCTGTCGGACGGGGTGTCAAGAGCCAATTTTATGGTGAAGTGTGTTGGAGAAATCAAGTCAAGTTCATCTGGGTAGATGGACTGGAGAACTTCAATCTCCTGTTGTTGTTCTTCTTGTGGATCCATGATGAGAAGAAGTGAGATTTTCGCGGAAATAGAGTAATAAAAATAGAGCGCAAGAATGTTCAATGTGGCAGAAAGGCAGAACAAGAGCAACAAATAGAATGAGGGACAGGCAATGTTCAATAAGTTCAACCACATCTTTCAGAAACCGGCATTTCGGTCCATTCGGTTTTTAGCCATTGTATGAAAATACATATGGATAGACCATTTTACACATCTAAAGAAACAGATGGTAAGGTTTTGAAGCACTGGATGAAGTTTTGCTTTATTGTTCAAATTTATGCATAAAAGACCTGTTTCACTTATGAGAGGTGGCTTTCGTACTGAAATGTGCCTGTTTCGAGTGCGATTCTGCAAACATAACCCAATATTGCAGATTTTCGCCAAAAACCATATTTAAAATAGAACGAAAAAATTTGAAAAAGGGATATGGCGGGCACGTAACCCCAGCCGTAAAGGTTCGAAAATCGACTTCTTGCTTAGCGAATCCCATTGGTGCTTAGCTATTTTGCGCCTCTAACTCACGATTTCTCACAGTTCTCAGCATTTCTCGTTTTTCCACCACCTCAAGATTTCTCACTCACTTCACGTTCTCACTCCCCACCCCACTTAGTATTTCCCCATTTAACTGGAACCCACGTAATCTAACCTGTACCCAACCTTTCCGAAACCCTCCCTTCTCCTTATTCAAAATCAACTCTTACCTCACTTTGTTGTCACGGACTGCGGGTAACGCCTCACTTTTACTTGTGGATTGGATCACTCACATACTGATTGATCGTGGCGAACATTGCTCGTGTTGAATTTGATCTCCGCCCAAATCAAAACACCGATGTCAGAACGAGCCAGTCTTTGCCCGACAACAACGATAATAACGGATTTTGCATATCCTGAAGACCATCCTTTAAGGCTCGCAAATTTCCCTGTCAGCAGGAGGAATTCTCTGTCGAGTGAAGAATACGAAGAGGAAGAGGACAGACCGCCGTACTCGGCCGATGAGATCAACAAACATGCCTATGCTCTTTTTGATTTCAACCCAGAAAATGACAACGAGGTGGGTTTGCGAGAGGGACAGATAATTTGGATATCGTACAGACACGGCCAAGGATGGCTCGTGGCAGAAGATCCGGAGTCCGGAGAAAACGGGCTAGTGCCAGAGGAGTATGTGGAGATATTTTATGACGAAGAAACGGACGACATACCGAAGCCTTTCATGCCGCGGATCCTTCAGGACTTCCACGATGAAGAGGAGGAGTGGGAAGACACAGACTATGAAGAGGAGGAGAAGGAGAAAGGAGTGCTGGTGGGAGAACTAGAAAAGGGAGTCGCAACGCTATAGCGAAGCCCCAGAGAACTCTTTCGATCTTGCAAGAACGAGATTTCGGGACGATGCGGTCGGAGTGCTTCGACCCACTCCAGAACTCAGAAAGAAAACCTTGCAGAAAACTTTGCAAGAGTAACCTTGCCATGAGGAACCTTGCAAGAGAAACCTCGCCGTGAGAAAACCTTTCAATGGAACCTTGCAAGAGAAACCTTGCAATGAGAACCTGAGCGGAATTTCCATTCCAAGGCTTTGCTACCAGAAACGGCCACGTTCGACAAAGTGCGAAAGCGACAAAAAAGAGAAGAATGTGGTGGTCCCAAGATGTCTTCAACGTCCCACTTCTCCAAGGACTGCACAGGTACACAGAGTAAGAGAAGAGTCAATGAAGAAATGACTGAGAGCAAGCTACGCGTGCTTCCAGATGCCCGTTTCTTGTGACCGAGTCCCATCTCCAGTAATCACAGTATAGAGGACAATAATACAAGGAAGCTTATTAAGTTGCACCTATGGTCCATCGGAGATCTCATAATCTGCAGTACTATGATCTCATCAGAAACCAACTACTTCCAGAGGATGCCGGCCGTTTCGCCGCACTGCGAACGCGGGGTTGAACCCGGATCCGATCTCGGCTCCGACCCCGACCACCTCTCAGCCCGGGCGTTCACAGGAGACTGGGACTATGTGAAGCTTTTCAACCACCATGTGGAGACCTTCTTCGACCTAGACCACTTGGAACTCCCGCGCAAGAAAGCAAAAAGGCTCGATGCGAGCAAAGTCACAACCACCGCTGCATACTATCCGCCGAAACTACGAAAAAGAGAAAAGGAGGACGACGACATGCTTCGCCAGTTTGAAGTTTCCGTTCCAGGCACATTGTGGATGCCACACGAAAAGGAGGTGTTTTTCCGGTGCCTAGCCCGGTACTCGGTCCACCAAATGGAGCTGTTTTTGGTGCATCTTCCGGCCAAAACCACCCTCGAAATCATGACGTACTACGAGCTCCTCAAGGACCAGCTACGGCAGGTTCGACGCACAAAACGAACCAAGGTGGTTTTCAGAGACGAGGACCGGACTCATTCCGGGGGCACCGAGGACCGGACACATTCCGAGGTTCCCCACACCTACGTGCACCAAGTGTTCAAAGGAGCCAGGTACTCCAAATTGCCCATTGCACAGGAAGTGACGGAGGAATGGGTGGAGTACGAGGAAAAGCAAAGCACCCTCATATCCGTAAGAGAACAGAAACTCGACTCCGACAGGTTCAGAAAGCTGACTCGGATTCTTCGCCAGTACACCGAGGAACAGGAAGAAAGCCCGGGAGCCAGCCTAATGAACTACAACAACGCCCGGGCATTATCGAGAATGTACAGGGCCAATCAGATCACCCCCATTCTCGAGGGAAAGCCGGCCCCCCGGCTTCTTTTTGGGTCGCTCGTGCTCTTGGAAGAACTCGCCCGAGGCGTGACCAGAGAATTAATGGGCAGGGTCATAGTACGAAAGGGCCTCGATGCCGAACGCAGCGAAGTTGAGGACGTTCTGGAGGCAGACGGGAGAAAGAACAGAAAACTCAACGTCACCCGAAATGACGTTTGGGTGCTGGCCGACTCATTGAAGCTTTTCGAAACACCCCAGGCTGGGTACTCCTCTCGCAACAGAGACGGGAAGGCTCCTGTTTTGGACCTCTACTGGCAAAATATCCTGGAGTCGCTTGGGTTGGATATAGCTGTGGACACCGAAAAAGGGCCCATTGTGCAGATGTACGAGAAGCAGAAATCCTGCTACGCCAGCCCCGACGGGTTTCTCTCAGCCCTCAACAAGTCGCAAGCCATGGAGTACCCTCCACATAACGTGGACTTCAGTGCCCGTGGAGACTACGAAGAAAGAACCGATGTGGAGGAAGAAAGTGAGAGCGAAAGTGAAAAAATCCCACTCGTTTCCGAGCTCCCGGTGGATCTGGCAGGGCCAACGGAACGGTCGCTCAAGGATGTGCTTGTGGAAGAGATGCTCACCGTTCAGGAAACAGAACGACTCGAAGAGTTGGACGGGACGGTGGAACTGGAAAATTCAGAACAGGACTCTGAATTCTCGGCCATGTGGGGCAACACGGACATCGGCAGGTTGTGCCCCCCCGAGCTCAGCAGGGACTGGGACTGCTCGTTCGCTACGTATTGATACTATTCCGTGTATGATTATTTTGCGACGTATTGATTCTATTCCGTGTATGATTATTTTTACGTATTGATACTATTCCGTGTATGATTATGTGTTACTCACGACGGAAACAGCGACGAACCCGACGTCAAGAGCCACGAGTGTGAGTGTGGAGGCGATGAGAATGGGCTTGGTCCAGCCAGAAACAACCTGGCCCCAAGAGCGGACCGGGTTTCCGATTTTCACGGGGAGGTAGAGCTCCGAGTAGCTGGACAAGTTATGTACGTCGTGGATGACGATCACCAACTCGTAAAGAATGAAGCGGTAGATGAGGCAGAACTTGAGCGAGAACGTGGCACACTTGTACGCAAAAATGGCGCCGGCACCCTGCGAGAAGGGGAAGTTGAAGTTGATCCACGCAAAGGAGTGTGCTATGAAAATGGGAAGAAAGTTATTGTTGGTGTCCACGAGCAAAGCCTGAACCCGCAGCTTCTTGGGACGCTTTTCGTCTTCGTTGTCTTTTTGGAAGAAGTTGTCCACCACCGTCATCATAAGAATCAAGTACGGGCACAAAATCTGCCACACCATGAACCCCTTCACCACCACGTGGATGTTCGCGTACAAGATCGAGTATTCCGGGCAAAAGAGAAGCACGAAGCAGGCCTGGTTTTGGAGTATAAGAAGAACCCACTCCAACGCAGGATGCGAGACAATCTTGGAACACCCAGAAAATCTCACTATGAACAAGAGATTGACCAAGTTGTGCAATATGTCCAGCAAGTAGTCGTTGATATGCAAATATGCCAACTGGTTGCGTCCGGCCGCATTGGCAAACAGAGTGCCTTGGATGGACACAAGTGTTGCTAGACACACTAAAGATGCCAATATTGGGTTGTGGATCCACGTGCAGATGTACGAGTCGATGACCCTGACGCTTCTGGTAAGGAACGGCGAGTTTCCTTCAAGCGAAGACATGAGGAAAAACGTGGATGAAGAGCGAGAAGAAAACCAATTGACTTGTATTTGTCTTTGTGTGTATGGTTAGGATAACCACGTGCAGCTGTAAATTATTCGAGTGCAGACAACACACAGGCCACAGAAAGACACGAGGGAGGATTCAATTTAGGAAGCAAAAATCTGGACCTCAGTTTCGAAGAGAATGGCAGTTAGTTTTGTAAGACGCAACCCAATCGTACCACTAGCCGAGGAGTGAGTCGTGACCATTGTCTTCATGCATTTCCAAAAATACCTCACTCAGCCACAAAAAAAAGACGCAGAGCCACAGAGCTGCGAAATTGCGCTCTCGTAAATGCACTTCAAGTCAAATTTTGCATTTTGCTGCCCAGATTGTCGCCCTACTATGGGGAGTAGGGAGCTAAGGTGTCACGTTCGAATTCTTCATGATTGCGCGAGATTCTCACACTCTATTCTTTGATGTCAGTCTGCTTGGGCGCGGTGCAGCACTCCGCCGAAAAGTGCGTTGTTTTGAGCAAATAGACGCCTTGTGCAGAAGATGCGACTTTGTCATTCATGCACGATGTTTCTTCCAGTTGAATTTCGTGAAGACAATTGATTATAGCGCGAGCCAGGCTGAGGTCATGGTTTTTGTGCTGTAGATGCTTTATTTGGCATGTGGCCAAAGATTCTCATGCGCGGCATTTTTTCGCCGACTTCCTTTTCTGAAGCGACATATATTTTTGATCGCAGCCTTGTTCAGGCATGTTCATGCCAGTGAATACTCCCCGATGTTCACATGTTTCGCGAGACCTTTCGACTTCCTACGATTTTGCAAAAGCCCCACCTCAGATCAAGAGCCACTATTTTGGAACCATGTGTCAGACAAGGTGATTGGTTGTGGTTGTCTGTCTGCGGAGATAACTGAAGATTTCGTCTCCTGCAGCCCAGTACAAGGGTTCCGTTGCAGGGTTCATGACAGCTGATACCCTTCGTTGTTCTGAAGCTTTGCAGGTTTTCTTACAGATCTATGTCTGCTTGGAAAAAATAGAATCTTTCAGAGCAAAGCAGGACTCTAATTTACTCTCACTGCAAAGCCGAGAAATCATAGCTGCTGCTTGTTCAACTCAGTGCCAGATCAGAAAATCTTTGGTTCGGGCAAAATTGTGACGTACTCCATGATACATGTTCCTATTTTTATACCCGGCTTTCCTCTGTCTGGGGGCTTAGAATGCACTGAACCCAAAATTGCGCATCAGACGAGAACATGTCAACTCCTGCCTCTGAAAAACGGCTCCCTTCACTTTGTAAATATTCCCTTTTCGTTTCAAATTGCGTCTCCTCAGCGTAGCCAATACAAGGAGTCACAGGTGGGGAAACGAGGTTTAACAAATGAGAGGGTTCGGGCAAGAACTTCTGAATTGTCGAAAGCTTCAGTGATTTCCTAAGTGGGTCTGTTTTAGAAATCGCAAACTGCGGCTTCAACTGCCCAAAAATACCTCAGTTGTCTGGCACAAATTGACAGGTCACGTGACTTCCACTTTCTGTGGGAGAATTGATGAAGCAATTCCTACGAATACTGCTTTGTCGTTAGTTAACGAGAATCAGGCAATGTATTCCATGTATTGAGGGAAAAGTGGACCAAACGGCACCTCTTTTCCAAAGGAGTAGAGAAGTTGTGTTGGCCAGAAAAGAATGGCCAAGTATTTGCACTTTGATTTTGATTCCAGTCTGCCGTGACAAGAAATAGGCAGAAAGTTATTGGAGTCAGTACTTGTATATGTAGCCAAGGGTGTGGAATTAGCCAAAGGCACAAAGTGGCCAGAATTTTCTGACTTTTGCTCCGCAGTCGACTAGTCTATATGGTGCCAGCAAACAAAGATACGCGAGGAATAGAAAAGACCCGAGTTGCTTCTGTCTTTGGCAGCGCCAAACGACCCTGCTTCTAGAATTCTCTTGAGGGCAAAGAACACAACGTTTGCAATGGAAAATATATTGGAAATTACTGCAAACTAGAGAGTTTTCCCTTCCTCTTTTCTTAACGGCCCCTTAGATATTTCGGGATGTGCTCACATAATCGAGTCCATAATTTTCATGAGCACATCTTTCCATACTCTTGTGTGCTTACCGCCGCAAGCACTGGATTTAAAGAGATCAGACTGGAAGAAGAAATCAACATGAGTTTGAGAACACCCTGTTTATCGAGGGCTCTTGAACAAGAACAGCCCTAAATCTCTTCGCAATTGATTTCACGAGATCTAGTTACAACTTTTCCCTTCACGACTAACGTGACGCTGAAGAGTTGAAATTGAAATGAAACAGGAGAAACAGTCCCGTGGGCTCAATCGACTATGATTGTCTGCTATGGTGCCAGACCACATCTTCTACACGAGAGTCATCACTGGTTGTCTGATCTTTCTGTGAGGAAATCTTGGTGAAAATGCTGTCAGTTGTAATCAGGAAACCTAGTGGCCATGGCTGTTACAACAAAAAATGTTCCGTGGTATTTCAGGCACTACATTGTCATCCAATGTCTTGCATATTCTTCCAGTGGTAGCCTCCAGCTCTACGGAAGAGTTAGAACAAACATCTCGGAAATTCCCCAGATCTTACAATGAAGGTTTCACAGAGATGTTGAAGCTGGGTTATCCCATTACGTGAAGAAGTAAGGATTGGGGGATAGTTTTCACTTAGGCAGATAGAGGCCGGTCAGAAATGTCGATAATTACACCAGAAAGGGGAACCAAAGAACCCCAACTCACCTTAATTTCTTCGTTGATTTTCAGGATGATGGCAAAAAGAGAAGGTCACAGCCAGTATCGACATGGAATTTCAATTGGTAACGATCCCAAAACAACAGTCTAATTTTTCAGCATTCAAGGGTCCTTTGCTAAAGACGCTCAACATAACTCTCTTGGTGAATGCGATATTAAGAGAAAATTTGTGCTCATTCAGTTTCTGACAACACTCAATTTCTCACTCAATTGCCCGCTAAGCATGCCAATGCTCCACGCAATTGCAATAAATTACCTGCCCAACACCATGGCAAAACCCCTACACCGAACCCCAATCCAAGGCACCAATCCTGCACACCATCCAAAGTCTAGCCCAACCAAAGAAGGCAATGCCCCCAGCACACACTTAGGAGCTGCCAGCGACCCAGCCCAAAGCGGCCAATAACCACGCAGTTTCCCCGGCCCCTCTTGCCTGATCCCCTTGATAATAAAACACCTGCACAGAGACCACGTTTCGTCATTACACCTTCCATAGGATTCTCAGCGAAAAGTCTCAAAATCCGAGAGAGTATAAAAACCTCCGGTTCGCACATTTTTTTTTTCCCACGCCAAAATGTCCCAAGTTTACTTTGATGTTTCCGCCAACGGTTCCAAGCTCGGAAGAATTTCCTTCAAGTTGTACAACGACGTTGTCCCAAAGACCGCCGAGAACTTCAGAGCTTTGTGTACCGGTGAGAAGGGATTCGGATACGCCAACTCTGCTTTCCACAGAGTGATTCCTCAATTCATGTTGCAGGGTGGTGACTTCACCAGAGGTAACGGAACTGGTGGTAAGTCCATTTACGGCGAGAAATTCGCCGATGAGGACTTCTCCAAGACCCACGACAGACCAGGTTTGTTGTCCATGGCCAACGCCGGACCAAACACCAACGGTTCTCAGTTTTTTATCACCACTGTGCCATGTTCTTGGTTGGACGGTAAGCACGTTGTTTTTGGCGAGGTTACTGACGGTTTCGAGATTGTCAAGCAGATTGAGGGCTACGGTTCTGGATCTGGTGCCACCAGAGCTAAGATCACCATTGACGCTTCCGGTGAGTTGTAAGTAGCCAATTGCTCGCAATTGCCCCTACAATTGATTGAACGACGTTTGAGTGAAGTATTAGTAAACGAATTGAGATTAAGTAATGCGATTTCTCGGGAATACCTGAGTTGAAATAATGCGAGTTCTCGGTAAGAATTGAGACGAAATAATGCGAGTTCTCAGCAAGATGAAATTGTGCGAGTTCTCAGTAAAGATTGAGATGAAGTCCAGAATTCGCAATATTCTGTGCCTGGTGTTCAATACTTCCTTGCTGCATGTATTAATTGCGAATTTTGCCCTTCTCGGGGATGCTAGATGCATCGGGAAGTTCGGTTCCGCCAAGTCCGTAGCAGTGAAATTTACGACTATTGGACGCTGGATGTTCAGTTGCTACAATTAAGGCAGTTAAAATCAATTTTCATATTGTTCGCCTCACAACTTGGCCAGAACAGCCTCGTAGCCGCTAACAGTGACACCTGGGCCCGGCTCGTTGCCAAAATAAGCAATTTCCTTGGAGTCGGCATTCACGGTGAAGGCGTATCTGCCGGTTCTCACACCAAGACCCATCTGGGTCAAGTCCAAAGAAATGCCATTGTCCACGGAGAACTTTGCGTTGGGGTCGGAGGCGAAAATCACCTTTGGCAAGTCGGAAACGTCGCCCAACTTGGCGTGCTGCAACAACAATTTGCCCCAGGCATTGATGACAAATGGATCGTTGGCACTCAAAATCACAAGTGTAGACACCTTCTTGGCCTTGAGGTCCTTCAAGTGCTCCAAATAAGGAGGAATGTGGTTCTCGGTACAGGTAGGGGTGAAAGCACCAGGCACAGAAACGAACAAGATGCTGCCTCCAGCGTTTTTTTCGATCAACTTGTCCAAGCTCAATGGCAAGGGCCTGCCGCAGGCCAAAGCATCGCTGTTCAATTGGTCCAATTCAATTGGAATGTACGCCAAATCCACGCCGGATGGGAACTTGTCACCTTGAGAAAGAGTCATTGTAGTTTGTGGTGAGAATAATTGTGGATCTTCTCCGCATTATATAGATTGCGGCACGTGATCAGGGACATCCAGCAATGCAACGATATTTTGTAAAGGGGTATTAATGGGGTATATTCAATCGGAGCCACTTCCAGATATTAATCGAGGGATTCCTTAGTCGTATTGTGTACATCTTCCTTATATTTCATTAACCCCCTGTACCACCGAAACTAAATGAGGGAGTATCTGATATAACATCTACTGAAACAAATACTCCACTACAGTCCATTGTTGCATGTTTAAGCACTTACTCGTACCTTACTCGTACAGGCAATTTGTATACCCCTAACATCATCCCCCTGCAGCTCTATTAGTTCTAATAACCACTACTCTTAATTCTGGTCTTAATACTAAATTATTATGATTGGTTGATTTAATACGTTGTGTAAAGTAATTGGTTTTTTTTTTATTCCTAGGCCCGAGGGAGAGTCAGGCGGAGAGACTGAGGTGTTGGAGTGGAGGATTAGAAATTTCGGTGTGGATCGAGCGGAAAGCAGGCGGATATTGCGGCTCGATGGGAGGATCTAGAATCGTTTGCAATCACATTAGCAAGCTACGCTAGAATAGTACGCTACCCTGAAATAGTAATGTACTAATAGTTGGATGGCCGTGGACTGATTGATGCGGCGTGAACCCAAACCGGAAACAAAGTGCATTAATGCATTGCGAATTGTGCGTCACAAGGGAATAAGCGAACAACTAATGTCCGAAAAGTCAGATGGATTCTTGAGTCCTTCAAAGACGATCTACATTTGCCAATTTTGTCAGTATAGTCTGCCGTCCAAGAACAAAGATTCAACTCCCAGCACAAGACCTGATCTCGGCTTGATTTCAAATGACAAGAATGACATACAATGCCATGAAATTAGGTGAATTGAAGCTTCTGATGTCTTGATCTGATGATGATGTCCCGATGTCCTGATATCCTGAATGCCCGAATCTTTTGTTCCCGAATCTTTGTTCCCGAATCTTTGTTCCCGAATCTTTGTTCTGAAATACTTTGCGAACTTTTACTTTTCGCAGTCGTACGTGTTAGAATATGCACATTGAGACCTTTCAGCATTCTTTCGCCAACATTCATGGCTTCGCCAAGACGAATTGAAACTTCTCAATCTCAAAGCCAATCGAGAGCGGCTATTTCAGCCACACCAGCATCTACCACAATATTGGCAAGCTGAACTAAATATTGACATACTGCACAAAACTAACCATTTAACTGCACAAGACTACCTATTGACTGACTGCATCGACCAAATCCCAAACATTTGCGTATCCGTCTCTCACAGATGAATCAACAGCAATCCAAAGTCACCATGTTCCAACCGTGAACCAACCAAACATTCGCTCCCTCAGTATTTTCCTATTTTCTGCCTCTCCAAGACTCGCTGATTTCTTGTACGCACTCTTAAATATCAACTAACATGTCCCACAACGACCCCTTCTCAGAGCCACCGGGACTGGCCACTTCCAAGCCGAACGAGTCCGACGACCTGGCTCAATTTGCCTTGAGGCCCCTTCGCATCCTGAAAAGAACGGAAAACTCTACCCCACAACGTTCTGTTTCTGGAAGCTCAGACGACTTTGTCTTGCGCCCAATGAGACTCAGTGGACCGTCCGTAAGCGTTCGCCCCGAGTCCCGTGACATCACTCCTAACCAAAGGCTGAGGTCGAGACGTGGTTCCACGCAAGAAAGATATTCGATCTCAGAAAGACTGTCCAAAGACCTAGCCACGCCATCAGGGCTGCCTCGAAACCTCCGGCGATCGTCCATTCAGATCAAAAACTTGCCCATCGTGCAGTCGCCCAGACGGTCGTCCAGTGTGGATTTGTCCAAACTCGACAAGATGATTTTCGCCGTGTGCCTCGTAGACTTCCACCACGTGCGGGGCCCCGAGGTGCAGTGGTGGCTGTCGAACTACCACGGCGAGTACGACCAGAACGATGCTTTGTTCCGAAATTTGCCTTTCCAGGCGTTGCCAGACGGATCGCATCTATTCGAGGAGACTTTTTCCAACTTCAACTTGGTGTACGACTTCCAGAACGGCGTGTCGCTAGATAACCTGGAGGACATCGAGAATTTCAGAGGAAACCCCAACCACTTGGAGACGTTGTTTGGCTGCTCGTGCGTCCGACAGGTGAAAACGTCCGACATGTCGCAGGAGGAATTGGACCGCAACAAGGAGATCACCCGGTCGATTGTGCAGAAGGCCGTCGTCGTGATCACGCGCAAACAGCCCATCTTCACGAAAATCAAAGAGAAGTTGTCGATCATCACCCACAGCTACTTCCAGCAGAGCACGTTCACCAACTTTGACTTGCTCCAGAGCCTCTTCGACAACCTCAACGACGCATTCAAGTTGGTGGAGGAGGACCACAGCTTGAAGCCCTTGTACCCGGACGAGGTTGTGCTGTTGGAGAACCAGAAGAACGAGAAGCAGGAGGAGTTTTTCGTCAATCTCAACTTGCGGCACATTCTCTCGCAAGTCCGCGGCAGCATGCTTGTGATTCTCAAGGCGTTGTTGCTCGAAAAGAAGGTGGTCATCTACTCCAACAACAACTTGGAGCTTCTCACGCAGTTTCAGAACAACTTGATAGCACTTGTGCCAGATCTCCTCAACAATTTGGAGCTTTCTGGGTGCCCGCTCAGCGACTATAGTGAGAAATACTCGCCCCTCACAAAACCTAACTCTCTCAAGACAAACGACAGACAATCCATGCTCCGTTTCTTCGGGCTCCCCTTGCAGATCTTCAACACCAAGGGCTCCTTCTGGAACCCGTACCTTGCGCTCCAACAATTGGACGAGCTCACGGCCGAAACATATATGGTAGGCTGTTCCAATTTGCTCATTGCAAACCAACTGGCCCTGTTCAAGGTAGATCTCATGGTCAATCTCGACACTTGCGAGTTGAGCTACCCGGTGGGCAAACCAGACGACCTCCTGCTTTCTCTGTACGACCGCAGATTCATAAGTGCTCTCAATGCCACGGAGCAAACAGGAGAATCTTACATTGGAAGCGACGACTACATCAGATACCAGTTTGAGGATTACATACGAAGCTTGCTTGCAACCGCACGATTTCAGCAATACATGGAGCGGTTCAAGACTCCGCCTCCTGGGTTCGACGTTGTGGCCAATAAGCACATGGGAGCTCTCAAGGATTTCGACGAGAACTTTGTGCTTTCGTGGCAGCAAACTCACAACTACAAGATCTGGGATGCTGTTTGCGACGAGTTCATCTTCAATTTCCACGAGCCGGTGCATATTGCGGTCACTATGCCTGAATCGCTGTACAATTTGGGCAGTTTCTTCACCTCGTTCAAAAAGGTACCTCCACCTACGACGACGCTTGTTGACAAAGCCAACCAGTATTTCTCACACGCCCAGAAACCGCAGAAGTACATTTCGGACGGAGAAAGCACCGCCACCGAGGACTCGAAACAGGGCTCCAAGTCTGGCTGGTGGGGTTTCAAGAAGTAGGTGCAGGTCGATGAGATTTGAATCGAAAAAGTTTAGCACTCCACCACCATGAAGCACCCATTCCAGATTTTGATCACTGACAAGGCCGGTAAGCACTTGTTTGTGTCGGTGAAAAACCACTTGCTTGTTTTCCGTTTGTCCGACGGAGAGTTGGTTGGTTCTTGGTCCGATAACGTGGACTCGCAGGCTTTCCAGGCAGAGCGGTTCTTGGCCAAGAGAGCTATTCAGAGGGAGTTGGAAGACGAATCAGTACCTAAAAAGAAGAAGAAGTCAAACAAAAAGGAGCCAAAAGTGCCTGTTCCAGGCCCAGGTGCACCTATCATCTACAATTACATCAGATCGTTAACTTTGACCAGAAACGAGGAATATGTCATCGGAACCACCGACAGCGACAAGGCTGCTGTTCTTTTTAAGATCGACTACACGCAAGAAAACTGTCTTGAGTTGATCAAGCGTCAGATCTTTCCGAAAAGACCATGTGCCGTGTCCACCACGATTGACGACTCCACGTTGGTTGTCGCCGACAAGTTCGGAGATGTGTACAGTGTACCTATTGACTGCAAAGCACCAGCCGAGGAGAAATCTTTGGTGCCAATTTTGGGCCACGTTTCCATGTTGAGTGACGTTTTAGTGGCCGAACAAAATGGAAAGCAATTCATCTTGACCGGAGACAGAGACGAGCACATCAGAGTCACTCACTACCCCAAGTCATATGTTGCCAAGCACTGGCTCTTTGGACACAAAGAATTCGTCTCCTGTTTGCATCTTGCAGACTTCGATAACGATGTCCTTATAAGTGGTGGAGGTGATGACTACTTGTTAATGTGGAAGTGGTTCACTGAAGAACAACTTGCCAGGATCGACCTTCGCGAGCTCATCCAGCCTTTCTTAACCGACTCCCACTTTCCACCTGAAAGATTTTTGCTTGAAGATTCGCCAATGGAGATCTCAATTGTCAAGGCCCTCACCTACACAAAGGACAACACCCGTTTGCTCGCGGTATTGTGTGAAAACACCAAATGCATATTGACTTTCGTCATCCACGACGATTACTCTGTCACTCACAAGCAAACCTTCGCTACCGAAAACTCATTGATTGATTTCGTCATGGTTGACGGCACAATAATTGCGGCTATCGACACTGAATCGGACGATACCTTGCTTGAATTCTACAAGCTCGATGGTGATTTCCTCTTGCAAAAGGAGGACGCTGACCTTGCGAAGAAGATCTCTTGTGCCAGTGAATGTGAGGTTGAGGCTCGCGAGAACTTCTACCCCTTGTACTATATCAGCTCCTTGAGAAAGAGAAGCGAACATTAGATATGGAACTTCTATTTTGAAAAATCAACAGCATTACTTACTCCGCCTCTTCGTCCTCGACAAAACCACCTTGCTTACACAATGCGTAGAACAACGAATCCTTCTGCTTCAAGAGGTTCTCTGGCGAGTCGAACTCGGCCACTTCGCCTTGCTCCAACACAATGATTCTATCGGAGTCCATGATTGTGTTCAATCTATGAGCAATGGTCAAAATGGTTCTGTCCTTGAATTCGGTTCTGATGGTTTCTTGCAACAACTTGTCGGTTTCAACATCAACCGCAGCGGTAGCCTCATCCAAGACCAAAATGTGAGATGGAATCAACAAGGCTCTGGCAAGACACATCAATTGCCTCTGGCCAACAGACAAGTTGGAACCACCTTCGGTCATTCTCACGTCCAATCCATCTTTGATGGTTTCGTCCTCTGTGTCTCTTTCGCTGAACATCTTGAGAATATGGTCCTTCAAGTGGGACAACTCCAAAGCCTTCCACATCTGTTCGTCGGTGTACACGTCTGTTGGGTCCAAGTTGACTCTGATGGAACCTTCGAAAACCTGAGCATCTTGAGGAATGATAGACAACTTGTGTCTCAAATCAGCCAAACCAATCTTGCTGGTATCAACGGTATCAATGTCAATGTGGCCCTCAGTGGCCTCAATGATTCTGAACAAAGCGAGTGTCAAAGATGACTTACCAGCACCCGTTCTTCCCACGATACCGACCTTTTCGTGAGGCTTGACACTCAAGTTGATATTCTTCAACACCATGTCCAACTCCGGCCTGTACTTGGTAGAATAGTTCTTGAAGATAACCTCTCCCTTCTCAGGCCAGCTCTCTGTTGGTCTGTTATCTTCGATAACTTCGGGAGCCTCAGGGGTCAATCTGGAGTATTCCATGACTCTCTCGACAGAAACAATGTTTGTTTCCACCTCGACAGTCATTCTGACAATCCAGTTCAAAGACTGAGTGACTTGCAAAGAATAAGACACAGACAAACCAACCAAGCCGGCGCTGATATTACCAGTTTTCAAACTCAAAATAGCCAATGCAGAAGATCCCAAAATGATAAGCGAACCTAAGAACTCAAGTCTCACAGCTAACCATCTGTTAGAGTTAACAGAAGGATGGTATGCACGCAAGTTTCTGTCGATTCTGGTTTGGTTCAAAAATTTGAATCTGCCTTCTTGTCCGTATGCACGGATAATGGAGACACCGTTCAACGATTCTTGAAAGTTAGCGAAGATGGGAGATCTGGAAACAGAGTCCAAACGACGCAATTCTCTCGAGGTCTTCAAGTAGTACTGTTGGTAGTACACGTACAAGACACCCAATGGAGCAGCAATGAAAATGAACTGCCAAGTGGAGAAACAGATGACGAAGATAGTAAACATGACCTTGGTGGAATTACTGAAGAACATGCCGAAAACTCTACCCAAGATTTCATCAATCTTGTAGATATCGTTTGAGAATCTGTTCAAAACTCTGCCGATTGGAGTGGTCTCAAAGAAGGACATAGGAGCTCTCAAAACACTTTTGGCCATGCCATTGTGCATCTTGGTGGAGCCTTGAATGGTACAGAAAATCCACATGAAACAAGTCTGGAGCAACATGCAGAAGGAGTAGCCAATGCCCAACAAGAAGTAGAAACCCAAGTACTTGGCAATATCAGGATTGTAGCCGTATTTGGTGTTGACTTCGGACCAGTGTTTCAACCAAATGTTAGAAGCAACATTGAACGACATAGACAAGACGGTGGTGGCCAAGAAAACCGCAACATTGGCAGGATTGCAAGCCTGAGCATATTCCTTGTACACATCCCACTTGACTTTTCCTTGTTCAGAGTGCTCCTTTCTTGCCTTTGTGTCTTCGTCTTCTTCTTCGTCTTCCTCGTTCTCAAGGACCAACCTTTCCTCGTCGGAAATAAGGGTAGCATCGGAAGCTCTTCGCAAACTTCCAACTTCAAATTCAGAATCACTTTCCAAGTTGGAAAGATCAACGGTGTCCTTGGGTTCGTCACTTTCGATCTTTTCACCCTTTGCGGAGTTCGCAGAAGAGGAAGCAACAGTAGAAGAACTGCCACCCTTCTTACCGAATTCAAGAATGAGTTGACGCAACTGACTGTTTTCTTGCGCCATGATGCCCAAGTAAGTGCCTTGTTCAACCAACTTGCCGTCTTTGACCATCGTCAAATTGTCAGCAATACTCAAAACATTGATAGAGTTAGTAGCCAAGATCTTACACTTGGTCTTCAACAAACCCTGAGGTCCCAAAACATGGTCCACCAAGTGTCTACCAACGTGTTCATCGACAGCACTCAATGGGTCATCCAACAAGTAAACATCAGCTCTGGCATAAACAGCTCTGGCCAAAGCAAGTCTCGCCTTCTGACCACCGGACAAAGAAATTCCTTTTTCACCAACTTCGGTTCTGTCACCCTTTGGCAAGATGGTCAAGTCAACAGTTAAGGCACAAGCTTTCAAGACATGTTGGTAGAATTCAGGGTCGTATCTGTGGCCAAACAAAATGTTCTCTTTAACAGTTCCGTTAATGATCCAAGGAACTTGAGAAACGTAAGCAACCTTACCGTGGACCTTAACTTCACCATCGAGTTTGTATAAGTCACCCAAGAGAGACTGAATAATAGAGGATTTACCGGAACCGACTTTACCGACAATACAGTCCAAATCACCCTTCCTAGACTCCAAGTTGATGTTGGACAAAGCGACCTTGTAGGACTCCTCGCCCTTCTGCTTGGACCACAAAAAGGTACCGTTCTTTACCGAAACTGCAACATCCCCAATCTTGGCGACACTAGGAGCTTTGGTTACAGCATTCGCTTGCAACTCAGAGCCGGTCAAGAATTTAGTCAATCTGGAAACGGCAACCTGAGCCTCAACGACGTTAGTGATAACCATAGGAACCACGGCCAACGGGAAAGACAACAAGTTGAACAAGGCCAAAGCTGGGAAAACAATATCTGTCAGCAAACTGACGTTCTTGTTGGTGAGCACGAAAACAGCGAAAGTGGAGCAACTGACCAAAAATGGAGCCAAGGTCCAAGTGAAGTTCGAAACCGAACTGAAAATGCCCATACGTTTCAAGTTGGCCAATTCCTTGTCATTTCTGACGTGGTTCAACTTTTCCAAATAAGGACGTTCCCAGCCGTACAATTTCAAGGACTTGATGTTGTTCAAGATTTCACTGATCAATCTGGATCTCTCGTCCTTGTGCTTCATCTGAGTCTTTTGCAATTTCTTCTGGTATCTGGCAATGACAGCATTCAAGGGGATCATGACAACCATGATGAACACACCTGCCCACATCGAATTGCCTAACAAGCCGTGCAAAGAGTACAAACACAAAACAATCTGGAAGGGACCAGACCAGATAATCTGCAAGTTCTGGACCAAGTCCTGCAATCTCTGGACATCCACAGACATCAAGTTGACAATGTCACCGGTATTGGAAGTCTGTTTGGTTTCATTGGATAAAACCAAGGATTTGTTGTAAATAACTCCAGTCAAAGCAGACTTGATCTTCATACCCATGTCGAAAGCCCTTTGGAAGTACTGATGCAAACATGCAGTCTGAGTAACAGATACTACAAACATGGCACCCGAAATCATCAAGCCCCTAGTGAGAGGTAAAGGCTCACCCTTCTTGACAGAGTCGGCGTAATCGTTAACAAAACGAATCAAAAGACGGAGCAACTGAGGCTGCACGAATGCCAAGGCATCCTGCAAACCTTTGAAAGCACCACCAATCAAGAATGGAGCGCCAAAAGCTTGACTGATCGCCCAGAACAACGAAGGAGAAGTCTGCAGGTTCCAATAATGGTAGAATTCATCAGATGCCACCTGAGATTTAAGTTCTTGGGGCAAGAAAGGCAAGTCTCGTTCCGTCAAGTACTGGTAGAACCCCTTTTTCATCAAAGGAGCCATCCAATTGAAAGAAATTCTCGAGAAGACATTTGCACGGTCGTATGGAGACAGTCTGAGTTCGGTTGAGTATGGACTGAACGACAGAGGAGAGATGTAATGCTCCAACATCAAAATGAAAAAAGCATTGAATGCAGCAAAGATGGAAACGGTGGCAAGAGGCGTTCCCACCTCTTTCCTCAAGTTCAAGCTCACTACTCTTCCAACATTGAAAAGCACCTGGAAGAGCCAGAAAAAGAGCAAGACCCCGCTTGAAACGCTAGATTTGAACTGCTCCAAGTAGTGAATGGCGTAGGCAACCACAGTGGCGAATACATTCACAAAAAGGGCAGTCTTAATAATATCATATGGAGACGAGTAAACCACAAGCAACGAGGCAGAAAAAACCAAGTGAAGCGCCGTGAGCACCAATTTGGCATAGAAAGCCCACGTCACCTTGTTGCTGGTCACTTTCCGGTTTCTTAAAACTTGCACATGGTAGATTCCACAACCAACCATTAGGATGCCTGCAACAAGGTACAACAAGCCTTGGAAGAAGCACGGGGTTAGGTCATTGTATTTGGGGGAGAGTGGGCCCCAGCCGTCGACACAATTACAAGAAAGCCAATGGGAAGCTGAAGGAATGGGCACTGATATGTTTTTCAGCGAAATAGGAGACTTTTCCAGCGTAGCCAAGACGGGAACAAGGGCCAACATATCCCACTGGTGGGGAGACAAACCCAGCTGGGTGATGTCTAGTTGTTCCATGATAGTTCGGTACTGATGGAGAAAAGAAAAGTAACCGGAGAGTTAAATTATGCTTACAAACGTTCGCGCGGTGTAGATCCTGCGTAAATCCGTGATGCTGCTTTCGGAGCAATCTCCGACAACCATACCAAACTCCGCACTGGTACCAAGGTCGATATAGCGGGCGCCCATGTCGCGGAATGCCACCGTGCAAAGCGCGCCTGCTGAATAGTGCTGTCAATCCCAGAATTCAAAGATGTCGGGAAATACGTCAATTCTCAGCCGCACCTTTCTGCATGCACTATTACTTGAACAACCTCTTCAACCGCGACGTCTTCTTTTCTTTTCCGTCCGCTCCAGTAGAGAGGTCCGTGGTGTATTGCGACATGCGCTTTTGATAGTGTTTTGGTGTGTCTGGGTTGCTTTGTCCAGCAGCAAACTGAGGATTGGGTACTGAGCTTCCAAAGCTTCCAGAAGCTCTCAGCTGTCCCAGGCCAGAACGTGCATTTGGCAGTGCACTATGGAGTTGTGGCGTTGGAACGGGTGCTTTGGGAACTTCCAAAAGATATGATGGAGCCAGGGAGCTGGCCTCTGCCAACTCAGACCAAAGGGCTAGATCTAGTGACTGAGGGCCCTTGGCCCCGTCAATGCTCTGTAGACCGATCAAGAAATCACGTGGTTTCAACATGCATTCGGACCCCAAGTAGAAGTCCTTGTTGAGAGATGACGAGAGCTCGTAAACCAGTCTGATTTCGGAATATGTTACGCCTCCAGCAATGTAGCAGAAGATACGCTGACGGTTTTTAGATGACTGCAGAGTGGGCCTGGAGCCGGAGGGAGCCCACGACGCCTTGATTCGTGGGTTCCGCAACGACCCCGATGTGTCCACGCGGTTTAGTCCCGGTTTTCGTGGGGCATCTTCCTCCAATGGCTTGTCGCGGAAGTACGGGAACCAGTCCTCGTCCAACTCGTACCTTGCAGCGTTGAAGAGCACGCGCTTGAGCCCCGGCGCAAACCGGGACGTGTTGTACGTTCCGTCGTTGTTGATGGTGTGGAACGTTTGACGAACGACTTTTTTGTCCTTGACCGACGTCTTCACAATCGGAAAGCCTAGCTTCTCGAGGTTGTAGAAACATCTCAGCACGAGCGAGACGACCTGGGAGTCTTTCACCCCGATGAACCTGGCGAGCTTGACGAAATCACTTTCCGCCAACCCACCGCGGTAGAAGCCGTAGATCAAAAGAAGACGCACTTTGTCGTTCACGTGCAAGTCGTCTCTGTCGAGGAGGACAATCAAGTCGTCATGCAAATTCTTGCTGCGAATTCCTTCGAACAGCGTGCCCTGAGCAGTGCAGGTTTGTTCGAAATCGGCCGCAAATTCGGCCAACTTCCGACGAGCATTGATCTCCAAGCACTCGTCGATGAGTGTTTTGTGCAACGTCACCTGACGACGCTCCTCGTCGAACCCCTGCAAGTGCGCAACAACATACATTAAGTCAGACAGCGTGGTTGCTCGCGAGCGGTCCACCATCATGGGGTTATTTTTGATGAGCTCGTTGATGCGAGAGAGAATGAGCTCCGAGCTCTCGATGATGTGCATGTGGCGCAAGCTGACCCACGTCTCGTCGTCTTCGTTGTCCAAAGACGTGGTGACGCTCACAGTTTCGCCTTTTTCGTTTTCAGCGTCGTAGCTGTACTTGCCGTTTCTCTCCAAGCCCTCCACGATGTCCATGGCCATGGCCTGGTACGAGAACTCGTGCAAGAGAGGGGCATAGAGGTCCAACGTGCGGTCACAAATGAGCAAAATGGCTCGCGGCTTGTCTCCCGCAGAGGGAGGAGGATAGTCATGGTTGACACGTGCGTAGTCGTCGATTTGCCGCTGCACCTCGTCGGCTATCAACTCGGGCAATCGTGCTGCCTGGTGTGTGGCCTGCGGCAGCGAGTAGAACCGGATCAAAGGATATTCACCGGCCACAATTACGGCATTTACGATGGCTTTAGCGGTCCGCCGGATCTGCGGGAGCACCAAGTCGCTGCAGTTGCCGTTGTAGTAGATCGGCATCGAGTTTGGTGTGACCTTGTCTGCCAAGAACACTCTCAGCTCCACCGGCACCATACAGGTGTGTACAAAGCCCACCTGGGCGCCGTCACCGAAGTAGGCGGCAATCTCCGGGTGCTGCAAGAATTTTCCCGAGTGGAACATGCGATTGGCCTCCTGGTCCCACTGCAGAAAGGGCACAAAGAGCCCGTGGCCCAGTTTGTAGCGTTTGGTGTGAACATCCGCCACGATGCAATTGAGATTGAAAACCAGCGGCTCCACCATATAAAGCGCCAGCAAGAAAGGCTGCACGCGTCTTGGCGCGTCGATAACCTCGATGGTGGTGACGACACGGAGCAAAGAGTCTTTGGACAAGACCTGAAATAAAACTGCCTCGGTCTTTTTGTCGACAATCAAGGCGTAGAGGCCCGGCGGCTGGACCACGGCTCGGATCTTCTCCAAGAGATATTGAGCCTGAAGCGTGAACAACGACAGGGGGTCAGATGTTTTCATAGGGTCGAAGAAGAGAGTGGTTGAAGAATTCCATGTGCGATTTTCTGCAGGTTTGCGTGGGGAATGCAAGATTAGATCACCAAAGACACCACAAAAAAAAGACGTGTGGCGGGATTACCGGGTCGGGTAGATTTATGATGGTTCCGTGGTTGTGGGTCTGCTTGCGGTTTGGGGTTCTAGAATGCGAAAGTGGTGAACAAGGGCTGTGGAAAATGCGAGTTGAGAATCTAGCAGAATAATAAATTCATCAGTGCGAATGATCCATTGAAAGTGCGAGCATACGAATGATCCATCGAATGTGCGAGCATACGAATGATCCATGGAAAGTGCGAGCATACGAATTGTAGCTTGAGGGATATACAGTATTCACATAAAAGTCGTACCCCTATGAACGGGATATCGTTGAGATTGTTTCATTTCGGACGCCGTTATGTATAGAATTCAAGATTATCTCAAACTAATTTCGTTAAACATTCAAATCAAATCCTATCTCTCACTAGAGAATTTCGGTTTTCTATTGCATGTATTGTGAGAACATGGTGTGGTGAATTCGGCTTCCGTCAAGTCAAATGATCCTTCCATTATTGTCAAATATGCCACGAATTGATGCAAATTTGCTCACTAACGAAATGAATTTCCAACATTGATCTCACCTAACTTTGTGTTCGCAAATTTAGAAACGCGAGCACTGACAACTCTCAATTGAAACCATTCCAAATTCGTGTCATTTGTTTTAAAGTTTCGCTTGCTTTCGAACGTTCAAAATTCGCTTGCTTTGTAAATTGGAGACGTCCACAATCGTAAAAAGCGGGGTGAGTTCTAATTCATGATTTTTCCTTTCGCACACAACTCAACCCTATTGAGATGTTCTGGAATTCAGTGTAAACTCAAGAGAGAGAAGTTACTCCAGAAGGAAACATTGACACAGTGAATTGCTGAAGCCGCAATTTTAGTTCATGTTGATTCCATCCAGGGTAGCATTCAACACTCTGTGAATTGATTTCAAGAATGTCTTGAAATGCAACCTTTATGAGGCACGAATAGACTGCGAATTCTACGAATTGCAGCCGCGAAACATGAAGGCAACCTTTAAGAACTTCAAATGAACAATTAGCGAAATTCTCATTTTGGAGAGTACTATTTTGTATGTTTGGATGCGACTTTGATTTTGACTTCTACTACTATTTTATTCCAATTTGGAACATAATTCGTCGGCCATTGAGGCGACTTTTCTTCAGTAAATATGATGGATACATGTTTTATTAATGAAATTTTCAAAGCACATTTTGATACTTGTAGACCAGTTCTCCCGAAATCTACAATGAGCTGGAAGAATTTGGGGAAAATGGATACTTAATTTTTCGGGTAAAAATTACGAATTCTGCTCTTCCCCAATGTGTTTGGAGCTCCAACTGATTTCACTTAAGTGAGGTGCGACTTTTATGTGAATAATACTAGGCCAGAGAAGAAATAAAATTCAGACTGGAAAAGTCTTTCTCAACCGGAAATGGGGGCCGTGAAATGGGGGCCGTGAAATGGATTTGATCGTTTCTCGGGTTTCTTTCTGCAACTTCTGGTTTCGAGCAATCGAGCAATCGAGCAAACTCGTATTTTTCTCCGGCTCGTCGGCCCGTTAACAATAGAGGAGAAATTGCCAGTGGGTTGTTATAGTAGTGGAATAACGTGAATATTTAGTTCAGAGTTTTCGAAAAACTCTCGGACCAGCTCCCTGAGTTACTTGCCGAAGGGTGTGTTATTTTGCAGCAAGCTATGGCGGCAAAATGCCCACTTGGAAATGTTACAGAAGAAACTTGCTAGGAGGCTGTGCATTACTTCTGAAGAAAATCAGAAAGAGCATCAGGCTTTTTCTTCCTCAAAAGTCCTCGCAATTTCTGGGTGTTCATTTTCTCATTTCTCACACATAAATTCCGTGGTGGAAGAATTTCAAGGCTCACCAAAAGACCACTCTAGAGGAAGAAACCGTAGGATAGCCTAACAAGTAGCTCTTCAACCGATCTCTAATGATGTGTAGGGCCGTAAGCTGATAGGTGCATTTTCCACTCCTTCTGTTTCACACCATGTCTAAGACTGATGCTCAGTCCAGTCTATATGGATTCTGGAAGCGTAGTACGAAATTGTGCCGGATTCGTCGTTTGCTTAGTACAGGTGTTTGCTTAGTATCGGTTTTTTGGTTATGGGTCAGAACTACAGAGATGGTGCAGTTGCTGAATGCTCCAACTCTACGTTAGCCGAAATGAAATACGACTTGTTCACATGACTCGTGACTTGAATTCGATAGCTCTGAGGTTCCAAAGATTGCTTGAGAAACTGGAGCTCCCATAGTGGGGCTTCGGCTTCTTCTCCTGCTCAACTCCGCAAATATTTCCACGAGCTTGCTGTGAATTTTCAGATTTAGATTTTTGAAAGAGACCTCCCTCGCTTCCGTAATATCATATCCTCAGGCAAGGGCTATCAGACTTCAGCATTTGGTTGGTTACGTTGGGAAACCGATAGAGTTCTGTCAATACAAATTGCCCGAAGATGAGAACCGTATCTGCAACTTTTAAGTATTGGCTAAAGTTGCACGGACAAGCGAACTTCCAGATTCTCTCAAACTGCGACTTTTCACCTACTAATAATGAAACCAAAGGCGATCCAAATACAGTTTGCCGATTCAATGGCAATGGCTTAAAGATGTCGCGACCTTTGTTCGAAAAATTCGTTCGCTTAAGCCGTGTTACGAATCTCGCGTTCGCGGGTTTCTTTCCGAAAATGCACAAACTTTCCAAAAATGTTTGTGAAATTGTGAAAACCAACAAATCGCTGCGATTGCAAAGAGAAAGGTACATATTAACGAAAGCCAGATAACAGGAACAGCCACAACAGAAACAAAGCCAAACTTCCCAGTGGATCGAATCCTTGGTCTATTCTTGTCTGCACGCGATATGCACTGCCATGCACGGAAAATCCAACTATAGCAAGGATCCATTCTCAGGGCCCCTTGGAATTGTGACCCCAAACGAAGCTCGTCCAGGGACATTCCAAATCCAATTGAAAACACCCGGACCTTGCTCTGCAACATGAATGTCCGGAGTCCGATTTCCATTTTTTAGGCGATCTGTCTTCTAACCCTCTGGATACGTGTCCTCGCAATCGCCGAAAAAGACAACCAACATATGCACCAGAGATGCCTGGATCAACTCTGGCGGACCTGCAAATAACTCCGCTCAACTTCTCTCGGCCATTTTTGATATTCCTCTTCTTCCTGCGTGTACCTTCGCTGATATTAACACACATTACTCCACGTCTTTTCCTTCCGCCTCAAGGCAACCCATGTGCTGCTGCTGAACCCTGGGCCACGTCCCGATTCCTGAAAACATCTTGATACCTGAAAACTCCCAGTCTTTTCGACGAATATTCCGAATCTGAGCCATCGCATGTCTTATCCAGACCGAACGTCGGATTCGGCGTCCCAAAATGCCCTGGCCGTGTTGTACATCGCCGGGTGGTACTTCTTCTCCATGTCCATTTCCATCTACAACAAGTGGATGTTTGGAAGAGGGCTTGATTTCCGGTTTCCGCTCTTTGTCACTGCGTTCCACCAGTTTTGTCTCTGTTGCATGAGCTTCAGCTTGCTCTATTTTCGCCCGAAACTCCGGCCCACCGTAAATGCCACCCCGAAACTCTGGGGCAGCTTGGCCATTGCGCTCGGCCAATATGTGCGTCAGATTTTGCCTTGTGCCTCGGCCTCGGCTGGAGACATTGGCCTTTCCAACGTCTCGTTCACCTACATCTCCTTGTCGCTCTACACGATGCTCAAAACGTCCAGCTTGATCTTCGTGTTGATGTTCGGCCTCTTGTTCCGCTTGGAAAGATTCAACTGGAGATTGGTGATAATTGTCATGGTCATGACCGGCTCGGTGATGATGATGACACTACGGCCTCCCAACTCGCAATCTGTAAAAGACGACGACCACAACCCGGTAGGAATTGTGTTGGTTTTGGCTGCGTCGTTGATCTCGGGGTTGCGTTGGTCGTTCACCCAATTGCTCTTGAAAAAAAACGAGTACACCAAGCACCCGGTACTGACCATCTTCTACATCTCGCCAAGCATGATCGTTCTCTTGTTTGTGGCGGGTCTTTTCGTGGAGGGCTGGGGCAACTTCATGACGCTGCCCATTTGGGCTTCGCAGGGCACTTTCGGAACACTTCTCCTCATGGTTGTTCCGGGTTTTTTGGCGTTCATGATGACCCTCTGCGAGTTCCAGTTGCTCTCGATGGCGCTGGTTCTCACGTTGTCCATCGCAGGAATCTTCAAGGAGTTGCTCACAATCATGCTCGGCTCGGTCATCTTTGGAGACAAGCTTAGTCCTGTGAACTGCGTCGGGTTGGTGATCACGTTCCTCGACATCCTATGGTACAACCACTACAGGTACATGGAAAAAGCCCCCGATGCTGTCTATTCTAGCTTGCCTGCGAGCCCCGGGGAGGACGGCGAGGCCATCGAGTTGAAGCAACTCTAGAGGATATAGAAATCACCTGAACTGCCAGAGACGACTAGACCTTTCAGGAAGCTGTTGTAGGAAGCTTGTCCTGCTTCCTTTTCCACTCCTCATTACCGTTAAACGAACACAACTACACCCACCAACCCCACGAAACCCACCCAAAGCAACGCCCACGAATTACTCCTCGCGAGCCCATTGAACGGCGTCAACAACGTATTGCTTCCGGAACTCGTGCGGGCATTTGCGGCACTGGCACTGGCCCCCGTGCTCATGGCCTGTGCTCCAGTAATATACACCTCGCCAGACACAATGGTGACGCCCGAAAAACGCGCAAGCACGGCGTCGGCGCCGGTCCCGCTGGCAGTGAAAAACGTCATGGTCACGCTGGTGGACGAGTAGTTTGCCTTTGTCGCAAAAGGAATGGTGCCAGACTGGATGTAGGCCACCGTGCTCGAGGTCACGTTGGACGCGGACGCCACGGCAGTGGGCAAGGCCGAAGGCGAATCCAGAAACGAGAAATCGGATTGTTCTAGGTCCAAGTCGCCGTTGGCGTTGGCCATCGCCACCTGCCCCCCGTCGTTATCCATGGCCAAGTAAATGTTCGTGAGAAAGGGCAACCCTAGCGAGCTGTAGCCCAAGTCCGAAGAGGGCAACACGTTCAAGAAACAGGCACGCACGCCCGTGGAAAAGTACAAGAAGCTGTCGCCGTAGTAAGCGTCCACTATCAACGCGGTCAAGGGAATCTTCACCGTCAACGGCCCAAACTTGAAATGGAGCAATGCGTTGGAGTTCTGGAAGTCCAGGCACTTGACGATCCACCGGTTGTTTTCCAGGTTGTAGAAGGCGTTGGTCTGCACGGCGAGGTTCACGATGTAGCTCAACGGGATGTACGAGTAGCTCAAGCGAGAGTCCAACACAAACGGCTCCGGCAGGCCCACGCTGAGCGACACCAGCTGCGAGGTGTTCAGGTTTTCGAGCACAAATCCGTCCAAAAGCACGATCGGGAGCGTCGACCGCGCGCCGTCGAGGCCCACGTACGGGAGCACGGGGAACTGGTAGAAATTGCCGGAGTAGTATTTTTGGTTCACGGCTCCCAAAAGCAACTCGCCGGCCGTGGTGTTGGTGTCGCTGTACCCGGAGAAATACGTCAGGTAGCCCCTGGACAAGATCTTGCCTGACGCCACGAGGGTGTCCAAAAGGCCCAGTCCGTGTGGGTTGTTGGCGAGCCCCAAGCCTCCGGCAAACATGTTGGTTTCGTCGGCCAAAAGGAAGGAAAAGTTGTCCAATTCGATCCTGGTGTTGTCCGTGGTGCCGATGGAGAAGTTGTCCGCCCTGATGTGGCCCTCAGCCACCACGCCGTTCGGGTATGGGATGGAGATAGCCGAAGCCAGGCCCAAAAGTGGAGTCTGCGCCGCGGCAGGCGTGGAACTCGCCGAGTTTTCGCTCGTTGTGGTCACGGGGTAGTACGCACCAGCCATCTGGCACTCGGTGGCCGCCCACACCGTTCCTGAGTAGGTGAACGACACCTGGTCCAGATAAGATGTTGCGGTGGAATAGAGCGAATTGTAGTACGAATTGAGCACGTCGCATGCCACCACCAGGTTTCCGTTCATGAGCCATATGTCAGGCTGCAAGAGATCGAGACGGACGCCGAGCTCGGACCCTGCGGCGTCGGTGATGAGTGCGTTGTAGAAATTGTCTCCTGTTTGCACCGCTAGAGGCACCGTGATGAACGGCTGAATTTGTGGGTCTGACGGCGTGGGCGACGCGGAGGATGCAGGCGTCAGGGTCGCCACGGCCACGGCTGCCATCAACACGGCAGCTAGCATAAAGAAGAGTAGTAGAAAAAAAGAGTTGGTGATAGAGGCCGAATGCAGGTTCTCATGCAAGTGGAAATACTGTGGGTTTTTCCGAGGATATGTGGGCCGACCCGTTGCTGGGGGCAGTTGGAATTCGTTGGGGTGCGTTGGAGTGCGTTTTCGGTTGCGGCCGTGTGCTGCGGTGCCGTTGTTTGTGCTTTTGCGGCGGAGATGGCCCTTGATTGTTTCTACGTCATGGTGCATTGTCTGCACACAGGGGAGACATTGCGATTTGGACGGATTTGTGCGCGAGCTGGAAATGTGGGCCTGGAAATGCGAGAGTGGAAATGTGAGCCGAAATGCTAGCGGAAATGCTCTGGATGAGATTGTCATTGTTCTCGCTCTGGCTTTCTCTCGTTTCTATCAATGTGTCTGTCTGTTGTGTCTGTCAATTTGTTCTGTCCGTTTGTTTCTGTTTCTGTCTGTTTTTCTGTCTCTTTCTTTTTTCTGTCCCTTTGTCTCTGTCTCTTTGTTCCTTTTTTCGCCTCGTGCCTGCTGTTGTACGGCTGCGACTTTCGCTGCGACTTTCGCTGCTTCCCGCATGCCTTCCTATTTCCAGTTTCAACTCCTCATTTCACCGTTGAAAAAAACCTCTGGCCCGTACAGCCCTTATTGTCTCGACCAGCACACAAACCGCCTCGTATTGTTCCCCTGCCGTGCTCACAACCCAAGAAAATTGATTGTTCTGAACTCTTCCCAGTTATTGAGCCACCAATCTCTCCATTTCTGTCTCTCCATTTCTGTCTCCCCATTTCTGTCTCATTTCTGTCTCTCCATTTCTGTCTCTCCATTTCCCACTGTTGGCATTCTCATTCGTAGACTCGCACCTTTGCTCAGCCTGCATGAAAATCGTGCCGTCGCACCGATACATCTAAATCTTAAACAGAAATAAATCTTAAATAAATCTTAAACAAAATACGAACACCAACGGCCCCAAGCCCACCACACACCCCAGAATAACCTTCATGAACCTACTACCATGACCCCCAGACGAAATGGCAAAAAACGCCGAATCAAAATCGGCATAAGGCCCCAGCTCATCATCCTCGTGTGCTTTTCCTCACTATTTTCCTTGTTGATCTTGGCCATCGTGGCCGGTGTCTACTTTTCGCTGAACTTGTCGAACCTTCGTGCCGACCGCCTCGAGGTCATTTCCCAGCTCAAGGCTTCCCAGATACAACAGTCTTTCCAGTACATTTTCTACCAGGTGTTCTGGCTTTCCTCAAGAGACACCATCACCACACCCCTCTCCAACTACAGGGCGGGGAACCTGTCCCAAGAGGTTTTCGTCAACGCCCAGACGGCGCTAGACTCCTTCCTCACATCGGAAATGGTTGCCCTGGCCAGACTCTACGATTTGGACTTGACGGTGGTCGCTGAATCCTCCAACAACGGCACAACGCTATCGCTGCCCTTGAAAGCGGTTTTGTTCCCCTTGGCCAAAAATCTCACGGTCCCGGCTGCCGTCACAAACAACGTCTCCGGTGCGGCCTCGGGAGGCTATATCACCGGGCCGCTCGCAAATTCCACCGACCCAGAGTCGCCATTTTTTTTTGGCATCACCCTACCGGTGTACTCCAACACCTCCATCATCTTGGAAAACCCTGCTGTGGCGGGGTACCTCACGGTGGTGGCCAATGCTCAAATGATTCAAAGTGCGCTAGATTACTCCTCCAGCTCGGTGGACAGCACCGACTACGTCGGGGTGGCCATGAAGGGCGTGTACGCAAATAATAGCGTGGCCGGGAACCCCGCGTACCTCATTGGTTTCCAAACAGTCTTCCCTGTACAGTCTGGAACCGTGGTGGCCGGCACTTTCTACCCCATCGACAAGTCGCCCGCGGTGAAACGCTCGTTCATGCAAGAATCCGGCATTTCCAAAAACACTTTGTCCTTTACGGGCAAGAACTTGGCCATCGGCTTCACCCGGATCCAAATCGACTCCGTCACATTCTGGGCCGTGATCATCCAGCAGAGCCGAAGCCGGTTCTTGAGCCCCGTACGGCAGCTTTCGCGGATCATGATTGGCGTGGTTATCGGCATCGGTGTTTTCATGTGTCTCCTCACGTTTCCGCTAGCGGTGTGGTTCGTCAATCCGATTACCAAATTGAAGGAAGCCACAGAAGCCATCACTCGCTCCAAGAAGGCAAAGGACCAGGATGCACTTACGAGGCTGTCTTCTGCAACACCGGGCTCTCCTTTTGCTGGAGGAGCTGGTTCAGGCGACCAAACTCCCCCTGCCAACCGGAATTCGGTGAATTCCGCCAGTTCTGGAAGTTCCACTGTGTACTCCACTGGAATTCGCTTGCCTGGCCGTATTCCTCAGTCGAAGAAATTGTTCAAGGACGAATTGACCGAGCTTTCTGATGCATTCAATATCATGACAGAAGAGCTAGAAAAGCAGTACACACACTTGGAGGACCGGGTGAAGGTCAGAACGAAGGAATTGGAAGCGTCGAAGATCGAGGCTGAGGCTGCCAACGAAGCCAAGACCGTTTTCATTGCTAACATCTCTCACGAGTTGAGAACGCCTTTGAACGGTATTTTGGGCATGACCTCTATCGCGATGGACGAAACTGACCAGCTGCAAATCCAGGATTCCTTGAAATTGATTCATCGGTCCGGTGAGTTATTGTTGCATATTTTGACGGAGTTGTTGACCTACTCCAAGAACACACTCAACAGATCGAAATTGGAAAAGTCAAATTTCCAGATCCTCGAGGTCGTCTACCAGGTCCGTTCTATTTTCGGCAAATTGGCGCTTGACCAGAGGGTCAACTTCAAGATCACTTTGAAACCTAATGTCTTGAGAAAGCTCATTCTTTTTGGAGACTCCAATAGAATCATCCAGGTGGTCATGAATCTTGTGTCAAACAGTTTAAAGTTCACCCCAGTGGACGGTTCTGTGGACGTCTCATTCAAACTTCTTGGCGAGTATGATCATGTCAAATCCAAAGAAAACGGATATGACAAGGTCTATGTCGTCAAGGATGTACAAAGTCGTGAAGAAGAAGAAGGGGCCGACGAAGATGCTCCACAAGACACCAACACAGTTCAGGAAGGCCCTCGGAGCGATTTCAACGGTTTTTTTACAGGTTTGGCAGGAAAACGCAAGGAATCCAATGCGTCCTTATCTGTCAAGAAGATTGAAAAAGAGGCTGAAACTAGCTCTGCCACTGTTTCCCTGGGTGAGAAGAGCACAGACATTTCAGACAATCAAAGTATTGTCACGATTTCAACGGCAGAATACGAAAACACCGTCTTCAAGTCTCAATTCATTTCCACAAAACCTCTCCCACAGCTTCCTGCTAACAGAAGCGCCAGTTCCTCTGAGACTTCAGCGGTGAACAGCACCATCTCCATGCATGATGATTCTGCAAATGGTGAAATGGTTCCAATGTTGAACTTAAAACCAGCGGAGAAGATCGAACCTTTGCGGCCACCAATTGCATTGCGCGGAGGATCCAATGGAACAAGCGGTTCAAATGGCCAAAGAACGAAGTCCAGCAGACAAACAAGCTACCCTGCGATGAACCAGATATCCAATAGTGAATTGGTGAAGAACAACAAGGTGTTCAAAATGAGAAAGTTGTACATTCCTAAGGCATGGGTTATCCAAATTGAAGTGACGGATACCGGTCCTGGTATCGAGCCAGCGCTTCAAGAGAAGGTATTTGAGCCTTTCATTCAAGGTGATCAAACGCTTTCAAGAAGTTATGGTGGTACAGGTTTGGGATTGTCTATTTGCAGGCAACTCGCCAAAATGATGAATGGAACATTGACATTGAAGTCGAGCATTGGTAAAGGATCGACATTCACATTCACCTTGCCATTGCCTCAAAACGGGGAGATTGTTGTGCCAGATAATGAAATGGAGGAATTCAGCAATGATGAATTTAATCCCAACTCGCGTGCGAACAGAAAGGTCGCTTTTAACCTCTCAGAAACACCAGAATCCATCAATGGTGACACAACTATTGCCTCCGTGGAACCCCAGTTTGGTGCGGAAACCACAGAAAGCAACGAAACTTACAAGGTTAAAGATGTTGTCTCAAAACCCATGTTCACTATTGAAATGCCTAGCAACCTGTTGAGCACAAACCATCCCATCGCCCACACATCCACCGGTACAGCAAACCAAACACCTTCAGGTGACCTAGTTCTTGACAAGTTGTCAGATCTTAAGATCTTGGTGGCGGAAGACAACTCTGTCAACCAGGAAGTTATCAAGAGAATGTTACGTCTTGAAGGATTCCGCAACATCACCATGGCTTGCAACGGTGCAGAAGCTGTGGATCTTGTCAAACAGTCATTGGACGACGAGAACCTCGTTGACATCATTTTCATGGATGTACAAATGCCCAAGGTGGACGGTTTGACCGCCACCAAGCTTCTTCGGAACAATTTGAGATACAACAGACCTATTATTGCCTTGACTGCATTTGCAGATGAAAGCAATGTCAAGGAATGTTTGAACAGCGGAATGTCTGGCTTTCTTTCAAAACCTATCAAGAGAACCAACTTACGGCAGATAATTACAGAGTTCAGCCCAGACTTGTTGAGTGAAGTCGTCACCACTCCAGTCACTTACACAGACGAAGACGACATGAGATTGGGATACGGTGCCCAATCCACTCCTGTCAAAAGATAGCAGTCCTCATTTCATGTGACTTCTTATCTATTTGCATAAATGTTTTATAGAAGTATTTTTCGGTTGGTTATGCACCGCATTGCGGAAACTTCTATTTTGGGACGGCTTGCATGCAACCTCCTTGACCACCTCAGTTCTTAGAAATAGACTTGAGAACCGCACTATTTTTATTCACCATTCATTTCACACAACGTCCATTTCACCGTCTTGAAACTCACATATTCGACTAAGGATCTCGATTTCTTCCTTCTAGCACTGGAAATCTCAACTAATATGGAAAAAGTGGAGGAGGAAGCTTCCCTCTTGGAAGAGAAGCGCCGGATACACTCTGATAGAAGGCGGTTGTATACCTCTGTGTTCTACGGGTCGTCTTTATTGGCCGCTTTAATCTGGGGTTCAGCATTTTTGATTTTATCGATAACCTATTTCATCAAACAACAACAGGGAGGAATCTCAGCAGAAATGTTGGATTCTTATCTCCTACAGAACTCGCCTCCACTCTTGACCAGTTCTGAAAATGCCAAGGCTTTTCCGGGAAAGCAGGACAGCGTAAATGGCAAGATTCCTTTGACTTTCGGTGCAGTTCGTGAAGGGCTTTTCAAACCAAACTACAAGCAAGTTCAGTGGATCCTGTCTCCCGAATCTGACACAAATGACCAGGGCACGTATTTGCTTAACGACAAGGTCAACGGAACGACGAATTACGCCGTCAAGAGCATTTTGGACGATTCGTATCACTACACGCTCTTCGATAACAGCAGTTTTGTTTTCGAGGGCTCTGCTTACAATGTTGACAGCTTGGTAGCTTCTCCAGACTTGAACAAGGCCATCTTGAAGACCAACACCACCAAAAGCTGGAGACACTCGTCTTTTGCGTTGTACTGGGTTCTCGATGTGAAAACCCAGAAGATTGAACCTTTGTTCGACGACAAGGTTTCTGTGACGTCATGGGCACCAACTTCGACACATATTGCCTTCATTTACGAGAACAATGTGTACGTGAAGGATCTCGGTCTGTCGTCTATTGCTCAGATCACTTTTGACGGAGATGAAAACATTTTCTACGGGAAGCCAGATTGGGTGTACGAAGAAGAGGTTTACGCATCGGACATTGTGTTGTGGTGGTCTCCGAAAGGCGACAAGTTGAGTTTCTTGAAATTCAACGACACCTTGGTGCCCGACTTTCCCATCCCATACTACGTCCAGAACGGCCACGAGGACTACCCGGAATTGGTGTCGATTAAGTACCCCAAACCGGGGTACACCAATCCCACGGTAGACTTGTTGGTGTTCGATTTGAAAAGTGCTGGCACGAAACAAGACCTCTTGCATACTGCAGACCTCAGTTCTGAAAGCATTTCCCAGAGACTTGTCACCGAAGTTCTCTGGGTCTCTGACGACTTTCTCTTGGTCAAAACGTCGAATAGAGCCAGTGACATCTTGGAGGTGTTCTTGGTTTCTTCGGAAAATGAAGCTCAAACAAAATTGATCAGATCGCACCATGCAAAGGACTCGTGGTTTGAGGTCACCAACAATGCCTTTTTCGTTCCAAAGAACGAAAGTGTAGGCAGAAATCTCGATGGCTACGTTGACCTTGTCGTCCGTGATGGCTACAACCATTTGGCATACTTTTCCCCACCTGAAAACCCGAACGGTGTCTTATTGACAAAGGGAAATTGGGAGGTGCTTGCCAACCATCTCGATTTCCTGAACAACGAAATGTACTTTCTTGCCACTCGCAAATCGTCCATTGAAAGACACATCTACTCCGTCAACTTGGTTGATGCACTCAGCTCGTCGGTTCCTACGATCAAGAACGTGACTGATTTGTCCGAAGACGGATGGTACTCTGGCTCGTTTTCCTCGGGAGCCAGATTTTTGCTATTGAACTACCGGGGACCCGGTGTTCCGAGCCAACGTTTGATCGACTTGCATTCCAAAGAAACGGTGAAGATCATCGAAAGCAACGACGAGCTCGCGAAGATTCGCAAGGAATACGACATTCCAGAGTCTCACTATTCTGTGATGTACTTGGGTAAAGATGAAGAAACAGGAGGACGTATTTTGGCTAACACCGTTGAGATTCGTCCGTTGAACTTCAATCCAAACCTCAAGTATCCGGTTTTGTTCTATGTTTATGGTGGTCCAGGCTCGCAAATGGTGACCAAAGAATATGCTGTTGGTTTCAGTCAGGTTATCGCAGCAGAACTTAATGCGATTGTGGTGACTGTTGACGGCAGGGGTACTGGATACAACAACTATGACGAGACGATGGGGTCGAAGTTCAAGTTTATTGTGAGAGACCGTTTGGGACACTTTGAACCCATGGACCAGATTGCCGCTGCCAAGATATATGCTCGCCGCAAGTACGTGGACCCGGAAAGAATTGCCATGTGGGGATGGTCATACGGAGGCTTCTTGACATTGAAAACTTTGGAGACAGACTTGGAAGATCGTGTGTTCTCCTACGGTGTTGCCGTGGCCCCGGTGACCAAATGGAAGTTGTACGACTCGATCTACACCGAAAGATATTTGAGAACTCCGCAGGAAAACCCTGAAGGATACGAGACGGCCAGTATCTACAATGTCACGAACTTCGCCAATGTCACGAGGTTCTTGATGATGCACGGGTCTGGAGATGACAACGTGCATTTCCAGAACAGTCTTCGGTTGCTTGACGAGTTCAACTTGGCGGGAGTAGAGAATTTCGACTTTATGGTGTTTCCCGATTCGGACCACTCCATCAGCTATCACAATGGAAACATTGTTGTGTTTGATCGTATTTTGGGATGGCTCAGACGGGCTTTCAAGGGCGATTTCGAGGACAGCATCCAAAAATAATGCAACATTTTGAGGGGGAAGTGAAAATCAAGAATTCATTTGTAACAATATAAGGAAATTGGGGAAGAATATAAATGGTGGATGATGCAATTGCGTGGTCCATTATTAGCGTGCTCTTTTGTTCATGCTTATCAGTGCGCATGAAACCAGTTTATGCAACTCAATTCATTGGACCCTCAAAACTGAAATTAAAGAAATTCGATTTTCAACATATAATCATAACTCAACCCCGTCGATCTCTCGCTTTCCGTAGCACCAGCACCTCAAGCACCTCCTACTCTCTTATCGCTCCGGGTAACCTCATCCTCACGTGGGCGTGCCGAAAATTTTCGCGCGTATATAAGCTCCAGCATTCGCTCAAAAATATTAACTGTAGCAAAATGATCATTTACACCGATATTATCTCCGGCGACGAATTGTTGTCCGACGCTTACGACGCCAAGTTGGTTGATGGCGTTGTCTACGAAGCCGACTGTGCTATGGTGCAGGTTTCCAGCTCCGGAGATGTTGACATTGGTGGAAACCCATCTGCTGAGGATGGTGCTGACGAAGATTTGGAGGAAGGTGTTGAGACCGTCAACAACGTTGTCTACTCTTTCAGATTGCAAAACACCCAGTTCGACAAGAAGTCTTTCTTGACCTACATCAAGGGTTACATGAAGAGAGTCAAGGCTCATTTGGCTGAGACTGCCCCAGAGGAGGTTGAGGTTTTCGAGAAGGGAGCCCAGGCTTACGTCAAGAAGGTGATTGGTTCTTTCAAGGACTGGGACTTTTTCACTGGTGAGTCCATGGACCCAGATGGAATGATTGTGTTGTTGAACTACCGTGAGGACGGTACCACTCCATTCGTTGCTGTGTGGAAGCACGGTGTGAAGGCTGAGAAGGTTTAGTTCATTTCTATTCTAATGTATGTTAGCTGAGATTTCGGCACGAAACAGGAATTGATGTAGGTATGCACCCCTCTTGCCCGGACTAATACCTCAGTGGAATTTTCGTGAGTTTAGGAGCTACAGAGGTGAAAGTAGTTGCATTGGAACATTGGAGAGAACTGGAGTTTGCGCATGTAAATTGGAGTGAGAAAGCGGGTATGGATGTAAATCCCATTAAGAGGGACTAGCCTCTCTGAGATGTCGATGTAGATCTAAGATCTTCATGAATTCTAGAACTAAGAGCTTCGTGAATTCTCTACTGCAATTATCTGATATAACAATGAATATCTTCATGAAGATAATTTTACGGAATAGCAAGGAAGTTCTTCATGAAGACAATTCTCTAGTGCAATATGCAATAGCAGAAGAGCATCAGGGATAATTCACCAGTCCAATTATGCAACAAAGAGCATCAGGGAGATACTTCTCACCTATAATTATAGAATAGCTATTACGATCTTCCTACGTGATTATTGATCAATATTTCCTGTTCAATTACAGTGGATGCGAGTGTTCGAGAAGTGAGAAACAGAACCTTTCTTCAGTCATGCCGAAGCTTCAATTCCGTGTGATGCCGAAGCCTCATTTCCTTGTGACTGCCAAACAGGAATTCTCCAACGTGGTCTCCCTCTCAGCATACAGAAACAATTCTGCCTCGAACTCTGGCATCAACTCATTTACAGCATAAGCTCGGCTTTCATCTACCATTCTCCGGGCCATGAGTCCCAACGCTTCTCTTTCTTCATACGGCAAGCCTGTCACATGCGTGGTTTGAGCTTCCTGTCCGTCCTTTGTCCCTCTCCCACACACGGCCCAGGTGCACATTGTCTTGAGAATTCCAAACGACTCAGGCGTACCAAAGCCACGGTCAAACAAGTACTTCTTCGAGGGGGGAAGAAGTTGCTGGTAGTTGCAGGCATGTCTACAACACATGGCCACCAAGAGGCCTGCGAACTCGTTGTCTTCAGAATCAGAGTTGAGAATCAGCTTCAATGTCAAATCGGTGGCTACCCCACACAAATGCTTTGAGATGCCCACGAATTTCGACGGCCCCACGCTCTCTAAGAAGTGGTCAAGGTTCAAGTGCTCGATGTCAATTCGAGATCGCTTTAGTATGGGAACCGGATAAGTGTCTCCACAGTCCTTGACTATTTTTGGGTCCATTTTCATTCTGGCCACTCCTCTGTCGATCAAGCCAAAACCGTAGCGTTTTCCGGGAACCTCGAAATCGTGCATAATGCATGCATTCACCGTTCGGGAGAGCTCGGCCCTTCCACATCCGAATTCGACATAGAATGTGTCTGCACCGAGCATGCCGGCTTCCTTCAAGTTGCCAATCAAGGATGACTGCTGACGAATGTGTTTCTTGTTGTCTTTCTCCTCGAGCCAATCTGCCAAACCAGGATGTTCTCTGATTCTGATCTGCATTGGTCCTTTGGACTCGCCAAACTTTCGAAGAACGGGAATGTATTTGTCAAAGAGCTCTTTTTCGCTCAGAGTACTTTCGGCGACTTGGCCAACTTCTATCTCTTCGCTGCTTCTCAATGTGGTGTTTCTGCCTCTTTCAAACCACGGCTCTGGAGTCTCAGAAGGCCTTGCGCTGCACTTTTTCAAGTGGTTTTCCAAGTTTTTAGCGCTCACACTGTGTTTAGGATCAAGAGGACATGGAACCCTTTCCTCTAGCACATCAGCTGTCTTCCCGGAATCTTCGTGCATTCTGTGCTCTGAGCAGAAGAGAAGACCTGGTTTTCGACGCATTCCACATTGTCGTTGTTTTTGGGTAATATAGTAGGAACATTGGTTAGGGGCTATTTTCTTCTCCTTTTTGTTCGGCTTCTGTCTTTTGTGTGGATGTTCTGGAGCAGTCATGAAGAGAAAGTATTGAGCATTGATTTTTCGCACCTAAATGATATTCCACCTTGAAGCACTTGAACTTTTTGGGTGATTCTGATTTTGTGTGGCATTTGACATTGACATTTGACATAGGAATTTGATATTGACATTTGACATTGATATTTGATATTTGAATTTTGACATTCGATATGGCGTTTTGGCTGAATTCGTTGGAGCACGATCGTGTCTCAAATCTCGATGTAATCTGAGACAGTACTGAATAGGTTGAAGTTTGAAGAAGTTTCAAACTTTTTCTTTTCTCTATCTCTTTTCTCTACTGAAGTATTAATTTTCCAATTTCACCGATTAGGACGGTACTGTAGCTGACTGTCTCAGTTGTGAGTACTCGATTTAGTGCGAACTTTTTCCGATGATCATCGCCATCTTTTCAACACAATGAGACAAAAAAGAAATGATCTCTGGAAACTCGACCTTTTGGAGGTCAAGTTCCAGAAAGCAACGGCGCGTTTCCCGTCCACGAAGAAACTCCTCAATGCTCGGAAAAATACCCAAGTAATGAAGAAGCTTCCCAGAACGCAGGTGGAGGCTTCAGCACAAATCACAGCATTGAAAACAGACTTGTTTCAGAAAAAATACCACGGCTCGTCCAAAAAATTGCACAGAGAAGTTTTGAAAAAGGTCAAGCTGGACCAGAGAACATGGAACAAGAAAGACTCTTTGTTCAAATTCTTCGACTCTTCAGACAACTTGGACCAGTTGATAGCATCCAAATTGGTGAAAATCGTCATGACTGCTGTGAAAGAAACCAAAATCGATCCCCCACAATACATTCCTGACGATTTAAGACAGATGATCACAGACAAAACCCATCTCAATCACCCATCCAGATTTTTCATTGACCATTGCCAAAATGACAAGGTTCTCAATGGGTACATTTCCAAAATGTGGAACGTCAAGGAAATCAAGAGCTTGTCTAATGAAATCGAATGGTCGTTCAGAAAAATCAGAGGAAACTTGACCCAAGCTGAGAAGGATTCCAGAAAAGCCTTCACGATCACCAAGACCACAACCAAGAGTAAGAGCAAAGACAGTGAAAGCGAAGACAGTGAAGACGATAGTAGTAGCGATGACAGTGGGTCAGATGCCGAGGAAGCTTTTGACAAATACGCTAAATACGACAACTTGGTGGGCGGATCTGATGATGAGGAAGAAAGCGACCAGGACTCTGGGTCCGAAGACGATTTCTTCCAGGAGTCAGTTAGGAAAGAGAAGAAAGACAAGAAGGACAAGAAGGACACGAAAGAACACAAGCTTCCGCAATTGGCTACTGGATATTTCTCTGGAGGTTCCGATGACGACGAAGACGTTGACAACGACGAGGTTGTGAAGGAAATCAAAGCTGTGCGCAAAAACAGAAGAGGTCAGCGTGCTAGGCAGAAGATCTGGGAAGCCAAGTATGGTGGAGGTGCCAACCACGTTCAGAAGGAAAACGAAAGAATTGCCAGTGAAAGAGAACAAAGACAAGCTGAATTTGAAGAGAGACAGAGAAAGAGAGAAGAAAAAGCCAGAATGGTGAACACTCCTGGAGCACCTTCGATTCCCGGAGCACCACAGAAAATGCATCCTTCTTGGGAGGCTAAGAAATTGGCCGATGAGAAGTTGAAGAACGTAAAGTTCACGGGTAAGAAGATCACCTTTGATTAAATCACTAATTTCGATATATCCACCTTGAATCCACGCGCAATGTCCTCGTCCGTCAAGGCTTCACACACCAATGGAGTTTCCAATACAAACCGGTACTGGCACTTTTCTGGTTCACTCACCGAAACCAATCTGTTTTCGGATGCACACACCATGTATACCGTAGCAGACCGTTGGGGGCCGTTCCAGCACTTGCTTCCTTGCGTGAAGTACAAGGTGTTGTCGTCACAAGAAGAAAAACGGCCCACCAAGTTGTTGTCCTGGTAAAGAGAGTCGAGGAACCCGAGTTTGTAGATGTATTCTCCAATCTTACCTGTGACCCAGACACCTTCGACCGAACGAAGAATGTCGTTTTTGCCGAAAGTCTGATGAATCTTTTCTTCGTAGATCGAAGCCTCCGAACTTTTGGAGTGCAAAACCTTCTCGAGACTCTTGATTTTCTCGTTGATTTCTGCGGCTGCCTTGCTTATCCTTTCGGGCCGAGGCTCGTCGTTTTTGTCTTCTTGTGGCTTGAAAGTGCTGATGACCTTAGAGAAGTAGTGGTGAACCATGTTCTCAAAGCTGGGCACCACTCCCTCGTCTGTTGGAGCACGGATATTCTTCAATTTCTCAGTGAGCTCGTACAAGGAAACCACACCAGCTTCCTCGGTCTCTTCCTGTTTGTTGGACATGTACTCTTCAAACAGCTTGACACACAGCTTCACCGATGCATCATTGAAGTTGGGGTTGAAGTTCTGGGCCAAGTCACTCAACATCTTCTCGAGCAGGGATAATTTCTGCTGCAACTCTTTGGCGGTTTTCGCAATGTTGGCGAGCTTTTCCTCGACTCTCTCAGCCAACCTCAAGGCTTCTTGCACCACAGAATCTTCGTCCACATCTTCGCCAGACAGTTCAGCCGATGCCAATTGGGCAACCAAAAATTTCAAGTCTTCGTCTTTCGTGTGGATTTCGTTTTTCATGACAGCGAGTTTTTCAGCCAATTCTTGCTTAGCCTGGCTAGCCTTTTCCACCAAGTAGTTCTTTGCAACCAACGCCTCCTGCACGTTTTGTTTCCTGTTTCTGACAAAGTCATCGTACTGTTTTCTGACTTCTCCACATTTGTTTTCACATTTTCTGCTCGGTTCATCGGAACCGTCGCAGCAAATGTCGTAGTCGCAGACTCCGTCGTCCACCTTGTAATTCTCAATCTTCAGAGAGAAATAACCCTCATTCTCACAGAAAAAGTACTTTGGAGCTTCGGCGGAAAAGGCACATGCCCCGGTTCCAGGCTCGTCTGATCCATCAGGGCAGTCACAGAAATCATCGTTTATTTGGTCGAAGTTCAAGACTATAGAGGGGTCCAGAAGACAATGCCATTTGTTTTGCTCTGGCACGTACAAATGTTGGTTTTCCGGAGAAACGCCTCTAATCTTTGCGGCAGCTACCAATGATAATAGCAGGATGAATACTGGACGCATGGGGAAGAGGTGGAGTTGGTTGGATCTGTCTTGCATAGAGTGCGATACCTCCAATCAAGGTGTCATAGTATGGAGATACCCCTCGCGTTTTTGCAATTGAAAAGCGTAGAGCGTCAGATTTACCATTGAAGTCGCTGAATCCCTTCGTATTAGGAATGTCGGGACACTGAACAATGTCAACTGATCTTCCGAGTCACGTGATTTCATGTAAACACAAATCTATCTAACCTTGCAACTTCCAAACTTCGTTTAACCCTTCCTCACAACCTCCAGGCCTAGATCATGGGATGGCCCGAAAGAAACCTGCTACAGATCGCTTGCCCATCGCGAAATGCAAACGAATAATTCGTCCGTTGCTTTCCAAGATCCATGCCCTAACAGACGTGTATGTGAAATACCCATCGAAAGTTGAGTTCGACACTCAGACTTTCACCTCTTCGAAGGTCTCCGGAGGAATTCTCAAATTCACACATCCTCCCACTTCCAGCGACCGCCTCGTAGCATTGAAACCGTTCATCTCTTCGGAGTTGTTCCAGGCATACAGTGAAATCTTCTCCATATTCAGAAACGTCATTGGGTCGGTTTGTGGCCCACCCAAACAGCCTTTTCCTACACTCTCTGCCTTGTCGGCATACAAAATGGGAAAATCTATGACTTTAGGAACGAAAACAACTTACTACAGACTCAACCAAACGCTTCTTTTTGAACCAGACACTATCCCCAAGTACCTACAGAAATACCACCACGAACTAGCTGACGACATAGACGACTGGCTCTTAATGGAACCGTCCTCGGTTACCGACTCGTACAGAATCGACTTCTTGCTTGGGTACGTGATTCATATCTTGGTGTTCAATCTGCGCAACTTGCTCTACTTGCTAGTGCCGGTCCTTGTGCACTGGCTCAAGGAACAGAACATGGCGCAATTGCTGAGGGTTCTCTTTTCAGAATACTGGTTATTTCTGCCACGAGACCCCGATCGCAAGGCTATCGATGAGCTAGCTCTGGATCTTGTGGACTTTCCACACGATCCCAGCTTCGGCATTTTTTGGCTCTTTTATAAAATCGGATACTGGGAACATTTGGTGTCCGAGTTGAATATTGGTTCACGGTACAGCGAGAGATTTGGCAATTTCGACTGTGTTTTCTTGGATGTGCTAGCTCAAACGGATCGGCTTGTTCTCACAAGGGAAGTGGACCTCCAAGACATCTACGCTGTTCTTGTGAGAAACTCCCAGCATCCTCATAACACGACCATTTTGGTTTCTATCATTGCACAGAGCATCTTCAATTTAAAAAAGGAATTGAAATCCGCCTCAACTTCGCATGCTACTCTAGAACTGCTCCGAGGAGCGCATTCTTCCTTGAGAATGTTCTTGCAAACATGGCTTTCCTTGAACGAAAGCTGTGTTTTCAACTCTCTCGACAAAGGCAACGATGACATATTCCAGGCTCTCTCGCGTTTAGTGAAATTCATTCTTGGCAAATGCACCAGAATCATCAGCTACTTGAATGAATGTGGACTGTCGGCAAAAGTGAAGGACATGTTGTCTAGGTTCAAGAACCTATACTATAATATGGACATGATGAAGTTGGCGTGCCAGATCCTTGAAGCGTATTTTCTAGACACAAACACACAATTGAGTCTCGAGGGACTACGGCCCAATTCGGTGGCCTCTTGCTTTTCAGACTTACTCAAAAATAACAACCAGCATAAAGAAGTCGGACGGTTCTTGGTCTGGTTGTATGACAGACACAACTCCGACATGCACAAGCTTGCGCAGTCGTGCTTCAAAGAGTTCTTTGGAGACTGGCACGAAGGATTGGAAGATGTCCATTTCATTCTCTTTGGTGCTTGACCAGGAAATTCAATATCCAGACACATTCAACGATCTGAATCCCTTCCCGTCAGCGAGAATGTACTGACCATTCAAAGTCTCATCGCAAATCACCTCAACACAAGAATCAACCACTTCCTCCAAACTGACAATCGGAAACTTTCCTCCCACAGTAGCATTTTTGCCCATATCCGTCTCAGTCACCAAACCAGGCAAGACGGCGTTCACTCTAACTTTCCCGTTCAATTCTGCAGCCAACGACTCGGTAAACCCTAGAATTCCTGCCTTCAGAGCAGCGTACAGCGTGGTACCTGGAGTAGTTAGGCCAGTCAAGGACAAGACGGAAGAAATATTGAGAATGCTGGGTGTGCCCTGTTGCCTCAGATTCTTGATCATTGGTTTCACAGCCATTTTGCTCAAAAGAATCGGAGCTAGTAAGTTAAGCCCTATAGAAGCAATTATACCTTCTGTTTTGGATCTTGCCAATAAAGTATTTGTCGTAATTCCAGCGCAATTGACAAGAATAGACGAAGCGTTGATCGCCTCCGTCAAAAGATCGTGGTTTGCGGGTTCATTCCCCTTCGCAAGTTCAAGTAAATCGTACGGTAGGAACTTGTGTTGTCCATCTGTAGGTGGGAGTTCCAAAACTTCTTTACTTAGCAACTTTTCGTTTCTGGCAACCATCGTAATTGCACATCCTAACTGAGCAAGCTTTGAAGAAATTGCCAAGCCAATTCCACGTGATGCTCCTGTAACAACTGCTCTTCTTCCAGATAGCATTGTGGTTTTTAAGTTCGATTTGCTTTCTTAAGCTTTTTTTTAGATTCGCGATTTTGTGGGGTCGAATTGGGATTTTTTTTTCAACGATCATTGTATAATTAGGAAAACTAAAAAGAAAAAACCAAACTATACATCATAAGGAATAACAGGTGTGCCCATCGATAATTGGTGAACTTAAACATCCCAAACTTAAGCGAGGCTCTCACTTCTCACATACATCCAGAATGCAGAACTTCACGAACGCAGGATGAGGAAAGATGGTACGCCGTTCAAGCTCATCCGTATACTTTACCGTCGATAGCTTGTGTCTTTTAAAACCCCCAAACTTAAGCGAGTTCTCACTTCTCATTGGGATTTTTTCTTTCTTCGATATTGGGGCCAAATTGAGTGCTCTTCAATTGAAACTTGATTTCTGAGTAACATCTGTGCCTGTTAAAGTAGTGGAGCAGCTTTTGGAGAAATTCAAGATCTGTATTGGCATATGTGAACCAGACAAACTCATTAGGTCATGTACTATAACAAGCAGACTCCGTGGCCAAGCTGGTTAAGGCGTAAGACTGTTAATCTTGAGATCGTGAGTTCGATCCTCACCGGGGTCGCTTAACCCTGCCTTTATGGCCAAGTTGGTAAGGCACCTCACTAGTAATGAGGAGATCGTCAGTTCAAATCTGGCTGAAGGCATATTTTTTTGAATGCATTATTTACTTCTTTTAGTGGTTGTGGTGCGGCCATCGCATAGATGAAGGTATTGCAAGTTTGGAGCCAACCGCACAAAATCAAACTCATCGGCATCATCTATGACGTCGCGATATGATAAGTATAATGTACGCAAGTGAGCCAACACGGTACGAGGAAACAACCTTTCCAATGAGTTTGCATCATCCACAGTAAAGACCCGAAGGTCCTGCAAATTTGAAAGACCATCCAAGTGATTCTGCTGAACCCATGTTGAATGCGACGGGATAGGAAGGACGAGCTCCAATGTGGCTAGCTTCGACTTGGTGGAGAAAAATGACATATTGGGGACTGCGAAATCTGCCAATAATTTGAACTTTTGCAAATGCGAATTAAAGTGAAACACCACCGGATCATCAAGCACACTTTTGCCCTCAGCCTGGATGTTAATAGTCGACAAGGCCAATCCGGACACGCCTTCGGCATATATGGGCAAGTACCACAGCGGAAGATGGAGCTTCATGTGAACATTTAGGCAGGAATTGTCCGTGAAGCACGTGACCATGGCCAAGATCAGTCCAGTCAAGTCTGGGTTCCAATACTTGACGGTGATGTGAAAGTTGATTATTTTTTTCGGGGTCAGGTGGAGCAAGTCGGCTATTATTCGAAGCCCTTTGACAGTTTCCGTGGTGTTGTCATCGTCGAAGCAAGCGTTGATCGTTATCTGCAGCAGATGTCTTAGAATATGCTGGTTGTGAACATTATCACACTCCCACAACGAGCAGTTCAAGACGTTTTTCGAATGGTCTACAACATGTCCGTACACGCCAAAATCAAAATGGGAATCCAGGAAAACCAACTCTTTCTGGCATTTCAATGACATCATTCGGTTCGCTACCAATCTTCGCGACGCAGATCGGGCCGTGCTTTTGCACCGTAGAAAGTGCCCCACATCATGGTCGGAGACACAGTTCTGGTCGAGAACAAGATGGATAATTTCCTCAGGAAGATCTGTGAAGCGGAGCATCGAAGAAGGAATGGGACCAATTGAATATGCGGGCCGAGCAGTTCATGCACGTCTTATCGGAGAAGTCATGTGATATATGTGAAAAAACCACGATAGGATTGCATTTTTTCTGTTTTCTGAACTGTAGTTTCAAGTGGGGCTTGATTCTCGGGTGTACAGTGTCTAGAACAATGTACATATGCTTTTTGGCGATTTTTGGATTTTTTGTGATTGATAATAGTTCTCTCAAAGTGCCAAATGAGAACAAATCGCACTATCATTGCAAAGAACAAATCAAGTGAAACACAAAATGCACCAAAAAATGCTTTTTTAAGCTTAAGTCTTTGAAAGACCACTCATCAAAAACTGAGTCTTGGAATGATCACACTATAAAAACAGAGTCTTCTGGATGGCCAAAAAAACAGAACAGACTCAGCACTCCAATATCACACTAACTCGAATCTCAACCTCTTCATTATCGTTAGCATTTGCTATTCCTATTAACACTAAAACATGCACACTGTCACCTACTCGCCAGACAACAATGCTGAAAGTCCCATGAGCCCCAACAATGTGTACCTGAAATACATATTTTCAGTCAACAATATGGTCACATATCCCGCCCGAGGAAGGTATGCCTTGACGGTGCCCACAAGATCTGTCTTCTGGTTCAAATACAGCTGTTTCCTGGCGTAAAGCAGAAGATCGTCTTGCACGTTGTTGTCACCTTTGGTGAGCAAAAGCTGTTTTTCACTATTGTGGTGTTCTCTGAGCACACGGTGCACGATGGGGATGGACTTGCCCTGGATCTCGTAAACCACCACATCTCCCACCTTCGTCTTCGTGTCTCTGTTCCACAAAAACAAGATGTCGCCTCTTTGGAAAGCTGGCTCCATGGATCCAGACAACACAACCACTATTGGCGAGTGAGAATTGGTCGCCACACTGAGTGCTTTCCACGCGACAAACGCAGACGTAAACACGTATGCAATGCTGAGGAACTGGGACAACTGTTGGCGGAGATTCATGAAGAGTTGGTGTTGATATTTGTGTGCGGTGTTCAAAATAGCGAAGCTACGTACCAGGCAAATCACCGAGGAAACGACACCAGTTTCGAGGCTGGGACAAAGAATGTGGGATCAAGGGGAAGTTGACATGGATAAGTTGACGTGGATAATAGAAATAGCGTCGTAGCTCTGTTGAGCTGGTTCCATGGATGGTATTTGAAATGCGTCTTGCTCCATTGAGGTTGAAGGTGAAGTACCTGATTTCCGATATGATTTATCGGGATTCTGTTGAGGGGCTTTGTGTCGAAGATGTTGGTCTTCAGATCGTCATGGTAATAATTACCGGAACGAATTGGTACAGGTCGAGTGGGAGACAGCATGAGGGAATAATCACACATTTCGTATACGAGTACTACGTAGCTAGGCTGAACATGCACGAAATTTCAATACAAATTCATTGGTATGATCTTGGGAACGGGAGCTGCTAAACTGACAGAGATACCGCTGAGTAATTGGTCCGGATGAGAGGGGTGCGAGTTTATTGCAAAGCACCTCCGTTAACAGGACGAAGTTACTGGTATTGCAAGTTTTCCTGGTCTTCGATGATCGTTAATAAAGTCATGATTGCCAAGTGTCGAGTCAATTCTTGAACATTTCAATCTTCCTGAAATACTATGGTAGTAAAGTTCAGTCACACCAAGGTGCATAATGCAAGGAGCACAGCAAAGATCTTCAAGATCTTCTCCACGTCTCTCAGCCAAAGAGCTCGAATCGCAAAACCCTCAATTTGCGAATATTCAAAAAATGCCAAATCTCTTATTATATGCGCAAATGCCAACGATCTTCTATCTTGTGTCACAGTGTCCAATAAAAGTTTTGAAGAGATGTTTTGTAATTGAGGATTCAAAGTCTCTTGACGCAGTAGGTGCGCGAACGGTAATTGCAGGCAGTACGGATAACGGCGTAACATTCCAGGAGCTACAACGAAGACATGAAAAGTCAGATGACTCGGCATTTCGTGACCAGCGTTTTGAGGAAGTGCAAAATGAATCAGAACAAAAAAAGACCTGAATTTCCAACAATTTAATTTCTCACCCCACGTCCCAATCATCAACTTGGATGACAAAGGCACCCATATCGAGCAGATTCGAAGCGTAAACTGTAGGTTTAACCGGCTAATGCGAACGGGTAAGGAGGGAACAGAAATCAACGGAGACAACCATGACAACGCTAACTGCCAAACCGGGCCGCGAATTTCAATTAATTGTCGCAACATTCGATGCGCATTCCCAGCCTATTGTTAAATGTCTGGGCCTCTATCCGCCACAACACAGAGAGATCAAACAGGTGAAGGCAGAGACGGGCAACCGTAGCGGCATAAGACGAGCAGCCTCGACCGGCATGCAAGCGTAGCGAAAAGTCCATTGAAATGTGCCAGGTGTTTTTTCTCTCTAACCTGCCTGTCCCAAATCAGTGCGAATATCAAACTCATTGTGCTTTCTTAGGAAACAAACCACCCCGAATTCACCACCGTTTCCTCCCCATGACCGAACCCAGGGACCTCGAGCGCAGCTTCCCGAAACGCTCGGAGAAATCCCCGCCCCCCATCACCCACCCTCTTCCGATTTCTCGCGATCTTTCGCCTTCCACCACCCGACCCCACGCCCCTGCTCCGTTGGCGTTGCCACTCCACTTGTTGGAAGCACAGCTCCAGGCCGCTCAAAATTTCCTGAAGCAGTCGCATCCGCCGCAACCACACTCTCAGAACCAACCTCCGCACTCCCAAAATCAACCACCACCTTCAAATGCCCTTTTGCACAACAACTTTCAGCTAGGGGCAGCACATCTGGCTGCCTGCAGCGTGACGCCGGTTTCCTTGTCGGGCGATGCCCGCAGCAGAACGCAGTCGGTGTCTTTTTGCGATTCTGACCCTCTGGAAAGAAGTCGCCGATTCACCATCCTGGCTCAGCCTCTGGCCGTGAACTTGGGCCAGCAGCGGGGGCTGGCCGTGAACTTGCCCCAGGGACTTTCGCGGAAAAGCTCGCTTTATGATTCGATGCCCTTGGGCAGCAGAAACAGCCTGGCTCTTGGGATGAATCTTCTGCCGCTACACCACCCTCCACAGCACACGTCGCTTGCATCGCACGGCACGTCCCGCGTAGAGCTGCCTGTTTCGGAGCCACAAGCTTTTTCGTTCGACAGACCATCGCCGCTGCCTCCGCTAAAGGGGAAGTTGTCGCCGATCACGTCGCCGAAGGCATCGGCCGCAGGCGTATTTCCGGAGCACCCAGTGGTGTCCGTTGAAGCCGTTCCGATCCGCCAGACGAGTGTTCTGAGAAGCAACTCCACGAAAAAGTCGCACAAAACAGTGGTGGCTTCGCCCGTAGGCCCCCCGGTTCCGTTCCAACAGTATCTCACCAAAGAGGACGACCGGAAATTCCACATTCTCTTGGCGTGCACCGGCTCGGTGGCCACCATCAAGGTCCCCATGATCATCGACAAGCTCTTCCAGACGTTTGGAACGAGCAAGATTTCGGTGCAGTTGGTGGTGACGAAGGCGGCTGGCCACTTTCTCAAGGGCCTCAAGATCCACAACGACGTCAAGATCTGGCGCGACGAGGACGAGTGGGCCAACTTCACCGAGTGGAATGCCTCCAACACCACCACGGCGTCCACCTCCGAGCATTCGGTCAAGAAACCCAAGAACCCGTACGAGAAGATGATTTTGCACAACGAGTTGCGCAAGTGGGCCGACATCATGTTGATTGCGCCGTTGAGCGCCAACACTTTGGCCAAGATCGCCCACGGGATTTCCGACAACTTGTTGACGTCGATTGTTAGGTGCTGGGGCCCTTCTCCTGCTGGACAGGGCACCACGGTCAAGAAACCCATCTACGTGGCTCCAGCCATGAACACGTTTATGTACACACACCCGATGACTGCCAAACAACTCAAGATGTTGACGGTTCCCGAGGAGGGCTTTGGTTTCGAGGTGTTGAAGCCGGTGGAAAAGGTGTTGGTGTGCGGCGACATTGGAATGGGAGGCATGCGCGAGTGGCTGGACATTGTGGAGATTTTGCGGCGCAAGATCAAGGCCATCATCACTGAACGGTCTGCAAGTCTTGCCGTTCCTTCCGAAAACGACGAGGACGAACGTAATGAGGATGGGGACGATGGAGAAAATGACGACGATTATGATGACGATGACGACGAGGATGACGAAGAAGACGATGACGAAGGAGACCACGAAGAAACCGCGGACGGCGAGACAGTTGACTCGGAGACGCCTTCCAAGAAGAATGATTTGATGTTTGAACTCTCTGACGATACCCAAGACCTTGCAAGCAAGATTCAAAGAACCATTAGTCCTGTTACTGAGGAGGCTCTGTCTATCATATAGTTAATGTTACTGTTGGAGTCATGGTATCTACACGAATTATCCGTTCATGTTGACTATGCTCATGTTTAGCGCATGGGCCGAATGCGCTAAGTCTCAGGCGAGTACTCCAGACTCAAAGTGAGATTAAATTCCTCCAACAATGGTGCGATGTAATTGCAGTGTTCCACATCCCACAGATGGACCAAGTCTACCAAACCTTCATCAGGACAGTTTTTTAGCTGGTCGTGATGCTGGAGCTGTTTGATGAATGCCAAATTGTACAAGAGACAATCGACCAAGTCGTCCGATTTCTTTGGACAAACGTCAAACTGCAAACTCTTCAAAACGGCCTGCGTCTTCGCACTGGTCTTGAGTTCGGCAAACTCGGCAGGTAGATGGGACATCAAATCTTTGAAATCAAACGGCGATTTGGCTGGGTCCGAGAGCCAGCCCCAAAGAAGAGCAGTACGTATTCTCTTTGACCGCAGGGCCGACACCCGGGGGTTGTCCACCCATCTGGAGATCCAGAAATTGACCATTTTGTTCGAATTCATAGGAACAACAGTAGTTTTCGAGAAGTTTGGGTTCTCCTGTTGCCTGGCAGCAAAAGCAGCGTATATCATATGTTCCAAAGTGTAGTTTAGAAGAACATTAGGTATAGTGGCCGAGTTTGTGTTGGATCTTGTCCGCTGGTTCTCGATTGTGATCACATGAGGGACCCATTCAGGGTCCATTAGCACGTTGTCGACTACGGCTACCGCTAATTGAGCCAAATACGCCTTTGAATCGAACAATGATTCAGGGTCACCAGTACGAAGGGCATATTTGTCACCAAACTTCTTGTGGAGGTCCAAATGGTTCCATTCTGAAATTATTGGAGCTGGTGATTTGTATGACGAGTAGGCAACTTTGCAGTACGAAAAGTTCTTCATCCCAACATCCACAGATAATATATTTAGTGGTTTCGGAGCGGATGCTAGGATGCTAGCCAAAAACTTCCCCGTACTCTCAATTGCCCACACCCGAGAGAGTTTTTTTGTTTGAGTGGGGTAGCCACAATGAAGGGCCAAACTATTGAGGGTTGAGTTCTTTAGAGAGCGCATCGACAAAAGAAGTTACTGACTATGAGTCAACAACGTACCAGATTACAAACAACAATATCGCCACAGTTTGTGGAACGCAAAACACGAAACACGAAACACGAGTGCGCAAGATTTGCAAAAAAGAAGAATGAGCACGAAGTGGGGGCGATCCTGAGAAATCTAGTGCGAGAGTTCAACGCAGAGTCCAGTGAGCGAAATTCTCAGGAAGAGAAAAAAGGTGCCAGCGTGCGAAAATCGGTGGCTGGATGCAATAGTGGCGCCAAACAACAAAAAAAGCCACAAACTCCGAGACCAGATGACCACAAACTTCGAGACCAGATGATCAGAAACTCACGCCCAGAAATAGAAGCACCCGGGAAAGACCGGGAGATTCCTTAACCAGACAAACACGAGCTTAGAACCGGCACCAATCTAGAATCTTTCTAGAATGCTACCTATGAGAGGAAAGGAGAGTCAAAGTCCCCCTCACCGAAAGTTTTGGCCATAATTGGGGCGCGTCTGGACACGGTGAAATTTTCTCATAACCCGCCCTGGCTTTCGCAATAATACCGCCTAATAATTGCAAAACGCTTCATGGAAAAATCACGCCAAGCTTCCTCAATTATTTGACCGCGCCCTCCACGCCCCATCGCCACATTCGATGAGACAGAACAAAGGAGAAACTCATCACCGCCAGTTGTGCATGCCTTCCTCTTCAGTCAAGCATAATTCCGCTTATGGTAACATTCCTGCACATAACCCCGATTATGTCGCTGGTGGCTCAACGCCTCAGGCCGCCCTAAATATTTCCCGTCTGCGGTATATAAGACCCAGTTGCCGCGCTTGATTCTTTTTTTTTTCAGAACTATCTCACATTCGCTATGCAATTCTCCACTGTTGTTATCGCCTTGACCGCTGTCTCCGCTGTTTCCGCCGCTAACGCCACCAACGGCACTAACCACACCAACCACACCTCTTCTTCCGCCGCTTCCGGCGCTGTCCAGGTTATTTCTACTGGTTTGTTCGGTGCTGCCGCTGCCGCCGGTGTTGCTTTGTTGTTCTAAGTACTTTGTGCTTCTGGTAGTCTTTTTATAGAGCTTAATGGACAATTAAAGGAAAATGCCCAAAGCGGGTTGTAGTGAAATTGCCTGAGGGAAATTTCTCAAGCTTGAAATTGCTTGAAGATCTCGCGATTGCCCCGTGCGCAACGCCTATCTGGTATGCAGACATCTGGTATACAGACAGTTCTATTTTTAGGGCGACAAAGTGATTTCTATTGTTGTGGGGGGCCACGTGCAAAGGTGGGGACTGTGGCTGTGGCATGAATGTCTTGCATGAGGCAGTAATTTGCGTCGTGCAGAGGAAACCTGAGCAAGGGCTTCTGACAATATTGGGCGAATAATGTTTGAAGCGAAGGGGTTCGGCCAAACTACTAATGGAGTAGTTACTGTATGGAAATTGCATTTCTCACGTGACTATTATTCACTGTCTCCTGCAACTACATGGAGGCTTCTTCCACTGGTCACTCGTGGGCCCACATTCGATCACGTTGTCATTCTTGATGACTCCTGTTGCTGAGCCCATAAATGCTCGTGTGACCGTCTGCTGGTTAAATAACTGATTTAACTAACATCTCAAAATGCTGAGACTCACCTTTTCCGTACCAATAAGTCATATGGTCTGAGAGGTTACAGCTCACTGGGTCTTGCCTTGGGTCCCCAGTTCTTCGTAGGGTTCTCTTGGTACCGCACCATTTTGAGCCTTCTCAACTTGGAGATACGGTCACTGACCTCATTGATCGTGTCAAAGTCAACCTCTTTCCGGTGCAACTTCTGCAAAATCTTGTATCCGACCATTCCCTCGGTCAAGTTGGTGTTGGTGTTCAAGTCCTTGTTCAAGTTGGCGATCTTCTCGGCAAGTTTGGCTCTCGTAGTGTCCTTGGTTTCTTTCTCTAACTTGTCTTCAAATTCCTTCACCAACTTCTCGTTGCTGCGACGCAACCACGCCACCGAGGATTGCAAGACGTCTTCCCAGGGTGCATCGGTCTTAACACAGTTCTTTCTGGCATGAGTAAGCGAAACGTTGTGACCCATGTTTCCCATGGCCCTGGCAAAGTCATCAATGGACATGGGTGGAGCACGCAAGAAGCTCTGTAGTTTGTTCAAGTTGAAGTAGAACGGCGTCTCCAACTCGCTTTTGGCCAACGTAAGCATGCCCTTGATCCGGTCCTTGGTTCCATACACCTCAGACGAAGCAGCCGAGTTGATTCTCAACACCTCGTCTATGAACGCCGAGTTATGCAATTTTCCGGCCCACATGGGCCCCGCAAGGTGGTACACATTGTCACAGTGAGGACAATATTCCGAGACCGGAGTCACTCGTGGAGTCTGGTACTTTTTGCTGTGAGGGTCGGACCTGCCCATTCTCTGCTCCACAGTGTGCCCACAGCCCACGCAATGGTACGTGAGCATGGTGTTGGAGGCGAGTTTCTTGACTTCAATTGGGCTTGTGTTGACTCTGACAAACACCCGGAAGTAGTAGTCGATGCTCAAGCTGAGAACTGGCTCGATGCATTTCTTGTACCGGGCAGCAGCAGCCGCAACAGATCCCAAAATCAACCGGATTCCCGCCTCGTGATTGGCCTCCAGTCCCATGACGGTGTTTCCAAAGTTGTTTCCGCCGTACAGAGAGTAGCATTTTTCGGGGTAGCCCGAGCCAGCCAAAACCCCGGCATCTGTGCATGTCACCAAAAGCAATCCGTCGTCCTTCACCAGCTGGACGGCACTGTCCAAAAACGGAGAGGCGGTGCCGTACGGATCCAAATCCACACAGTGGAACTTTTCGTGATCCGGAAGCGAACCCATGTACTTAATAGCGTCACCCTGGTGGCCCACAACTTTATGGGCCAATCCGTTGTGCTCGGAACTTCTGTTTATCAGCTGGACGGCCTCGGCAAGCAAGTCGTTGGCGACAATTTTGGACACCTGAGGAATCTCATGCCCATAGCGAATTGCTCTGAGGCCGGTGGCCGAGAGAGCTTCTAGAATGCGAACGAAGTCGGGCTCGGCCACGGCTTCTTGGTTCTGGGCGAGTTTTCGTTTTTTTCGAAGTTCTCTTTCTCCATCTTTGGAGTTCTTGTATTGAGTGAGCCATGCGTTGATGGCCATGACACTCAAGTCTCTGTTGAATTGCTGGATGTGGTTGTAGAACACTTTGTCGGCCTTGGGAGCCAAGATGGTGGCTTTTCCTTCCTTGACAATATTGAAGTCTTCGAGGTTCATGGTGAAGAGTCGGGACAAACGTTTAAACATGGAAAAATTTCGCAGTCTAAATTGATGAGCATCAGATTTGGATGATTTTGCAGATGGATTTTGATTTTGCAATTGGCTGACGAAGGTGATTTTGATTTCCTCAAGCCGAAGAATATTATCTGGAGATTGGTTGGATCGGTGGAATTGGACTTTGGCGTTGTGAGTTTGCTGAGGGTAACTCAGGCTCGAGAAAGCAGATGTTGAATCGAGAAAAGAACTTTTCTGGAACAGTTCCATTGTATTCATTGGGTGTGGAATTCCACTGGAAAGTCGTTTTAGGTGCAACTTCCACTGATAACAAGATTTAGGGAGCACTTCTACAGATAACGAGCCATTTAGGTGCACTTCTACTTAAGACAAGCCATTTTGGGTGCAACTTCTACTGAAGACAAGCCATTTGAGAGCAACTTAAAACCTCGAAACTGCCAATTGAGGCAAACAACTCCCAATAGAATCAAACAGCTCTCTGGGCCAGAAAAAGTTCAGCACTCCACAACGGACCACCACCATATTCATGGCCAACTGCACCTACAACGCAAGGAGCAAAAACTTCCCCCGCATACAGCACAAACAACATCAAACCAAACAAAAACAGAACAAACTCAATCTTCTCCAAAGTCTTCAGTTGTTTCCCCGTCTTACAAAGTAGTCACCTGCACCTAACCATCTCAATATCAACCACTACATCCTCCTCCTCCAAGCAATATGTCCTACCCCAGCCTAATAGTGGACGAGATCTACGAGTTGGACAATAATGACGACACCGATTTGGACTACTACTCGGACTCAGAGTCGGAATACGAGCTCTCGGCTCAGAAGCAATGGGAGGAAAGCATAAAGCAGATTAATGGGTTGGTCAATCTAGTGTTCTTTCCCTTAGTGGGCAAGCTCTTGGGCAGAAGAACGGCGCACTTTGTATGGCGTCGCTTTGCCGAATGGTGGTTTATATAGGTGACGTCGATAATAAATTAAATACTGGCCAAAAGACTCTGGAATCCGTTGGTGACCCGAGGCTCGACGATCTCCGATAGAAGCATTTTCGTGAACGGGCCGACGAGGCCTGCGTTGATGCAGCTTGTGGTCTGTTTCACGAGACGCAAGTAGTCTTCTGGCGACGTGACGGTCTCCGGAACCGGCCCGGAAAAATTGGAGTTGTAGGAAAAGATCAGCGAGCTGTCGCAGTCGCCGTGCAGCGTATTGAGGTCGTTGTACTTGTCGAAATTGTACAGTTCCATCAGCTCTTGGAGAATGGAGAAAATGCGCACAAGCAAACGGAGCACGATCTTGAAAGTGAAGAGAGTGTCGAGTTTGATGTTGATCTCCAACTTTTCAATGAGCAACTGGCGAGAGTTGAGCTTGATGGGCGAGGCCATGTGCCCACTCAGGACAGAGGACCCGTTTCCGGACGTGGTATCACTTTCAAGAGCTACACCGCTTCTGGAATTCCGCGAAGGCCTCACGTTGTGGACCACTCCAATATCGAAGTTCTTGAGGATGTGCGACAAGTTCTTCGCGAACTTGATGTGGTGGGCTGCGAAGGGAAGATCCTTCTTGGCGTCGTAGCCCTCCCCAAAAGGGTCCACCAGCTGGATTCTTCCTCCTTTCTTCAAATTGGCCTGTTTCTCCTCCACGGCAGTCTGCTCATTCTGGAGAGACCGGATGAGGTTTCCAAAGGAGATCCCCAACTTCAAGAGCTTGTTGGCTGCAACAGGGTGCTTTTGCTCCCACACGGCCTCGGTGAGATTTAGGGCCTTGACATTTCCATAAGTGAGCTTATAGACGTCCAAGAAAAAGTATTTGGTGTCGGTTCGCGGGCCAAACGGCACCGAGTCAAGCAAATGGTGAAGGTGCGAGATCTCGTGATCTATCAACTCGGCAATGGACATGCTGAGGGTAGCCATGTGTTATCATCTTAACGGTGTTTTCGCGTAATGTGACGTATGCACACTTTCGCTTCTCCAAAGTTCAGCACTTCAGCCGCATATACACCGACAGTTTATGTTTCTAGCGGTGCTTCTCGGGTGCATTCTCTTGTTCGCCTTCCTTGTGGCTGTTCTTCTTTTCGGCGATTCTCCTTCTTACCGCAACACCCCAATCCATAAATTGCATGCTTCCTTATCCAGATCACAAGCCCAAGTCTCCGGTTTCTTGGGCTCTTCTCCGAGATTATTTGCCATTCTCCGCTGGCTGGTTCCGTGCTTCTACTGTGTGGTCGTCACCTTCTGCATCACTCGTTTCTTCCAGAATGTCTACCCTATGCTACTGCCGGGTTTTGGACACAACTCTTTCATTGCATTTTCCATAGGGGCAGTAGCTGCTACCACGGTGCTCGTGACGTTCTCTGACCCTGGAACCGTCACTCTTTCCAACGTGGACACAGCGTGCGCTCACTTCAGAATGAACGGCTTGATTTTTTTCCCCAGAAAGTGCTCAACTTGCCGCACGGAGAAACCGGCCCGGTCCAAGCATTGCTCAGTCTGCAACAAATGCGTCTTGTTGTACGACCATCATTGCATTTGGGTAAACAATTGCATAGGATACCGGAATTACCGGTGGTTTGTGGCCTTTTTGGGTGCAAATATTAATCTCATGGCGTATGGAGGGTACTTGTGCTGGCTGGGGTTGTCCCAACAGCCTCATCCACAGGGTTACTGGAGACTAATAGTTTCTTCCACAGAATCCAACAAGATTGCCGGCGTGTTGGCTATTTTGTGTGTGATCTTTGTGCCCATCACCTCGGTGTTTGCTGCACTCCATGTGAGGTACTTGTACCTTGGAGTGACTTCAAATGAAGCGGATAAGTGGGGAGACGTTGAGCATTTGGTAGCATTGGGGGTGCTTTTCTACGTTGACGAGCTCCATCAGTATGTGGAGAGAGCCACAGTGAAAGAAGGCAGCGCGTTCACCAACGTCTACGTTCAGTTGAGCGACGACAAGATTCTATTCACAGAAAAGGATGTGCCCCGGTACACCCTCTCCAAGGTGGAGCTGGTGGAGACGGATTTGGTGAACATTTACGACAAGGGGTTCGCCCAGAATGCCGTGGAGAGATTGCTTCCCGGTTCTTTAATCTAATGTCGGTAGAAGCAGAAGCACTCTCTTTGGAACGACGATCTTTTCTGTAGTGCGAACAATATCTGATTGAAAGGGTTCTGGAGTCGCTTCTGGCTCCGGAGTGCTCTCGTACTTATCCACAAACCGGTCTCGTATGCCCTCACGTGCCGTTTGCTTTGATATGATGTTCCTGAGAATTCGGACGAAAAGCTTTTCTTGAGGAAACTTGAAATGTGCATGCTGATCGAACCCGACCCCATAGAGAAAGAGTCTAAACATGCAGTTGGTGAGAGGATCCGAGAACATCTCATGCAATGAAAGAGCCTCGTATGAGTCCACAATGGCTCTGCATCTGGTAGAAACGTCTGGAATCAGTTTCACTGCTCTCTCGTTTTGGAGTTCCTCACTTTCCACTATGGCCGGTTGTTCTTCGTCGGAGAGAGCCCATTCTTCTGATTTTGCGAGGCTTTCCGTTTCCGGTGTCCGTTGGAATGGATTGGACAATCGATCTTGAACGTGTTTGACCCTGCCAGCGAGTAGAACTGGACTGGAGAGCTCATCGTATGGATCTTCTGAAATCTTTGCTTTTTTGGCTTTTCGTTTCTGGCGAATCACAATACGGTCATATATATCTGCTTCATCTTGAATGTCGGAGATATCGAGGGTCCTTCGTTTGGGGGCCACCATTCATCGAGGTCTTTGGAGTTTTCATATGAAGGATATTTTGTGTGGAGGACCTCGATTTTGCACCCATCTTTGTAGATACATCGCAACTCCAACCCGAATTAAAGCTCATCCAACAAATGTTCAACAAATACAAAGAGCAACCTCGAAAAAATCTCCGGGAACCAGCTTAGAGCACCAAAATCTCGGGCAGGCATCGGAGAAGCGAGAAATCTGAAGTCGCACTTGGATCCTAGACGGCCATGTTCAATTCCTTCAAGTCATAAGTGACATCTTCGACATTGGATCCTTCTGGTTCATAAATAAACTGGATCCACGAGGGTAAGACGAGAAGAACATTGAAGTTACCTGAATGAACCAAACAAGCTGTTGTAAATCCCTTTTCATTGAAATGCTCGATGGAGGGTTCACGGTGCGATTGGTTCTCTTGCATAAAAACAAAAAGATGTGCATTTTCTTGAAGGCTCCAAGTCGAATCTCTTCTCCAGAGTAGCTTTCACCAAATCTTTCGGTGTTTTCACCATTTGATAAGCTGCTACGAAGAAGTCTGAGTGCAAAAGCATACTTCGCCAAAGTGATTATTGCCGTAGTAATGGAAAATGACAGTGGAGGCACCCGTGACTGATGCGTCAGAGTTTGAAAGGGTGTGCACTTTTCTGAGTCCTGAAGAAAAGTTGCAGAAAGAGTGACAAATGAAGCAGCATTTCGCAACCAACAGAGCAGAATGAGATACAAAAATTGCGAGCAGAGGATATTTTCTGGAGTAAATTACAACGTTTTTTGCCAAATCAATTTGTAGAATAAACTAAAAAAGCAGCAAAAAAAATGCAAAAAGGAAAAATCTATTGAGTATGAATGAGATAACAGAACACCTCGAGAAAACAAATTCACAATATCGAAATCGAAATATGATCGCCCTGATTGCTTGTTCCACAGTGTTGATCCACTTTGGGGCGCGCACGACAAATCATGATTAAGGACCATCGTTTTGAGATAGGGAGCCACGCAGAATTCCACCTCAACCACCAACTACTCCTTGCTCTCACTCACACCCTGTCAATTTTCCCAAGAGCCTTTGTCCCAAACACCCCCGAAATCTGGATCTCTTTTTCGAAACCAATAAAGTGTTGAGATGAACGGAGATACACGCAAGCCGTACTCCAGCTCCGAACTACCCGAGAATGGAAATGGCAACACCAGAGGAGAAGATCAGCCTCTCAGCGCCAATTTCGGCCACAATGAAGAAACAGAATCTCAAGGATTTGACAGCAACGGCCACATTTATGACGGAAAAAAGGACGACCACGATTACGCCGGGTCTCCGAACTACCTAGACGTCAACTGGGCGTCCAACCTTTTGCTAGACCCAAACCAGGATTTGTTGGGAAACTTTGATTTTGCAGGTGGCGGAATGCCCAACTCCAACGCAGTGACAATAATGCAGAAGATCCAGTACCAAAACAACGTCCATGGCGCGGGAAAAAACGGTGAAAATGCACAAGGTGCGGTGAAATTGGCCCCTCAGATCGCTCCCGAGCCAAAAACAAAACCAAGACGCCCGTGCGACCACTGCCGACGCCGAAAAACCAAATGTGTGATTATTCCAGGAACCAACAACTGCGTGCAGTGTGAATCCAAGTCGCTAACATGTACATACGTGCTGTCCACGGCGAGAAAGGATGACGAAGACGACAAAACTGCCAAAAAAGCAAGAAAGCAGCAGTCTCCCGCTCCCGCAGGCCCACCCATGAATGGGTACATGGGCCAGAATATGGCGACCTTGGGAGAAGTGGTGCCTCCGAACGTTCCTATTCGGGACGTGGCTCCCATCCAAGATTACTCTGTGATGAACAATTCGCTTCTCAGAAAAACGCTTTCCCTTCAGTTTCCAAGATCCTCGTTCTTCGTGGGCCCGACGTCCTATCTCTTCGACTCCAGTCTTTTGGACTTGATCATCAACTCCCAAAGCAAGCCTAGTACTCGAGGAAGCCAAGGGTTCAGCAAGATCGAACAAGTGAACTTGAGCGACACGATATCTCTACGCAAAGTGGGGGACAGAACACAGTTTATCCTCAAAGACGACCAGTCCAGCCAGTCGTATCAAAGCATGTCCAACGACGTGGACTCCATCGAGAAGTTTGTGGCTCCTCACGGCCAGATCTTGATCGATCTCTATTTCCGCATCATCCATCCGTCATATCCAATCTTGCATAAAAAAGTCTTCTTGGAGAAATACTCCAGGACGCATCGGGAGTTCAGTGCTCCTTTGTTGGCTGCTGTTTACGTCCTTGCTATCCAGTGGTGGGACTACGACCCGCAACTCAACCGGTTCCCTAAACCCAACGTGGAACAGATCTTGAAAATCGCCTTGCACAACTACTTGCTGGAAATCTTGAAACGGCCCAAACTAAGTGCTGTCCAGGCAGGCTTGTTGTTGCTACAATGCAAGCACATTCTCCGAGAATTCGGCAGTTCAAGCGCCAACAAGTCGCCTACGAACAATGATGCGAGTGCTTCTTTGAGCTCCTCGTTCAACGACTCGGACTACAACGACTGGGTTCTATGTTCTCAGGTCATTGCTTTGGCCGAGGAGCTCGGTTTGGGGTTGGATTGCGACACCTGGAAACTTCCAAAATGGGAAAGAGGACTTCGCAAAAGACTTGCATGGGCCGTTTACATGGAAGACAAGTGGTTGTCGTTGACCAACGCCAGACCTTCCCATATCAACGAAGCAAACTGGGTCGTTCTGCATCTCGTGGAAGAGGATTTCCCTGAAAAGCATGGCGATGGGGACTTGAAGGAGGGATCTTCCGACATCAGTAACGGGAAGAAGAATTTCATGAATCTAATTGGCCTTTCAGAAATCCTCTCCGATATCTTGAATTCCTTATATTCCATGAGAGCAATGAAGGAAGTTGTCGACATCAACGACGTCTTGAGAATCGCCAAGCCAGTCCAATTACAATTGAGAACTTGGTATCACTCTTTGCCCGCCGAGTTGCAGATGACCTCCGTACAGCCCAGAAAGTTGTGCTCCAACGGTTACCTCCAACTTGCGTACTTTGCTACAGAACTTACACTTCACCGGAAAATTGTTACCGTGATGCACCGACTGAGCGAGGATGGCAACCCACTACCTAAGGAATTGATCAACGTGTGTCGCACAGCTGCAAAGACGAGACTTCTTGCTTCCATGGAATTTGTGAGAGACCTCAAACCTGAACACATTCATTCGTTCTGGCATTCGTCCTCAGCTGCAAACTTTGCTCTTATAGGAACCTTTGCTGCTCTTCTCTTCATCTCATCTCCGACCAAAGAAGAGGCTGATTTCTACAAGGACCAGATCTTCAACTACAGGTGGATTTTGAAAATTTCTTCCAAAGGGTTCGCTCAGGTTGGTGACGCCTTGCAGAAGTTGGACTTGGTGTTTAATCACATTCCCGGTCTTCTTAATGACAGCGCCGACCAGCCAATGGTCATCCCTAATGTCCCCACTGTTGACTACAACAAGCTCTACCAGCAGCAAGTTCAACAACAACCAAAAGCGGAGCAACTTATCGAACAATCCACACAGCCCCAATTGGCCAGTCACAACTATGGAGGTCCCAACAACCTGCAGTTCATGACCAGTTCGAGCCGCCCAAGTCCGACATTGTACCCAAATAACGGAAAGATCAAAGAAATGACAAGACCTAGTTCAGCCCAACAGTACCGGATGGGTGCACCAACAATGCAGTCTCCGTATGGATCGCCGCAGACATTCAACACTCCCTCGTTCCAAGGGCAACCCAACTCTATCTCTCGAAACAGCCACATCGGCATCAACTCTCCACAGTCTTCGCAAGGTTTGTCACCAAAGGACATGCACCGGAGGAACACTGCCAAGGCTGTGGCAACAGACCAACAAATGGAAAGGCGAGGCAGTTCCACGAGTAACGTTAGCCATGCCAGCCATACCTCCGAGATCCTTTCCAACAGGGACAACGTTTCATCCAAGGCCAACAGTCCAGTGATGATGCGGTCACCACTTGCCCAGGCACAGCAATCGCTGCAGAACAATGGCAACACATAGAAAGGGCCCTTTTCTTCAAATCTGTTTTAATACTACGCTATCCACCATTTCATTTATTTTAAGATACTATCAAAGCTCTTTAGTCAAAAGGTGTCAAGTATGCCTCGGCAATGACTCTTGCTCTAGCGTTCAAAAACAACTTCATCTCACTGATTTCCTTGTCGACTTCCTCCATGAACTCTATGATGAAATCCACCAACTTGTCCTTCAACATTTGCTCGGTGTGGAAGTTGGTTATCAAAAAGGAAATGTCGTAGCCTTTGATGGGAACTCTTCTCAAGATGAAGAAGTTCTCCGCTCTCAGGGTCAAAAAGCGAGTGAACTGATGCACTAGAATCTGCTCAATCTCGTCAGCCTGCTTGATTTTGATGGACACTCTGACGGAGTTAATCGAAGGCTCGATGAAGATTTTCTCGTTTTCGTTTCTGGCGATTGTCACCGGATTCAAGATGAGTTCCGGGTTATGTGAGTTGTCCACTTCAATTTCAGGACGGTTGTGTCTTTCCACCAATTGAGACGAGAAATCCTCCAAACATATGGCCGCCGTCAATGACGTTCTCACGGCTGTCAAATATGGTTTTAAAGATTGCGACTAGATGTTAGTGACGTTCTAAGTACATTCCGAAGTCTTCCGAAACTCCAATTGCAAATGATTCATACCATGTTCCTTTGGGTGAAGCAGGGGACCTGTGATCTTTGAGGTCGAGAAATAGGCTGTGGTGTATGCAGGAAAACATTTCGGTACATCGGTGTCTACAATTTCGAAGGAACAGTGAAATTAATCAAGAGCTCTAGTAGTTCATTAGCAATTGCTTTTTCGGTTCTTCCTGGCGTGCTTTTTTCGTTTCGGGGTAAGCTTCCTGTGAGGTTCTCTTTCGCAGTGGCCTTTCGAGAATAGCGACCAACCTGTTGATACAGGCCTCTAATGCTTTTTTTAGAGCGTTTTCTGCGTCCTCCGGGCTCTTGCTATACTGTTTAGCGATTGAGGAGGTCAATTTCTGGAATGGCTCGGATTCAAACGTTTTCCATTTCTCCAAATCCGGGGAATGGGAAACCAATTTGTATGAGGTTTCCAGAACTTTCTTGATGAAAGTGCCGGCTTCGGAGTCCTCGCTCTCTCCAATTTGAATTAATTCCGAAACAAGTCCCTGGTTCCTGGCAATCCATTCGGCCAAGGTCCCAACCTTGACCACCACGTCCTTCTCAAATGCCAACTTCTCCTTTTGCTTCTGCAAAGCGTAGCCATTCTTCAACGTGTCATAGATGATCGTAATCTCGCTATTTTCAGTGCTCAAATCGAATGCAGAAAGCCTGTCGTCTGTCAACTTCTTCAAGGTGTTGAGGAACTTGTCTGGAGAGCTGAGGATTTCCTCATAATCGCAATCTGGATCTTGTGCTTTCACATCAAGCAAACAACGCTCGACGAGATCCTTCTTGACCTTCAACAACTGGTTCTTTTCGTCCACAATGTCCCAGAACAACTCCAATGGAGTGGATCCGTTGCGGCCACACAATTCGATGAACGCATCCTCGTTTTCTAGCTGGTCCACGATGTTTTTGAACAACGAGTTGGCGTTGATTGTGACCTTCGTCCTCAAAAACTCTTTGAACGCTTGTCTGGCCTTTCTGTCCGACCTGTAGTTGGCTTTGTCCACCTCGTGGATCTGCTTCTTGATGCCTTCAACAACAGAAGGGTAGATTTTCTCCGTGTACAAGTCGAGAATATCGAGCTTGCTGAGCACTTGGAAATGCTTGTTCGCTTGGAATCGGGCATCCGTCTGTAGCTTCGAGTAGAGGTTATTCCAGGTTAAATTTTGCGACTGCAGCGGTGGGTTGACTTGCACGAGGTATGCTTCAAGTTCCTTGAGTGCTTGATCTTTTTGCTGCTTGAGCTCCTTGTTCTGTTCTTCTGATAAGGACTCCTTATACGACCGGAAGATGTGTTCTAGCTCTGTGTCGGAAAGAACAGAATGCTTGAAAATGGGATTGTCCTCGGCAATCAATGCGTTTTTTATCGTGGTCCACCTTGTGGTTGGTTTCAACTTTCCGTCGGTTTTGTATGTTTCCAACACCTTTATGAAATTGGTTCTGAAAGTCTCAATGACTTGTGTTTTGTTGGTCAGTTCCTGCTCGAGCTTTTGAACTAGAAATGCGTCGTAGAGTGTTCTTCGCTGCAACGCATCGGAAATTGACCAGTAAATGGGGTTCTTGATAAACGTCAGAATCACCTTGTCAAAAGACCATGTGGAATCCACATTTTTCTCCTTGAGCATGGCGAAAAAAGCATCCTGTGCTTTCGTGGGGCTCTCGAACTCTGGAGCAGATATCAATTCGCTGGTTTCAACAGGCTTAAACGCCAACGCTTTGTCCTTTTCGGATAATGTGTCTGAGGAAACTGGTTCTTGTTCTTTTTCTGAGGGTTTTTCTTCAACTTCTTCAACTTCAGCAGCTCCAACTTCTGATACTGGCTCTTCGAACCCGTTGGGTTTGTCCCAGGTGGTTTCTCCGGTCAGTTCATTGTAGTAGTAGTCTTTTCCATCATCTGTCTTGTAAGCGACCCAAACTCCCTTATCTTTTTCGGGATTTTCCCAGGACGTTTCTTGGGTTTCGGAGTTATAGTAGTATGTTCTTCCCTCATCGTCTTTGGTTTCCTGCCATGAACTCATGAGAAGAATTGTGGAGTCTATCATTTGAGAATGCGCGAAGATGTAAACTTGATATTGATTTGGAGCAAGAAATGCGCGAAGTCTTTTGCCTCCAGAATGATCTACCAGTGTAGCAGCTATAAAAGGTCTCTTTTTGCTTTGTTCCTCAGTTTACCCAAATAACATGTATTCATACACAATGGTTCCTGATATCTCCTTCTTAATGGTCTTCATGATGGGTGGTGTCTCCGCCGCCATCTCTAAGACCGGTGGCGCCCCAATTGAGAGAGTCAAGTTGTTGCTTCAAAACCAGGACGAGATGCTCAAACAAGGACGTTTGGCCAGAAAGTACGACGATATTATTGAATGTTTCAAGAGAACCGCCAGCGAGGAGGGTGTCATTTCCTTCTGGAGAGGTAACAGCGCCACTGTAGTCAGATGCTTCGCAATGCAGGCTTGAACTTTGCTTTCATGGACAAGTTCAGGAAGATGTTCAGTTTCAAGAAGGACGACTCCTACTGGAAGTGGTTTGCAGGTAACTTGGCTTCCACTGGTTTGGCTGGTGGCACTTCTTTGGCTTTTGTCTACTCTTTGGACTACGCCAGAACCAGATTGGCTACCGATGCCACCAAGGTTGGTGGCGGTGACCGTGAATTCAACGGTTTGTTCGACGTGTACAAGAAGACCTTCGCCTCCGACGGAATTGCTGGTTTTTACAGAGGTTTCGGACCATCTGTTGTTGGTATTATTGTGTACAGAGGTTTGTACTTCGGTTTGTACGACTCCTTGAAGCCTATTGTTTTGGTTGGTCCTTTGGAAGGTTCTTTCTTGGCCTCTTTCTTGTTGGGTTGGGCTGTAACTACTGGTGCTGCTATTGCTTCTTACCCATTTGACACTGTCAGAAGAAGAATGATGATGACTTCTGGTCAGGCTGTTAAGTACAACGGTGGTTTCGACTGTTTCAGAAAGATTGTCGCTGCCGAGGGTGTCAAGTCCTTGTTCAAGGGTTGCGGTGTTAACATCTTGAGAGGTGTTGCCGGTGTCGGTGTTATCTTGATGTACGACCAGTTGCGGGTGAACGTTGCTGGTAAGAAGTTTAAGGCGAACTAGATGCATGAACGTTTAAACTCTTACGTTTGGAAGAGCACATACTGCACATTGTAGACAGGCTGCGGCTGTTCATACTCCAGTGATTCATATGGCATATGATCTACCAACAAATCATATATGGAACCACGAGTAGTCGGCCTCATATCTCCAATAGAGAGGTCGAGAGATGTGTCTAATCAATAGACATGTCTTGTAAATTATGTTTTATAATATATTGGATAACTGCCCTTAATCTCCACTACTCATTTCTGTGAGTAGAATAAGGTCTATTTATATTCTCTGAGGATTGACATTCCTCATTTATTGACAACGTGGACTAATCACCATCTTGGATTAATCACCAACGTGTCCAAGGCATCCACCGTCTCCAAGCACCAATTATATTGATGCTGCAACTGAAGCCTCGTCAATTAATAACAGTGTATACAGTACTGACGTCTCAGTCCTGTCTATACACCAACAATTGACTCACACAGGATGAGGAAAGATGGTACGCCGCACAGGCTCATCCGTATACTTCCCCTCTACAGCTTGTGTCCTTAAACACCCCAAACTTAAGCAAGACTCTCACTTCTCACATACTTCCGGAATGCAAAATTTCACAAACGTAGGATAAGGAAAGATACGCCGAGTAAGCTCACCCGTATACTTTCACACCCCCATTATTAGGGAGGTACTGATGTTCTTAAAAACCGCATAAACCTGCGAAATAGTACTCAAATGAAGTCAGACTCGGAAGAATACTTTATAACGTATGTAGTAGTCACCACCACAGGTTTATGTTGATTTTCTGTTTTACCAAATTCGACCCATCGTACAATTTCGATTACCGACATATAACTAGGCAACTTGTCCGAGTGGTTAAGGAGAAAGACTTGAAATCTTTTGGGTTCTGCCCTCGCAGGTTCGAATCCTGCAGTTGTCGTTATTTTTTTGCACCCAAATGTGCGCTTTGTAAACTGAGTTGATCTCAGTTTCTGCACCCATGAAAATTGTCTACACTGCTTCAGACCTTTTGGGTTTTAGGCACGAGTGCCAGATTGGAGGTTTGATGGTGCCTTTCCTCTCGCGTTGTTGCATCCACCCTCTTCCATTTGTTGAAACCAGGAATCCAAAACGACTACTTCCGGCGCCTGTTGTGGAAGAGATTCAAGACTTTGGGAAAGCAAGAGAGAACCACTACCGTGGAAGAGCAAGAATATCTGGAATTGGGCCTCGGGTGGGTATTAGGCTAGACGGAGTGAACTCCAAAACAAAAAAGCTTCTCCCCATGGAGCCAGAAGTGCTACGCTGGTGGGCCAATTTCTCCAACTTTCCTCCAGGATCCCGAATTGTCAGAATTGGGGCAGGAATGCCGTTGCCGAAACGGGCCATTCGCATTCCATTCCCCATAGACGACCTGTATGTTACTGACTACTCTGAGTACTGGAATAAAGAGAACCCGGAAGCAGTGGTGGGGGAGATACAGAAACAGGCAAAATTGAGAGAGACCCTGAAACAAGCAGCGACAGAGTTTCAGTATGCAAAGTACTTTGAGCCGTACATGAATGGGAAAGATCCGAAGAGAGAATCAAAGGGTGAAAGTGTTCAGTCGCGTGGAATTTCGGAGTCCGACACCGAATATTCCAGCGAAACAAGTGTTTTAATCCAGCTTCCAAATAATTAATCCTTGGCGGGCTTGTATACTTGACTGCCGATGTTCCACTTTGATGCTGGAAATTTCTCAACCATTTGTATAGGCTCAACTTACTCACGTGACTTAATAATTGCAAAGTCGTAGGTACTTTGCAAGAGAGTCAGGTTGCATTGAGGCTGGTCCACCCCCATACTGCTTAATAGTGCCTTTATCAGATATCGTATTTTGACTTATGATTTAGCGTATATGTTTGGAAGCTGCTCGTATATTCCACATCATCAAGGTATCTAGTTCTCTTTTTACAATCTTGAGCAATGGCCATTCTCTTTCTCTCTGCCTCAGCTTACCTGTCAGGGGCATAAGGCAAGATAGCTTACAACTCTGGTGTTAGTAACTCCTATTAGGATAGTTGATTAATGTATCCACCCAATTGTCCTGTATATTCTCCACATCTCGATGAGAACCGGATGCAAAGATGCAACCTCCAACTACCGATTTCTTTTCAGAATGCCAACTTCCATATCGCCCGAATGGCATTACCTCCACCTAATACTGTTTGTACCACCTCGATTCAATTTTTAAAACTTCCACACTAACCTCAGAACCCCAGATCCAGAACTACAGTTCACCAAACCCGCCCTCTACAACGCAATCAACGTGGACCTACTCACTTGGCGTGCGTTGATTGCCGGTGCTCTCTCCGATCTCTACGGAATTGTGGGCGAAGCAAGACATCACGACATTTTAATCAAGCAAGATCTGCTTCCAGCACTTGAAGCTGTGATCCGGATCCAGCCAGAGGACTGCGACATTTTCATCAGCAGTTTGGTCAATTACAGTTTTGCACTCAGTGACCATTTGGGCCGCGAATACGACGTCAGTGGGTACGTGAGAGTGGAAAAGCTGTCTCCATATTTGGGAATGGTGGTGAGCAAAAATTTGATAAGTTCCATGGATTGAGCCGCAGCACCGATCGGGTGAAGGGCGGACTTGCAAATTGCTTGAATTCAGTTTCCAAGTTGGCAAGTTTCCAGGTTTTGGCAAGTGTCACAACTTTGCACCTAAAATTAAAAGAGCAAAACACCTACTCACTGTGAATATTTGAAAGGAGTGGAGCGTTCAATGCGACCTTTCAAGCGCAGGGCTTTTCACCTTCGTGGTTTTATGTTGTGCCAGGTGCATTCAGACCAAATGAAATTTTATAGCATACTTAAGCCCTACACTCATCGGAATATCCCATTGATTTTCGAGTTCCCACCCTCTCTAGTGCATTTCTTTTAACAGGCTATGGTTTGAAACGTCTTTGTAGGCACAGGCTGTGTTGGTGTATAGACACCAATTTAACAGCCTGTTCTCCTGCACAGCCGATCTTGCGATATCAGACTCCTAAATTCAGCCCCAATATTCACCAAGTGGCAATTACATCCCCTCCAGGAATTGATCGTCTGAATAACTAACATGCTTCCGCGAGCCAGTGTGGGTGTTTCCCTCACGTGCTTGCTATGTCTAATTCTGACACTCGTCCACTCTGTGGCTGGCGATTTCACTCCAGAGGTGAAGATGATTATGTCTCCCGAAGAAAAAGTCCAAGACTTGCTATATTTTGACGACTCGTCGAACGTCATTGCCTTGAAGGACGGCGGTCTTTCCGCTTCGTACGACGACGGGTTTACCTGGACCGATATCGAGATTATGAAAGGCTCCTTCGTGGGGGAGTTGAAGTTTGATCCAAATGTCAAGGAAAGAGCGTTTGCGTTTACCCTGGGCAAAAAGCAGTTTTTGACGAACGATAAAGGCAAGACCTGGTCCGAGTTTGAGATTGCCGACTCAAAAGGGCAGGCCATGACCGCCCCTTTCCCTAGAATGTCTTTCAACTACAACAATAAGGACTTGATTCTCTTTTTTTTCATGCACTGCAAGGACAGCGAAACATGCGAGCGGTACCACTACTACACTACCGATGGGTTCAGAACTAATCCCAAGATCTTGACCAAAGGAGCTGAAATCTGCAAGTTTGCGAAATCCAGCGCTTCCTTTGATTTCAAGGAAAAGGACGAGACAATTCTTTGCTCCAGACTCAAATATAACTCTTTTGGCCACGTGGTGGAGTCGAAATTGGTGAAAACAGAAAACTTCTTCAAATCCGAGACAGTGGTGGACCATCCGGACTTCAAGTCCGGCAAAATCATCGACTTGAGAGTCGAAGACTCGTTCATGCTCGTGTTGGTGCAAAAAGACAAGTTCAACGAACGGTCGCAGGTTTCTTTGGTGGTTTCCAAAGACGGCGTTCGGTTTGACCTGTCCAACTTTGACGTCGAGGTGTCGTACGGCTCCATCTACTTTTTGAAGTCCAGTGTGCTGTCCATCTTCTTGGAAGTGTCTGAAGCCCGCAGCCGGCTGGAGCGTACCGCATCCGTCTTTTCGTCGGATTCCACGGGTTTGAAATTCACAAAGCTCATTGACAACACGCAAGCAGGATCGACCCGGAAAGTTCAGAACGTCGACGGTGTCTGGTTCACCGGAGTTTACACCACTGACTACAACAAAGAAGGCGGGTCGTTCTTGGATGCTCTTTTCAGTTCAAGCGTCAGACAAGTGTCCACCAGGATTTCCATCAATGACGGAAAGGACTGGCAGTTGTTGCAAGTTCTTGACGACGACTCGTGCAAGCTCAGTGACGGTTGTTCCCTCCACATCTTGGACCCCACCACAAGAGACGGAGAGGGCAAGTATGTGACGGGCCCTACTGCGGACATTCTTCTTGCAGTGGGAAACACCGGAAAAGCTCTCGGTGACTACAAAAAGATGAGCACGTTCATTTCTCGCGACGGAGGAGTTACATGGAGATTGGCCATTCACCGTGCTGCCCTCTTTGCTTTCGGTGACCAAGGCAACTTGATCGTGGCCATTCCTTACGTGGGAAAGAGAGGCGCACCGGCCAAAAATATTTTGTACTCGGTGGACCAGGGTAAGTCGTGGAGCGAGTACAAGCTTGAAGTACACATTTATCCGCTTCTCTTGACCACCACTGTTGACGGAACAGGAACTAAGTTTGTGCTCAGTGGACTTGCCCCAGGTAAAAGTGGCTCTGGCACTCAGGAGGCGATGTACGCTCTCGACTTTTCCAAGGCCTTCAACGGAGCCACATGTGACAAGGATAAGGACTTTGAACAGGTGTTTGCTCGTATTTCTCCAGAAACCGAAAAGCCCGTCTGTGTTTATGGACACCGGGAAAGTTTCCAAAGAAGAAAGCAAGATTCCAAGTGCTTTGTCAACAAGGTCTTCGAAGACGTCAAGGTCACGGAAGATCCATGTGACTGTACAGAATTTGACTTCGAATGTTCCTTCTTCTTCAAGCTTTCCGACAAGGGTGCTTGCGTTCCTCAAGACGACAAAATCAAGCAGCTTTGTGGCAAAGGAGAGAATTCCGTTAAGGTGGCAGACAAGCAACTTATCGCCGGAAACATGTGTGCGTTGGGCGGCAAAAAGACCAGTGATTTTATTGTTGAACATGAGTTCAAATGCGCCGACTTGAACAGTGACGGAAGTGGAATAGTTTCCAAGTTGAACGACATTGAAGGAAACCTTGCCCAGTATTCTTACATTTCTACTGCGGATGAAATGACAGAAAATCTCTTGCTTAGGACACTGAACAATTTGGTGTACGCTTCCAACAACGGAGGGGCTTCTTTCACCAAAGTTCCAGTCAATGAAGACATTCGCATGTTCTTTGCGGGTTCTCATCCAGGAACTGCTGCTTTGATCACCAATACGGACATTTTCTACTACTCCGATGACGGAGCAAACACCTTCCGAAAATTGAAGGCTCCAGGCCCAGGTGCATCGAATGTGCGTCCTATTTCCTTCCATCCAAAAGACCCTAATAAGTTCATTTGGTTTGCTGGAGATGGCTGTGATACTTCGGACCCATTGTGTAAGATTGCTGCTCATTATACTGAAGATGGTGGAGATACCTTCCTGAAGATGGTTTCTGGTGTTCTCGGATGTGATTTTGTGTCACCTGTTTTCGATTTGGCCTCTCAGGAATTAATCTACTGTACTGCTGTTGAAAACAACAAGAGAAAGTTGATTTCGTCCACAAACTACTTCAAGGAAAGCAGCCGCAACACGTTGTTCGAGTCTATTATCGCTTACGCTATTAAGGACAAGTTTGTGGTTGTTGCAACCATCGACGAAGAAATCAAAGAATTGCGTGCCAAAGTTACTGTTGATGGCACAACTTTCGCCGACGCCGGGTTCCCTAACGATTTCCAAGTTGAAGCTCAAACTGCCTACACCATCTTGGACTCTGGCTCTCATTCCGTTTTCATGCATGTTACTACGAACAGAAATGAAGGACATGAACTTGGAGGCATTCTCAAGTCCAACTCCAACGGGACGTCGTATGTGTTGTCCCTTGACAAGGTCAACAGAAATAAAGTTGGATATGTTGACTACGACAGAATTGAAAGTCTTGAAGGTGTTTTGATTGCAAACACAGTGAACAACCCAGACGCAAATGAACCCAAAAAGCTCAAAACGCAGATCTCTTTCAACGACGGAAGTCAGTGGGCGTTCTTGGCTCCACCTGCCGTTGACTCCAAGGGAAAGAAATATTCCTGTTACGGCCTGTCACTCGCTAAGTGTTCCCTTAACTTGCATGGCTTCACTGAAAGACCAGACTACAGAGACACGTACTCCTCTGCCTCGGCAGTTGGTATGTTGATCGGAGTTGGTAACGTTGGAGAAACATTGGAGTCATACGATATGGCCTCCACCTTCATCTCTACAGATGGAGGTCTCACCTGGAGAGAAATAACAGAAGGCGTCTTCATGTGGGAATTTGGAGACAGAGGTACTGTTTTGGTGTTGGTCCAAGCTACCGGTGAGACTGACATCTTGTTGTACTCCGTCAATGAAGGCAAGGAATGGAAAGAATTCAAGTTTGCTGACAAACCAGTCCAGATCTTGGATTTGGCGACGGTTCCAACGGACATTGCTATTAAATTCGTCATTTTCGCTGTATCGAAAGACGACCCGAAGTCTACTCTTGCTTACTCCATTGACTTCACCCATTACTTCCCACGTCAATGTCAGCTTGACTTGGAAAACCCCGACCATGACGACTACGAGTTCTGGACTCCTGAACATCCGCAGTCTTCAGAAAACTGTCTGTTTGGACACGAAACCAAGTACTTACGTCGTGCTCAGAGCCATGAAGATTGTTTCATCGGTGCTGCTCCTTTACAAGAAGGTTTGAAAGTCATCAGAAACTGTACCTGTACCAGAAGTGACTACGAGTGCGACTACAACTACTTCAGAGACACGGACGGCACTTGCAAACATGTCAAGGGATTGTCCCCATCTGACATAATGAAGGAAATGTGCAGTGTTGCTGGAACGTTTCAGTATTTCCGGCCCACTGGGTACAGAAAGATTCCGTTATCCACCTGTGTGGGAGGAATAGGATTTGACATCTATGCCCAGGCGTGTCCTGGACACGAGAAGGAATTTGCTGAATACTACCGAAGAAACATCGGCGGAGGCAAGATTCTCCTCCTTGTATTTCTTCCTCTCTTTGTGTTCATTTCTGCAACCTGGTTTGTGTACGACAGAATTTGTCGTAACGGTGGTTTCAAGAGATTGGGCCTGGTCAGATTGAATGGCAACGACGATTTCCTACCTATTGAAGACAGCACTTTAGATGTGGTGGTGAATAAAATCGTTTGTGGAGGAATTGTTGTGGTTGCAGCCACGATTGCTGTATTTAAGACGGTCATCAAGATCGACGGTGCTATGCTCGACGGGTTGGCATCTGCTTTATTCGGACGTCGTCCAGGTCGCAGAAACTATGTCAATGTTCCGGATGACGAAGACGAGCTTTTCGGAAATTTCGAGGACATCTACGAGGATGAGCTACCAGATGCAAACGAAGTTGAAGACCAGCAAGAGGATTTCACTGCATACACTGATCAAGCAGTCGAAGCAGATGCTGCCAGACTCTTCGATATCGATGATCACTCAGATGATGAAATTCGCCCGATTGGAAGCAATTCTGTTGAATAAATAGATAAAATAGAGTACGATCTTTTTTTTCAACGATCATTGTATAATTAGGAAAACTATAAAATAGAAAAAACCAAACTATACATCATAATGAATATCAGGTGTGCCCACATCGATAGCTTGTAAAGTCAACCACCCCAAAGTTAAGCGAGGCTCTCACTATGTCACTTACTTCCAGAATTCAAAACTTCACGCGCACAGGATCAACTTTATGGAGGTACTGGTGTACTAGTTTGTTCGCACTAACATGTACCTCTTCAACATTTGAAATCATATAGCACAGGGCGTGTGGCGTAGTTGGTAGCGCGTCTCCCTTGCAAGGAGAAGGTCATCGGTTCGATTCCGGTCTCGTCCATTTTTTTATTTTTTACCAGAATGCAACATTCTCCATGTGTCTGTATTAAAACTTAAACACCACCTTTTTAACCTCGCCCCTTTCAAATTTCTCGTAGCACTTTCTTGCATCCTCGATCGATGCCGTCACCTCAATAAAATCACTAAAATCCCCCTTTATCTCTTCAAAAATCTCTAATGCCTCTTTGAACAAAGACCACGCATTGCACCTTCCAAAACTAACGGTGAGACACTTGACATACGCCTCCAATGCGTTGAACGGTAACTGTTCGTGGCCCATTCCGACTGAACTAATGAACCCACCTCTCCTAACCGAATCAAAAGCCGTTTGCATAGCCAGAGTGGCACCGACAATCTCCAAGACAGCATCAAAACCAACGCCTCCCGTCAAAGTTTGGGAGACTTCCTTCAATTTCGCTGGCTCTGTTTTGAAATTTACCACCTCTGTAGCGCCCAATCTCTTGGCGTGGTCCAATCTGTCCTGAATTCCATCCACCACCACTATTTTCTGGAACCCAAGGTATTTCAACACACGAACAGAACACAACCCAACGGGGCCCGCCCCCATCTGCAAAATGGTGATTTCTTCAATTGGCAACACTTTAGCGTAGTGGTCCACGATCTTCTTCACGCCAAAATATCCAGTCACAAAAATATCGGCCATAAGAACGTACACTGAGTCATCCCCAGACAGTACTGGCTTCTTCACCAAAGTGGATTTGGCAAAGGGAACAAGCACGTATTCCGCCTGGGCTCCCTCAAGGGCGACTTTTCCGAAGGTGTTGGTCTTTTCGCAAGTTCCAGAATATCCGTGCTGGCAATACCAGCACTCACCACATTGAATTGTGAAAGTGGCAATCACGTCATCTCCCACGGAAAAGTCGGAGTCGGTGATCTCCGAGCCTTTTTCCACCACTGTTCCTACGAATTCGTGGCCCATGGTGGTATTTTCCTTCAGCGGAATATGGCCCCGGTAGTAGTGGAGATCCGAGCCGCAAAGACCGGAATACTTGACTTTCACAAGGGCATCGGTGGGATTGGCGATTTTGGGGATCTCTTTGGAAATAGTCTCCACAAGGTGGGGCAGTTTGAAGACAGCAGCTCTCATTGGGTTTCTCCAGATTTCGATTTCCCCAGATATCATAAAATGCGGGTCACGTGGGGCGGCAGGTACTCCCAAGAACTCGCCACAATTGGCTCCTGAAATAAGGTGATCTTCAGTAGCATCGAAATTGAAAATGGCGGGTACCATAGAACAGATCCACCAGAACAGATATATTGATGCTGAGATCATGTGAAAAGTCACGTGCCTATCAGAACACAGTGCTTCCGCCGTACCACAAGACCTTGGACAATTTGCCCATAAAGTCCAAGGCCGGATATGTTCTCCGCATGGTGTTGATCAGCCAAAAGAGCAAGACGTTGAAGCAGAGAAATTGCCCTCCCAAGCCGTACACCACATATAATAGCACCGTAAAAGCCGTTAAAACAGGCAGGGGCACGGTCTTTAACGCCGGAAACACCACCATGGAGGCTTCGGAGAAGCGGAAGATCAAAGCGTTCCGGTCAATCTGGCACGCACCCTGTTCTGGAAATTCGGCCGAAATTTCACATTTCATCCGGAGCAGCAGGGCCACGGAGTTGGAGGCGACGGTCCACCAAAACAGCCAGTTCGGGATGGCGGATCCGTCGAGCTGCGGAAAGAAATCTGTGTTCTGGAGCTGATTTCTGCGCTCCAAGAGGCTCTCGCTGTTTCGGAAGATATATGTGACGATGTCCACAAAAAAGTTCTCGGAAAACGTCACCAAGCTGCAGTAGACCAGCATGAACTTGATCACGTCTCGTAGCCAGTGGCCTGTAAAGGCCAAGTACGCCAAAAACCGGGAAAGTCGGACCACCATTGTGGAAATGGCCAAAAACGCCCTGAGGGCCGTCTGTGCAAGGTTGGCGGGGCGGTTTCTTCGCCAGATGAGTGCATAGTTGACCACAGGCAATGGGAGAAACCAGAGCCAGTACAAATGGACGTATCTTTCGTGGGTTTCGTGGTGTTGACGGAGACGGTTTGTCAATCTTCTGATTTCGTCTTGCTGGGACCGTGTGAAGATCTCCGAGAGATCGGTGTCGAGATCTCGGAAGATGTCGACGACACCGTCGATGTGGTTGGGGTCCATGAAGAAGAAGAAGTGATAAGAAGTGCACGTGAACGCGAGTAGTTAGGAGATCAGATGATGAAGGTGAACAATCTGAGTGTTGTGAGGTCAGACGAGGTTGATTGATGAGGTTGATTCGGAGTTGATTTGATGTTGATTTGATCTGATTTTTCTGATTTTTCTGATTTGTTCTGGTTGATTTGAATGGTGCTCTTTTGATCTCCGTGGAGTGAACTGTAGTGCGAAGAATTCAGGACCAGAGGCAGTCGCATAATTAAATGCGTGTGGGCAGGCCAGAGGCGAAAAGGGAGATATTTCGCAGCGTAGGCAGTAGACAGTCGGCAGTAGACAGTCCGCAGTAGGCAGTCGGCAGTAGACAGTCCGCAGTAGGCAGTAGGTAGTAATTGGTGCGACAATTGCCAGGCAACTCGCAGGACCACAGCAGCAATTTGTGCAACGGAAACAATTATTCACAACATGCCTGGACAGCCCCGGGAATCTCCCCGTGGTGTTCTCTGTACACGGAAATCCAGAGCTGCACCAACTCGCAGCTCAACGCTACGCATTTCTCCGTTGTGGCCTGCGAAACTCGGAGATGTGGGCGAAGGTGCGGTCGCACCAAAAACCCTCCCGCACTACCAAACAGCAATGAAGAAGTGTAGTAATCGTCGGACACACGCACCTCACCGTCCATTTCAAACACCAACGGCGCCAAAACATCATCGCCGCTCTCGAAAGCATCCTGGCACAAGTCGAAAAGTCTGTCCAAAACGGCTGGCCCGTTGGTGTATCTAGGCCACATGGACTTGGCTGGGGCAGAGATAGCCACTGGCGCGAAAGTTGCGGCCACCGCCGAACGATTGCGAACCACGAAAAAAAACCACACCGTTCGCAAGTGAACTCCGCCGCAGAGCAAAACACTCCAGAGAACACGGTCGTAGAGCCTGGAAATGGCCGGGTCGTCTAGAGGATGGCACGCTGCCGCTACGATGTACTTGCGGGCGATTTCCGCGGCCTGGTGCTGGTAGTAGCATAATGCAGTTCCAGGGCCTATTTTCACCTGCACCGCTGATTTCTGCGCGAGCCGCCGTAGAATGTGCCCGCACGACAGAAAATACTGGCTCTTCCTGAGAGGCGGAGAAAGACTGGGCACGATGAGAGGGTCTTGAAGGTGTTCTGGCTTTTGCTTGCTCAGACTCTTCCAGTTTTGGCCTGGGTGTACGAGTCGCACAAGCAAATCGAGGCAGCTTGGCCTGTTGATTTTCTCACTTTTCTCACCTTTCTGCTCACTATTGTTGTCAATATTCCCGTCAGCATTTCCGTCACATTCAATTTCCTCTTCCTCACTTTCGCCTCGCATCTCCAAGCAACACACCGCAACCATCGCTAGAGTGAGCACATCAGCCTGCAGAACTCCACGGAGGTTCACGTCAAATTGGCTGCGAATAGTGTCCACCGCAGGAAAAACCAGGCAACAGAATTCGAGCGCCTTTTGGTAATTTCCGCACAAAAAGTGAGCAACTGCAAGTTCTCCTTGCGTTTTGACAAGTTGCAGTCGACCGTAAACAGTGTCGTCACTCTCTTGAAACTGCACTTTCGCTTCGACGCTGTGGCCTGCTGTGGATTCATGGCTTCCTTGCTCTTCCTTTCCTGGCCCCTCTTTTCCTTCTTTTCCTGCCTTTCCTGGTTCCTCTTTTCCTGCCTTTCCTGGCTCTTTCTTGCCCTTTTTTCTCTCTGCCATGCGCAACCAATTCCGGCCCGGCTTTCCGCGAATCGACCTCAAAATTTCATGCCACGGCCCAAATTCCTCCACAGCCTTCAACAATCCAACTTCCCCGGCCTCAAACTTTCGGGCCATTTCAAAATCGCGTTGGCACGCGGCTGAGTACGAGAGTGGCTCCACCAACCCTCCTGCTGCACAAAAAGCGCGAACTTGTTGGTGTGGGAGCTGTGGCCGTAGATCGAAGTGCAAATCGAGTTCGCAGTTTTCGAGGCCGCCCAACTTGCGCTCCATTTCTGCCTCGTTGTAGCATTTGTCTTGGTGCAAAGTGCGCCCTAGAAAATCGCAAATCTGCCCCATGGCGCTGAGAAACATCTGACGGGCGTCTGGGTCACTTTCGTTTTCGTAGGCAGTTCCAAGGAGGAGAAGCGAATTTTGGCCTCTGCCGAGCAGCGCCAAGGCGGCTACTAGATGGATGGTTGCAAGAGGGTCAAGGTCCGAGTGTTGACCCAAAATCATAATCTCTTCATAACGTCGTGAGAAGTATAGGCGTGAGATTTCTTCCGAGATCATGGGCGGCATTTGACACTTAAACTAGAGTATATTGGTGGATGTTCAAGTTGTGAGTGTGCAAAGAGAATGGGTGCAAAATTCGCATCAAGATAAGGGCAATGTGCAGTCACAAGCTCAATAGAGCTTGAAGCCCTCCACGTCACCAGAAGTCCCCAACTTAGGGGTTGGGTTTGCACTTTAACAAAGATTCTGGCGCCAACTGAACCCAAGAATAAAAAAATTGCTTCATGGGTGATATTTGCACAATTGCTTCCGAGTCTGTGACACACGGTGAAAGGCATTCACCACTTTGGCTTCCTCCGAATTGAATTCTCAAAACAATGAGAAGGTGAGACCTGAGACTGGCCAAGTTGACTCGGTTTCTTTGCCCCAACTCGAAGTTCTTCATTGCAACTTCTCTCTGACTTTCAGCCTAAATGGTAACTTCGGGACACATTGAGTTGCCTGGGAATTGGATGGAAGTTTCAGAAACACCTGATCACGAAAGTTATAAACCACCGAACCAATATTGGTGCTTAGCCGGAATGTTCGAGCTAGCATCTGCAACCAAAAATTGTAAATATTGCCCTTATTGGACTGCCTGTGAGTGCTGTGAAGATTTGTCAGTCAGAGATGCATCTTAACAATCCGAGATGACACAGCCTTTCTGAAGTGCTAATCACATGAAATTGAGAACTTCGTGACGTCCCATGGCTAATGAACCAGACATGTCACGGGAAGTGAAGCTCAGTGTAGTGAGCGAAAGCATACCTCACATTTCAAGTACTTTTCTCAACACAAGTTCTGCTCCAGATAAGAAACTCCTCAATTTCCGATGAATCGGAAGCCCAAGGCTTTGATGAGACAATATTGAGATGAATCCTCGAAGCTGAAAATGACGCACCGGACATGACATGGCCTGATCAAGTAGATTTTGCCTCTGAACCCAGGGAATTGCTAATCGTGGAGCAGCACCAATCCAACAGATGAAATTTCGTGGAGCAGCAGTTGTTTTGCGAATCGGACTCGACTTGGAGAGGAGATTAAGAATCTCTTTTCAAATTCGGAAAACCATTGGCTGGTGGCTTTGGGGTTCTTTCATTTGTAGGGTGTTTTTCCCGGGCTGAAAGACAGGAGACGGTTCATGGTTGCAAAGTGCGATAAAAATGTCCTGCGATTTGTGCGATTGTGCATTGGGCTGTAGTGCAAGCGAAAACGTGAGTGAGGCACTGTGCATTGAAATTATGCGGTGGGAATTAGAGCAAATTGCACCAAATTTTGCACAACCACAAAAAGCACATGCAAGGGGCCGATGAGGATGGAACACACAGATCAAGGTCGAATGTGACAATTTGGAATCCCGAGTGATGGCGACGCCAGTGTCAGATCGAGACTCGTGTCAGACCTTAATAGCCAGCAATGATCGTTGAAAAGATCGAGCCTGTATCAGATCTTGATTTCCGATCTCGATTTCCGATCTTGATTTCTGATCTCGATATTTTTCAACGGTAATTGTCTCGAACGGATATTCAACCGATTCGCGGCTCTGGAAAAGATCTGTGGTGACCGAAATTAGGGCCCAGAGGGCGCAACCTCGTGACCTAGGTGCCAACAAGTGATGTCTCGCGGCTACAATGTCCCTGGGCAAGAATGACTTCTCTCTGGTGGCCAGAAAGTGCAATGGATCGAAGGGCGTGGGGCGTCAGCAATTCTAAAGTTCGCTGTAGTATTTTGCCGATTCCATCAATGTGAGAGTGTCCCACATTCGATGCGCATTTACGCCCTGATCAGAACAATGAACTGCGTGACAGCGAACAAACCGCGCTAAATCAGTTCACCGTTTGTGCCATGCATGCGCCCGACTGAACAGCCTATTGATAATGTGCCTATTGATCTTGTTGATTATGTGCGATAATTGCCTTACTGAATGCTGCCTGATACCTTACTGAACCTATTTAACAGAAAGATCGCCATTTCTGGTAATGGTTTGCCATTTGGCTGCAGGAAGCAAAGAAGCAGAAATTGACATCACCCACTTGACCTCAAGCCGGATTTACAACTTGGGAGCTCCGCCCAATCTACCGTACACTCCAACCCACATGTGACAACATCTGACAACATCTGACAACACAGAACTACACAGAACAACACAGAACTACATCTGATAACACAGAACATAGAACTACACAGAACACAGAACTACACAGAACACAGAACTACACAGAACACAGAACTACACAGACACAGAACTACCTGGACACCACTATCCAAAATTCAAACACCGCAGATTGTCACACATTAACGAGACGCACGCAATAAACAAAGAGGCGATGTGCAGAACGCGCCAGAATTCCCCATCCACAGTCCAAATCCAGACATGCAGCTCGCCTGCAGACAGTGTTCACATCCGTGCCTCCGGTCCTCCCTTTGCGGAATAATTGACCGCGTCACCCCTGTTGGCCGCTAATTAAAGTTAAATACCCGCTTCTTCCCAAACCAACAATAGGAGTTCACAAAAGGCACACTTGCTACTTCTGCCGTCCAAAATCCTGTACGTCTTCCCCCACCTGGGCCTGGATTCTCGATTTCGCCCGAAACTCACACGGAACTGAAACTTGCCCGCCACTCCCACCTTTGGCTTTCTGGCTATATTGCTGGCATTATTTTCGCAAAATGAACAAAAAGACGCTTTCCCTCAAAATGAACAAATCCTTCGGACCCGCCACCGATGCGCCAAGCACGCCAATTGACCAGACGCTCTGCACGCCAGTGGACCCACCCAACGACGGCAATTATTTTTCAGCGCCACCCATAAACGCGTCCCACGCGTCTTTCTACTCTCACCACAACGAGTCCGACGACATCCTCACGGACACCGACGAGCCGCAGTTTTTGGGGAACAGAACCATGAAAAACTACTCCGTCAGCTTCACGCCCTTGTTCGACCAGCTCGTCATGGGCGTGTACGCACACATTTTGCTGCTCCCGACAACCACGCCTTTTCTGGGCGTGGTGCCGCCGCTGGGGCTCGTGTCGAGAGTGGCCAACGAGACGATGCTGAGCATCATGAAAACGACCGAGTCCGGTGCCGTGTACGACCTCCAGTGCGTCTTGAACCTGGACTGCTTGAGAAACCACACCTACCAACCCGTCATCTTGCAGTTGATCCGCAAGCGGTTGCTCGACTTGTGCGCGTTGCAGCGTCTGAACGCGCAGCATCAGAGCGTGCCTCCCACGACCTCGGTACTGGTTGCCGTGAGTGGCCCGACGAGCAATTGGAACCTGGTTGCCCCAAAACAGCAGAGCCAGGGCCTGGGGATGTACTCTGGCCTGGGCTTGCGTCAGCTGTCGATCTCCAACTTGCTGTTGAACGAGTTGAACATCAATAACTACAACCAGGCACAGACCTCCCAAGCGGCCCAGGTGGCCCAGGCGGCGGCCCTCACCGGGTCCAGGCTGCGCTCGTCCTCGCTCAACTTGCGGAAACACTCTCTCACTCGGAACAACTCATACAGCGGCTCGAACTGGTTGCATGTGGGCAATATGCAGAACGTCAGACCTTCAAACGGAGCAGCGTTGGGCATGAACGCCGACTACGGCGCCTCGACCGACTCGCTCCAGCTGATGCACGACTTTGTGCCTCAGGCATTCATCTCCAGACTGGGTAACTCGCTGGCTAACCTTACCCAAGCTGGAAACACTGCAGCTGCTCCAGGCGGCTTCAATTCCATGATGTTGGACTACCAGACCCCGCCGAGCTCTGCCAAGAGCTCGTTCTCGCTGGGCGGAACTCCTCCGTCTTCTGGTAACTGCGGCAACACACAGCAAACCCCCAGTTCCGCCGGCAACGGACTGGACTATGACGACTTCGACAACTTCCTCATGCGCTCTCGGTCGTCAAGCCGTGGCACTTCCACAAACTTCCCCAGACCTCTCACCATTAACACGGACACCGGGAACTTTTTGCAGAACATGAACAATAGCACTGCGCATGCCAATACCAATGGATACGGCGGTGCATTGGGAGAAACACTCAACTCGCCTTTCCTTTCGGCCACCACGCCCTCGGAAGAGTTCGGCCACTTCATGGGCCACGGTGCCTCCAACAGTGCGGGGAGTGCCAGCTCGTATGGCAGTACTCTGCCGGTTATGAGTGGATTGCGCAATGGTCCGTTGATTACCGAGAGCCCTGTGAAGGACGTTCCAATGGCCAACGGGAACAACAAGATCAACTTGCCGGGGCAGTTTAGTCTCAGCGAAAAGAAGAGAGATTCGTTGAAGTTGAAGAGAGGCATTCATTGAAGACATTAAGTAGTGGTATAGAACAGAAGATGCTATGAGAATGCGTAGATTAGATTTGGATTTTGGCGTAATGTTCTTGGGATTTGGATTAATATGTGCAATCTTTACCCAGTTAGAGTTTGTTCTATCCTAGGCGCCAGGGAAATGAAATAAGCCTGAAGGCTGAAGTTTCTACTGTTTTATCAGGCCGGCGCAAGCTCCTTAGTGGGCACACCCATATATTACTTATGTGATGTATAATTGGTTTTTTCTATATTATATAGTTTTACTCAATATGCAATAATCGTTTAAAAAAAATACAATTTTAGTGAGTTTCGCGTGAAATTGGAGATTGTAAGATTGAAATCACACCATATAAATACGAAAAGCACAGATCAGGTCAAGAATACACCAAATCTATATTACATTATTCAGTTATTTCTCTTTGCCTTTTTAGTATTTCATTGAACTCATTTCATCATTTTAGCAACTCCATATTGAAGTTGCCTGGTTGAACATGTATGTTAAACGTACCACCGATAAATGGCGATCAAAAAATAAAACCATCAGCAGACCCAAAACGTTCTAGCCAACCAATAACTATATAAACCCCTAGAATCCCCCCAAAATTCCAGCTGCAAATATTTTTGTTTTACTGCACAATTAGGTAAGCATTGTCAGACTTACTATACTGCATCAATTTCGCATCTTATTATCGACTTCTCCTGTCACACTCTTTTGCAACACGTTATTGCATTTGCAACACGTTATTGCAAATCGAACAGTACATATATCTTTGCCAAAGCAACGTGTTCTTGGTTCGATACATACCCAACATTCTCGAAAAACATCGGCTCATCTCACAATTGTTGCAAATTGCTTTCCACTTCCAAGTCACAATCGTCAAGACATTCTGATCCCCATGAAAGCATGAAGCGTGTAATCACCTTTCGAGTGCCATGTGGCGCCAAAAAAGCACCGCCCCGAAGGGCTGTCTCGGACAGATCTGTGACATGGTCGCTTTTGCAGAATTTGCACTCTGAAACCAACCAATCTGGGCCACCGCCGTCGCCAAAAGTGCAACACGTTCAAGACGTATTCAAAAGATCACGCGATCTGCTTCTCGTACTTCCCGAACAGCCGATTTTGCCGCCGTTTGCGTACCATTCGAAGGTCAATGGAGACCCTTCGTACATTTTACAGCCCAGGCTCTCAGTGACCAAATTGCTCACTGGTTCGTGGTGTGAACTCAGAGAATACTACAAAGTGTACGCAGGACTGCCGTCTGAACCAAGAACCAAGCGATTAAAGGAAGGATCGGCGTACCACGAGAAGTTGGAGACGCGAGATCACGTAGTGGTGGACACGAAGCTGGCGGCAAGCACGATCAAAAAATTGGCGGAAGTCAACAGCGAGGAGCTTCTACGAAACCCAAAAGCCGCTGAAATGGGCCGGGAGTGGACAGAGAGAGTGGTGGTGAGAGTGTTGAATTTGGCAGAAAAGTCTAGTTCCAGAGAAATCTTGGTGCACGCCTTCTTGGACATTGAAAGTGCCAGTTTGGCCACTTCTGAAGAGCAGCTTCCAAATTCAGTCTTGGTGAACGGAATTGTCGATTTGGTGCAGTTAAAAAAAACCCAAGACCCTGCTGTGAAAGTTGAAATCGAAGAGCTTGAAGAAGCAATTCAAGATTTACAGAATAGAACAAACGCTCTCTCCATTGAATGCTCACTTGACGCACCCATATGGGATCTTTCCAAACTACTACCCTTTTCAATGCGAGCTTTACAAGTGCGAGCAGAAACGCATGCTCTCCATGTTGGAGACGTCAAAACCAGAAATTACGACTCTATTCCAGCCCAAGAACTGGTGCTAGAGGCTGCTGAGCTCCAGTGCATGTATTACTCCCATTTTCTAACGAATTTGGCCCGTGACTCCAACTTTGCCTTTGCGAGTGGCCTTGAGAATGCCAGAAGAAGAGGAGTCGATCCGAACGATCATATTGGCCTTGCGCACGCTGCTCTTTTGCTATTAGGCAATTTTGGAGCCTTGGCTCAAGATTTCGTGCGCTTGGCAAAAGGAGACCCAATTGGCTTCAAACCATACGACGAAATTGAGCCTTCACCAGCGACCACCTACTCACTTGGCGTGTTCGTATCGGAAATGCAATTCAGAGAATTGTTGGTTCAGCTACACGGAGAAGTCGCCGAGTTCTCCGCAATCGACATATCGTCTTTGTTTACGCCATGGAAGCGCCCATTGACCTTTCTGTATTTTGCAGCTCGCTCTGCACAGGCCTACAATGTTCTCCAGCCTTTCCAACCAGCCACTGTTGGCGTGGAATATCACAATTCTCGAACCGGTCACCTCATCAAGAGCAAGCAATTGCCATTCAGTAGGAAGGAACTTGACAATGCGATGGAAATGTCATCGCTGTTCTGGAACGGGTCTAGACGGCCAGAACAAGCAGACGACGTTGGCAAGTGTCGCTACTGCGATTTCAAGACGCATTGTCCGGCGATAAACGTCCCGCAGAAGGAGTCAATTGGGTCTTTGATTTACGACAATTTGCTCGGTTCAGAGGAACCCCGGAAACAGGATTTGTAGTCATAACTCCAAGGTTTGGACTGTTCAGCATAAACAGTGAGTATACCGAGCCATTGCATGATTTCTCCTACTTTGTCAATTGTAATTGATAACAATTGTCAAGATGTCAGACGCCATCAAAGGTAATACCACACTAGAATCTATGGCACCACCTCTGCAGACTTCTCGGCCGAAGCCTCGATTTTTGGGTTTCGTTTACCACGTATACCTAGAGTCGGCATATAAATGGAGATAAAGGCCCAGTGCTACAAGCTCTACGAGCTAAATATTGAGAGGTTGTGTATTGAAGAAGAAAGTTGTGGAGAAAAGAAATTTGCGAAAGAAAAATCTGCAACTTGACAACATTGCAATTTTTTTTTTGGTTACCCGCACTTGGCAAGCTCGATTAGGTCAGTCAGGCATAACCGGCTAAGCCAATTTCCCTTTGTTCCAGGCCGATCCGGTGGCCCCACATTTTCGCTTCGGCACTACACATTCTTGTCGCAAGATTAGCTGATCCAAACCCCGAGTCCGGGTCGGAACCCCAGATTCAAAAGTGGTGCACCCCACAAAACCTCGGAAAGCAAGAACCAGAACTTTTCAAGTGTGGTTTCTAGTTTGCGTGCTTATTTGGTCAGGAGGCTCATTGTTGCAATTCACGAACCCGCATGCAACCACTTGTGCGATGGTTGGACTTGAAAGTCCTGTGATTTTGTCAATAGCTTGCGGCAGATCCTGGATACTCCGGACCTACACATAGTCATGAGGCTCTCTCATAGGCCAACTCCGAAATCTGGGGTCGAGAACTGTGCAGGAGGACATCTACTTATGTGCCGGTCCGGTTTTTTCGTTGGAACTCCAGGGAAAGGTTACAGTTGGAAGAAAATGGAGAAGCCGGAACCAAAATGCTCCGCCGGCCCCGAATTTTTTCGGGACTAACTCTTCCCCATGGAAGGAGGTTTTGTCCAGGGTGATTCAAGCAAATGGCATTCCTGTAATGTCCGAGGATGCGATTCCGGGCACAGAATCGTGCGCGCTGATTGGCCGGGATCCAATGCCGAGGGACCTGTGTGCCGTACCGACTGGCGCGTTTACGTAATCTTCGTTCACTCTGGCTCTTGGGCCCATCCGCTCCACATATAAATGGCCGTTTCCCTGTGAGACCTCCGCGTTTCGCCTTTTTTGAAGACAAACTTTTTTCACCGTTTGTTTATTTATTATGTCCGCTATTCGTTCTATCCAGCGTTCTGCTTTGAGAAGAGCTTTGGGTGTCAGAACCTACGCTACTGAGCCAGTATGTGAAATTTTGAAAGTGAATCTTTTCGAACTCTACTAACATTCAGACTTTAAAAGCACGTTTGGCTGAAATCTTGCCAGAGAAGGCCGAGGAAGTCAAGCAATTGAAGAAAGAATATGGAAAAACTGTATGTATTTTTGCTTTCCCCTGATCCTTCGTGTGGATCGGACGCAGCGGCAGATTTGGAAACTCCAACCATGTCCAAGGATTCGGAAGTCACCCCAAATGAGTTTTTCGGCATTTCTCGGAAAATCACATTTTCTGGGGAATCCCCGGACTTGCATCTCCGTGCGAAGTTTGCGCATCTACTAACTTTTAGGTAATTGGTGAAGTGCTTTTGGAGCAGGCTTACGGTGGTATGCGTGGTATTAAGGGTTTGGTTTGGGAAGGTTCTGTGTTGGACCCAATCGAGGGAATCCGTTTCAGAGGAAGAACTATCCCAGACATCCAGAAAGAATTGCCCCACGCAGTTGGTGGAGCTGAGCCATTGCCAGAAGCTTTGTTCTGGTTGTTGTTGACCGGTGAGGTTCCCACTGAGGGCCAAACCAAGGCTCTTTCTGAGGAATTTGCTGCCAGATCCGCTTTGCCAAAGCACGTTGAGGACTTGATCGACCGTTCTCCTTCCCACTTGCACCCAATGGCTCAATTCTCCATTGCCGTCACCGCTTTGGAGTCCGAGTCGCAGTTTGCCAAGGCCTACGCCAAGGGTGTGCCTAAGTCCGAGTACTGGAAGTACACTTACGAGGACAGCATCGAATTGTTGGCCAAATTGCCAAACATCGCCGCTAGAATCTACAGAAACGTCTTCCACGACGGTAAGTTGGCCGGCGAGATATCCAGAGACCTCGACTACGGTGCCAACTTGGCCACCTTGCTCGGCTACGGTGAAAACAAGGAGTTTTTGGAGTTGATGAGATTGTACTTGACCATCCACTCCGACCACGAGGGTGGTAACGTGTCCGCCCACACCACGCACTTGGTCGGATCTGCTTTGTCCTCGCCATTTTTGTCTCTTGCCGCAGGCTTGAACGGTTTGGCTGGTCCTTTGCACGGAAGAGCCAACCAGGAGGTTTTGGAGTGGTTGTTTAAGTTGAAGGACGACTTGAAGGGCGACATCTCCAAGGAAGCCATTGAGAAGTACTTGTGGGACACTCTTAACTCCGGCAGAGTTGTGCCCGGTTACGGCCACGCCGTCTTGAGAAAGACCGACCCTCGTTACACCGCCCAAAGAGAGTTTGCCTTGAAGCACATGCCAGACTACGACTTGTTCAAGTTGGTTTCCAACATCTACGAGGTTGCCCCAGGTGTGTTGACCAAGCACGGCAAGACCAAGAACCCATGGCCTAATGTGGACTCGCACTCCGGTGTCTTGTTGCAGTACTACGGGTTGACGGAACAATCGTTCTACACTGTGTTGTTCGGTGTTTCCAGAGCATTCGGTGTGTTGCCTCAGTTGATTCTTGACCGTGGTCTTGGAATGTCCCTTGAGAGACCAAAGTCTTTCTCCACTGAGAAGTACATTGAGTTGGTCAAGTCCATCGGCAAGAACTAAACAATGTTATGATCCAAAATTCAGTCTTTAGACTTGACGAATGTACATGAGTTTCATGTTTCTATTTATTTATTGTGGTACATAACTATGTCGTGTTATATGACAATCGAGAAGTGCTAAGAAGTAAAGCCAAAGACCCGTACACCAATCTTCAAAATTCACAAGTCCAAGTTACAACTCTCCATGCTCCTGCGAAACCGGAACTTGTCGCATTCTGCGATCCGAAGGAACAAGGTGCTGTACTCGAAGACGCTTCTTCTCCCAGCAACAAAGTTTTTGCCGAAAATTCCCAAGGGAACCGAGCGAACAGAGTTGATCGAGAAATGCGGAACCCAACTCTACCATTGGCAGAAAAATCGCCCTGATTTTGCCGGCAACTTTGTCTTGCACGACGGCCCACCGTACGCCAACGGCGATTTGCACTTGGGTCACTCGTTGAACAAAGTCTTGAAGGACATTATCAACCGATTTGAGTTGATCCACAACAACTCCAGGGTCCACTACACACCCGGGTGGGACTGCCACGGGCTTCCAATCGAGATTAAGGCGGTTCAGGACGCAGGGCAGCAGTCTGCCGCAGAATCCAGACGTTTGTGCCGAGAATTGGCCGAGTTCATGATTGAAAAACAGCGCAGCCAGTTCTTGGAGTTCGGCATCATGGCCGACTTCTCCGCGCCGTACGTGACGATGTCACACGAGTACGAGGCCAAGCAGCTCCGTGTTTTCTTGAAGTTGTTCGAAAATGGCCTTTTGTCCAGGCAGCTCAAGCCCGTGTGGTGGGGCTGCGAGACCCAGACGGCACTAGCGGAGGCCGAGTTGGAGTACAACAGCAAGCACAAGTCTGTGGCCATTTTCGTGAAGTTTCCGGTGAAAAACAGCGATTTTTCGCAGAAATACGGAAATGTCCAGCTTGTGATCTGGACTTCCACGCCCTGGACCATTCCGGCCAACATGGCCATCTGCGTACACCGCGAGTTGGAGTACACTCTCTTGGAGAAGGGCGGGGAACGAATTGTGGTTGCGTCGGAGTTGGCCCAGAACATTTTGAACTTGGCCCCGGAATACACCCAGACCGGCATTTCCTTTTTGGGGGCCGAGTTGGAGGGCTTGTGCTACGAAAACCCCAGTTTCCGCTCCTCGGAGGAGTTTCCCATCTTGCACGGTGACCACGTTTCTGCCACGGCCGGAACCGGGCTCGTTCACACCGCTCCGGCCCACGGAATGGAAGATTATGTGATTGGCCAAAAACACAACCTCCACGTGGCGTCGCTGGTGGACGCCAAGGGCTTGTACGTTGCCGGAATCCCCCCCGGATTTCAAGAACTCTGTGGGAAGTACGCCAACAGCCGAAAAACCATCGGCCGCGTGTTGGAGCTTTTGGGGCCCCAGTTGTTCCATGCCGACAAAAACTACACGCACTCGTACCCGTACGACTGGCGATCGAAAACACCCGTGATCCAGCGGGCCACGCCGCAGTGGTTCGTGAACGTAGAGAAAATCAAGGCCGTGGCTTTGCGGCTGTTGGAAAATGTGGAGTTTGTGCCCGAGGCCGGCAAAAACAGGCTCGCACTGTTTGTCACCAACAGAAGCGAGTGGTGCATTTCCAGACAGAGAACGTGGGGCGTGCCCTTGCCCATAGTCTACCACAAGGACACCCACGAGCCGGTGACTGACATCGACGCTATCCGGCACATTGTGGGCAAACTCGGCGAGTTGGGCACCGACCAGTGGTTTGAAGACGAGCCAGACATTTCGCGGTGGGTGCACTTCGACGGCGCGGACTACTACAAGGGTCGCGACACCATGGACGTGTGGTTCGACTCGGGCACGTCGTGGACGACGTTGGCGGAAAATTTGGACGAAATTTGCGAGGCGAAGGTGCCGGTGGCCGACGTCTATTTGGAAGGAAGCGACCAGCATCGGGGCTGGTTCCAGTCGTCGTTGCTCAACAAGATCATCGCGTCCACCAGCAACGGCGTGGACTTCACGCCCGTGGCGCCGTTCAAGAAAATCATTACGCATGGGTTCACGTTGGACACCAAAAACGACAAAATGTCGAAATCGAAAGGAAACGTCATTTCGCCCGCGCAGGTGATCGACGGCGGCGGAAAACCACGGGTGCCCGCGCTCGGAACCGACGGCCTCCGCTTGTGGGTGGCGTCGTCCAACTACACGCTGGATGTGAACGTGAGCAGCGAGGTGTTGCTGAGAGTTTTGGAAAACGTCAAAAAGTTGCGGGTCACGTTCAAGTACGTGTTGGGCAACCTCCAGGACTTCCATGAGCCGGTGGCGTACGGGCAGTTGGCGCCGTTGGACCGGTGGGTGCTCTCGAAATTGCGCACGCTCCAGGATTCGGTGGTGGAAAACTACAAGGGCCACGGTTTCGCCAAGGTGGTGCGTGAGATGAACGCGCACGTCAGCGAGCTCAGTGCGTTGTACTTCGACGTGTGCAAGGACTGCCTCTACACGTTTCCGGCGGACTCGCTCCGGCGAAGATCGGTGCAGACGGTTTTGGAGCAAGTTTTGCGGTGCTACGTCGGGCTTCTTGCGCCCATCCAGCCGTTGCTTGCGCAGGAAGTGTGGGAGTTGTACGCAGAGCAGTTCGGCCGCGCCGAGACGTCGCCCTTCATGGTGCCGTGGGAGTTCTACCGGTTGCCGGAGCAGTACCACGACGCAGGAATCGAAAATGAGTTCGAACAAATCTGGAAAATTCGTGACGGGCTCTACAAGCACATGGAGGCATTGCGGGCGGAGGGCCGGTTCAAGAACAAGTTGGAGGCCGAGGTGTTTGTCTGTGGGTCGCCGTTGCTCGAAAAGCACAGAGAATATTTGGACGACTACTTTTTGGTTTCGCGTGCCACGGTGGGGCCAATTCCTGCGGGCTTGGTTCCGGTGGACGTGGAAGGCGTTTCCGTGGCCGTGACCCACTCGTCGTCGTGCAAGTGTCCGCGGTGCTGGAAGTACATTGCCGAGGTGGAGAACGAGGTGTGCGTGAAGTGCTCGGCAGTAATTTAGGCTGCGAAAGCGAAATACTTGTACATACGGCGCCGGCCGCGGCGCCATTTTTCGCCCTAACTTTTTTCGCCCTAACTTTTTCGCCCGAACTTTTTTCGCATGTCCGGATCCAAAAACCGTATCGTCACCTTAGAAACGGGCCGCTTTCTCAGCCCGACTTGCATTTTTTTAAAACACCCGGACCTCCCGCGGTTACCGTAGCAGCGGTGCGCCAGAGGCTGTTTCTGCAGAAAACAGGAGGGGTCGGAAAGCAAGGCCATCAGTTGCAGCAAACGTGATCTGAAAGTTCCAGCGTGTAGATAAATGTCGTTTTGGCTATAATGCCCAGTCACGGAACGAAAACACGCGGTTTGGCGGAAACAGCCTGACGGGTAGCCATTTCCCTGGCCAGGCTATATACAGTCCTGCCCTAGCTTCGCGCCAGGCGAAAAAAAAAACTCGATCGGCACAAAAACACCACTAACTCCAGGTGACAGCGGGCCTTATTCCAATTGATCTGCGTCGAGAGCTCGACGTTGCGTTTTCCAAGTTTGCAGCAGCATTTTGCCTTTTCCCCCGTGTTTTAGCCGTCTCTCTAGTGCGACTTCTCCGGTTTGTGGTCTCTCCCCGTCTCCCTCTGTCCTGCTTGTACGGGTGCAAAATCTGAAACCTAGTTCCCCCAAATTAGCATGAGCGTGGTGGTCCAAAGAAAAATACGAAGTTTCCTAACAACTCGGAAGGACCTCGATGACCGGTACTTGCAAATCTGCGAGCAAGCAAAAGAACTGGATCCCCAGTTACGCCAGGTTCTAGGCAATCTCTACGAATTTGACCAGTTATGTTACTCTTACTTTGCTCTTAAATCGTACTACGAATTGTCCAAGTCGAAATGGGAGCTGGACTACCGCAATTTGTTGGACGATCTTGCGTCGCTTAACACCCGAATCGAGGCCAAGCTTCCGATGGCTGAATTGCTCACCGAATTTGCAGAATTGGCCGTGATTCGCAGAGAGTTAAAGGAAAATGCGCGAGAAGCCGGCAAGGTTGCGCATTCCATGGTGTCTCTGTCGTTTGAATTGGAAACTCTACGGAAGCAAATCGAGGCCGAAACAGGACGACTCGTGGCAGTGCCACGAAGGATCGCTCCTGTTATAGGCACGTCTGGATCGAGCACCCCAGAGAGACAGAAAGGTGTTGAGGAGAAAGGTGTTGAAAAAGTGAAAGGTGTTGAGGTGAAAGGGGTTGAAAAGGTGAAAGTTGTTGAAAAGGTGAAAGTTGTGGAAAAGGTGAAAGGTGGTGAAAACGTTGAGAATGTTCGGAAAGCAGCTCAGAAGGTGGCTGGAAAACCGGTTTATCCAGCACCTGTGACAAGACTTGTTCCAGAACCAGCACCTCTTTCAAAACCTGTTTCAGCAGTTTCTAAAACTGCTCAAGTGCCTGCTAAAGCACCTGCTCCAGCTGCACAAATTACTCAAGCACCTGCTCCAGCTGCTACAAAGACTTCCCAAGTTCCTGCTCCACCTATTTCAAAACCTGCTCAAGTTCCCGCTCCAGTACCCTCTGCCGTTTCCATCCGGAGCATCTTCTCTGGAAATCGCCAAGCGACTCCAGCAAAACCAGCTGATCCACCGCTGTTTCCGGGCCATACACCATCTAATATGCCTATTCCCACGCCTCTCCCAGCCCCTAACATGGTTCTCCCACTCCACATGACTCGGCCTCCCATCACGGCCCAAAACATCTACGACCCAAATCTTCCTCGGACTCCTGGCAACAACTTTTCTCAGAACATGAAGAGAACTCTTTCCGATTATAAAAGACAACGGCTAGATGACGGACGCTGCTTTTCCCACTTCCGTCTGTGGTCGAAGGCACACGTCCACTGCGTTTTCCAGGCCGCCAGCTATCACCCAGCAAGAGCCAATGAGGCCATCCAAGAAGCCTTTCGAGACAAATTTCAAATGTCGATTTCTTTGGACGCTGCCCAGACCCTCCGCCTGCACTACGGCATTCTACCCACCACCATGTCCAACTACAGGTACTACATCCAAGCGTTCCATCTGGTGGCTTCGCTGATATACGAAAACCGCCTGAAATACGTCACTGTTCCGTGGGAAATCTTGCGGGTGCAGTTCGCCAGAAAGGCCAACCTCGTTCTCGAGGACTGGGAAATCAAGGGCCGCTACCTGCTTTTCTTGCTCCACCGTAGAATCTACGGGCCCCAGGGAGAACCGCTTTCCCACTACAGCGACTACAACGACGAGTACAAAAAACTCTGGATGCTTCGGAGCAGTCCTTCCAATTTGGGATCCACCCGGGCGCCGCTGGCTGGCCCTCCTGTCATCGATGTGGAAGGGTGGACCCCAGAATTGGTGGGGGTGCTAATAAAAGCGCAAATACGGGTGCCCGAAGATACGAAAAACCGCCCGCTCGTTTTGAAACACTACGTTCGAATCGAAAGTGGCGTGGACTTTACGGTGGAACAAGTGCTCGAACGCCTGGCATGGCAGGATGTAGTGATTGCGGTGAAAAAGCGGAAAGACTTATTGGCCCTCCAAGAGCGGAGGGGACAGCTTGCACAGTCGGGGCTGGGGAACAAGGCTGGGGATCTGAATTTTCTCGAGCAGTTTGAGAAGACTTTGGACCGGCTTCCCAGCCAGCCAGCGACGCCTACGGGTTTTCAGCCTAAGGAAGAAACTCTGCCCAAGGTTCAGACAGCTGTTGGAAAGTCTCCGCCCGGTAAGAGGCCAGCATTAGTGCCTTGGCTAGGGCAGAGTCAGACGATGCAAGCTAGTCAGGCGGTGCAGGCGAGTCAACCGGTGAATGTGAGTCAACCAGTACTGGCTCCTCCAGTTCAAAAGCCGGTGGCTCCTCCAGTTCAGAAGCTAGTTCCAGTTCAACAGCCAGTGGCTACTCAACCACAAGTGAGTCCACAAGTGACTGAAACAGTTCAGAAACCGATAACTCTGACCGTGAATGGACAGCCCAGGACGACTCAGAGTCAACTAGTTCCTGCCACGCAAGTGAGTCTAACTCAACCACAAGTTCAGGTTCCAGCTAAACCAACTCCTCCACAGGTTCCACATCCGAGCCAGCTTCAAAACTTGCAATTTCAGACTCAATATCTTCAAGTGCAAAAGCCAGTTGAACAATCTCAAGCTCAACCAGCTCAAGCTCAACCAGCTCAAGCTCAACCAGCTCAAGCTCAACCAGCTCAAGCTCAACCAGCCCAAGCTCAGCAAGTTCAATCTCAACAACCACAAGCACAGCTGACCCCACTGGGCCTTCCTACTGGAGCCGTCAAGGTGTCACCCAAAAAAGTCCAAAGACAACCAAACCACTTTGACACAGTGATGACCCAGATCGACGCCAACACCCGCCCCGACTGGCACTACCACCAACAGTTTGCCAGTCTAGACTTGACGGAGTTCTGGACTTTCGACAAGTGCAAGTGTATCACCTCCACCGTGGAGTTTCTCAGCCGAGTTCCGGCCGACACTGTGGACGTGACGATGCGCGTGGCCCGCATGAACTTGGTGAAACTCATCATGCTCAGATTGCTCCGGCTGCACCTGATTAAAATGCTGCCGGAGTTGATCGAGAGCAGGATGATGCGAATGATGGAGCTGGATGTGTTTGATGCCGTTCTGTGTCGGTTGATCAACGAACACTTTGAGAGGAAGGCGTGATAGAGTGATTGTCCACTTCCTTTTGACACTTTTGCAAGGCGTATATATTCAGACCCCTTTTGCAAGGCATCTGAATAAAAGTGGATGAAAAAGTGAATATCAAAGAGTGGATACAGTTGCTCATTTTTGAGAGCCGAGTCGGTGTGCCAGTGGTCCAAAGGTGCTTTCACCGGAATCCAAGTTTCATTCTTTCTAAGACGATTTTGATACGAAAATAATACTAATAATTGAATATACGTAGAAAATTAAAGATCGAAGAGTTCACCGACTTCCTTTGACAAGTTATCCGAAGCAGGCTCTTACAAGGAAACAAGTCAATTTATATGAGAATGTTGACCACTCATTTATTGGGAGCTGGTTGGTTGATCTTCGAAAGGTCTCACCTGCCTTAAGTCAGGAGTTCAAGAAATTCAGGCTAAGTCGAATTCGTAATCGTCACAAGGAAATTCCAGATTCTTCTTGTATCTTCTGAATTTGGTTTTAAAATTAAATTGGTGTCTTGAATATTTGCAAATACAAAATAGCCATTCCAAAGAGAAGTTGGCCCTTCGACTTGGAAGCACAAACCAATGAGGCATTTCAATTATACCGAATTCACATTGTCCAAAAATGTTTGGCTTAATGCTCTTCGAATTCCTAAAAGGATCTTTCGACGACTCGTTGCAATTTGATTCGCATTGTGAATGTATACCTAAAACATTAAGCGATTCAAAAATGCAAGCCACTTAAATGAAATTGGAAAATTCTCAGCATGAACCGCCAGTGCCGCTTTTCTCAAGCAGCCAGCTGGTACATCGTTATTGGAAATTATCTGGTAAGAAGTGAAAACAAAGTAATTGTGGGCACCTACTGAAACCATTCCTCTCCAAGGAGACAGGCCACTACTGAGAGGGAAACTTGAAAGCGATAGTATTTTCGAAATCTTCAAAATTGAATGTCCAGACAATCTCCACATCTCCGTTACGGGCAGCTTTAAGCAGAAAAATCTTGCGCTAGTAGCCCAAGTGATGCATTGACGTAAACGAGTTCAACTTCTTGCTATGACTACTGAAGGAAGAAATTGAGACTTTACTCAGAATTGGAGATATGTTGAATTCACTTCTAATGCTGGTTATAAGCCTTCTCAAGACTCTATAATAAGTGCCGGATGGATACTTTCCCACCTCAAGTACTCGAAGTCCCCACTAATACTCTCCAAAGTACCCCATGTCTCCTGTATTACTCTCCAAAGTACAAGTCCTCTGTATTTCTCCAAAGTACCTCTTTATGCATGATGTTCGTCTACTTCTTTCCACTCATCAACTGCGTCAACAACTGCGAGCTGGAACTCTGGTTTCCCACGGGAACAGGCTGCTGCGTGTCCGGAGCCTTGTGGCCAAACAAACCCGGAGGCGGAGGCGTGGCTGTCTTGCTTCTTTCGCTCAATCTCAACGCATTGAGCTGCGACGGAAACTGTGGGGTCTGGGGCTTCTGCGCCTGGAGCTGCTGCAACAAGAGCAACTGCTGCTGCTGCTGCTGCTGCTGCACGTCCGGCACCTGCTCCATCGACATCTGCTGCATGCGGCTGACCAATGGAGTCTGCAACTGCGCCTGCTGGTGCAAAAACTGCTGCTGCTGGCTGATGGGGTGGTTCTGGTACGCCAAGTGGTACTTTTTGATGGGACGGAGTAGGAACCGCTCGATGATCTGCCGCGCCAACACCTTCTCCTCGTCCAAGGTCGTGCTCGAGACAATGGCCTCGTCAAAGTGGAAGAAGGGCAACACGTTGGACGTGTCCAAGTCGTCGAAATACACCTTCAACGTGCGCTTGGACTCGGCCAATGTCCGCAAGCGGTCGCACGTGTCCTCGGCAAACTGCACTGCCGAGTTGTCGTCGATGTCCACGTCGTCCGGCAAGAGATTTCCATCTCTCTTCTTCGGCTTCTTGGCGTCCTTCTTCTGCTTCTGCTCCTTGAAAATCTCGCCCAACGTGGGGAATGCGGCCGCGTTGGCCACGGGCACATTCGGCACCGACGGCGACGCACTGGCCAGCTCCGCAGCCGCCTGGCTCTTGGCCCAGTGGGCCGTCGCCGGAAGAACAGGCACGTGCGCCGCCAAAACCGGCGTCTGGCTGCTGGCGGCACCTGTGGCCACCTGCACCTGCGTCTGGCCTGGCGTGTGCACCTGCGTGTCGTGCTCGTCCTCGCTGTCGGTTTCCCCGAAATAGCTCAAGTTGACGCCCGTCGTCTGCCCGCTCATGCCCATTTTGATACCCTGCTGCGTCAGCAAATCTTTCCGGGTGTACGAGTCTGCCTCTTCGCCCGGCTCGTGCAAAAACATGCAATTTGGATTCGGACAAGGGTGCCCGCGCAAGTACGACAGGCAGTACTTTGTGGTTCCGTGGGCCGCACGGAGCACTCTCCCGTCGCACAACGAGCCGTCAAGCTCCGAAATGCACCGCAACGCGTCTTCCTTTTTCGTAAAAGTCACGTACACCACAATGCTGTGGTTCTGCCCGTGCGACGCAGGGGCTTTCCGGTTAATTACGATTTTCAGAATGCGCCCGTACTGGCCAAAGTATTTGTCCAGGCGCAACACCGAGTGCAAATCTTCGGGGGGACAGGGGGGATTCAACCCCGTGACGTAGACCAAGTTTTTCTGCACCACGCGGAGACCGGCAAGGTGTTTTTTGGATGCGATTTCCAGCTCCTTCTTCTCCTTCTCGCGCTGCTTCTTCTCGCGCTCGCGCTTTTCCTTTTTGAGTTGCTGAGTCTTGTATTCCTCGGCAGTCAACTTAGTGTACTCCACACTCTCGTCGTCGTAAAGCCGTCTACACCCGGGACACCGCCCGTTCAACTCCGGGTTCTGTCGGATGTTGTTGTAGCAAAACTGGCAGATCTGGTACCCACAAGGGCACGGTTTGAAGTTTTTGTCTGAAATATCCATTTCCTCGACACACAAGGGGCTAAAGGTTAGTGACGTTAGGCGGCTGGGTGCTTTTTGACGTGTACGTACCAGTACTCCACCTCCTCATCGGAGATGAACGAGTCTTCAACGGCCATGGTGGTTTGGTTTTTGGAGTATTTGATTTCGCTCTGATGTCGAGGTCTGGTCACGTGACCCTCAAGGTCACGTGGAGATACTTCGAGGGCAACAACAACGCCGACGGGGCTGCTGCTGCGTTAAGGAGAAGCAGGGACGCTACCTGCCACGCAGAAAATCCCACAAGCTTCAAACCCGCCCAGAAAATTCCCGCTTTTCACAGGTTCAACCGTCTGAGGTAAACTGGTGTACGGGTGTTTTCCAGGATCAACTCGCCAGTTGAGGTTTCTCCAGCCACATGTCTTTCTTTGTCGAACTCTGGGAGTCGGTTTTTACGCCCGGAACGCTGCCTGCGCTTCTCAAGGCCACACATGGTTCGTTCATTCTTCTTCTTTTGTCGTTGCTGACGTTGAGCTGGTACACACGGTCAATTCATTTCGTCAATTTGCTTGTGATTGCGCTGTTGTTGTATGCTTCTGTGATTTGGTTTGTCAGTGAGTTGAAGAGTGCGCAGCTTAAGGACAACGAGGCGTTGGCCAAGGAGGCCGAGAAGACTGAAGAGAAAAAGGAGGAGAAGACTGAGGCAATTGCTTCAGGTATCGTCAATGCTCAAGCCAGGAAGAGAAAGGTGTAGGAAGAATGTGTTCTGGAAGATGGCGGACTTGTGTCAGAAATGGACCATGTTGAGGTAACAACTAGAGCTTCAGAGTTCATATTATTTTTCGTTCTTATCAACTTCATTGCATTTATTAAGCTGTAGACCTTGGAAACCATGGCCACCGCGGTTGTGCTGAAAGAATTATGCAAGAATGGTCAGAGCAAGTTGAATTGTCACACAGAGAGATTGTGGATATTTTCGGTAATTCGTCGCATCATTAGAGTTGCTAGGTATATACGCAAATCAAAGTGCATTAAGGATATGAGTTCAAGAGAAATAGTCCAGATTTGGCAGACAAACCTGAATATGAAACCACTTCAGTATGATTTCGGACACAATTCAAAGCAAGTTAGCACCGAAAAAGAGTATACCATGAGATAGAGTAAAGGGCCTGAAGGATCCAGAAAGTATGTGCACCGAAAGAGCTTTGAAAATCATCTAGCGTACTTATGCGTGTCAACAAGAGTACTGTGCTCTTTCAATTGCAAGAAACGATAAAATCACTTGTACGGGTTTCTCCACGATTCGAATGGAAGACAGTAAATTTGAAAACCCAACATACATTATAAGGAAAGGTGAGGAAGTGCGCATCTTGAACATAGCGACTCAGTTGCTCCCTCGGCACCCATAAACGTAGACTGTGACTTGTCCACTTATCTTCCGTTTAAGAAGGTATTTTCATTGAAACCGGTTAGTTTGTTGTTTCAGAATACAGTACTTCACTCAAGAAGACAAGGTAGCAAATCAAGAAGGTCTGAGTGAAGGTTTCTTCACGAGCGGAAATAGAATATTGTTAACGTATGTGAATATCTGACAAAAATATTCTTCAACAAATACCATGGCTGAACCTTGTACTAATCCCCACACAGGCACACAAAGATTCTTTAAAGAGCAAAGATTGACAGATGTATGCTGCACCAAGTTCAACAATCTATTCCCATTTCTTGAGTCATCGAATTCCATTTCCCGGTTTGAATCATCTCCGTGATTGCATCTATTTTTGCTAGAGATGAGTGTACCACTTTTGAGGTCCGTGGATTCAGCCATCGGGGTATAAACACGATTGGGAGAATTTGGTTTTTGAAATCTCACAGAAGGTGCAATTTCCACCCAGCACATTGACATGTCTGATTTCGCATCCTCACATTAACCTGAAAATTCATCTCCATGTTTCGTCACGCCCTCCAAACATACATCGACAAGCCCGAAAACGAGGGTGTTATCTTCCACGACGAACACGTAGTCATTGTCCAAGACGCTTTCCCAAAAGCCACGCGCCACTACCTCGTGATTCCAAGATCCAAGAAAATCACCCGTTTGCACCCGTTCGATGCCTTCAAAGACCCCATACAGTACACGGAGATGGAAGAGTACGTGGAAAAAGCCAAAGACATGATGGCAGAGAGCGTGGCAGCGGAAGGTCTCATTGAGAACGAAGATATTCCGAAAGCCCACTTCAAAAACACGTTTATCAGAGCCGGAATTCATCTGGAACCGAGTTTGGCGAACGTCCACATCCACGTGATCACCCAGGATTTCCACCTGTCCCGGCTCAAGAACCGGAAACACTACAATTCATTTGTGACAGCATTTTTCGTGGATTTTGACCGGTTGGCGCCCCCACCAAGACGCGACTTTCTTGGTCCGGCCAGCGATTCCAGTTCCGATGACGACGACCTCGAAATACCGAGACCCCGGTTTGAGCGTCGGTCAGCCGTGCTAGCCAAAATTATCCGTGACACGCCCTTGTCGTGTGTGTACTGTGGGGAGAGCTTTGGATCTAGTTTTGTGAAGCTCAAGAAACACTTGGCGGGCGAGTACGAGAGAAAGTTTAGCCGACCCAGCAACTAAACTAAGGCGGGGCATGTATGGTCTGGCGATAGGACAATAGGTCCAAAAAAATGCACGGCGTAGCGCGAATTGGAATCTCGGAGGAAATCCCGGCACAATTGAATGGCAAGTGCGCCAAGACTGCACGCGCATACGTCAAAATAGCCAACATTCCAGAAGGCCTGGTTATGAGGGACAAATAATCCGTTGGAAATAGTTCCTATGGGAATGACCCGGAAAGGGAACGAGCACAAACTGCCTATGTGATGCTGATGTTGGATCAAAATCGCTGATGACGATCGGTGTGTTTCACTGGACGGATTACGATCTGCAGAATGTGGAGCTGGTGGGGGTCCTGTGGGGTGGCAAGAATTTTCTGTTGCGTCAACTTTTTTCCGGAAGCGTCTGCAGTCCGGATAAACTGGTGCCCGGCCGGAGCACCACTGGACACGTTTTTCTTGCTGAACATGCAATCCATTGCGTGAGGCTGGTTTTGTGAATGTCTTCTTTGTGGCTCCTCATTGCTTCGTAAATTGTCCCGGCCACATACAATGTGGCCGCACAGATACTTCACCAAACCACTGCATGCACGGCCTACATACAAGATCGATAAGTATCTGTGCGTCTGCCTAAAGACCTGGGGCGGATAAATCTGGCAGCCCTCATTGGCCACTCCACTTCCGGCCTCCACATGTCCTGCAGATCACATAGGAAGATCAGGCTAGGGTTGTGGGGTGCAATTTACCCAACCCCATGACTGGAGGCTTGGGACTGGTGTATAAATACCTTGCCTGGCACCACATTCCAGTTTTTCACCATTCGACAATGAGCATCTTTGAAGGAAAGGAAAAGGACAATTCCTCGTCGGAGCTTGCATCCAAGGACGTCAAGGACGTCAAGTACGACTCCACCAGAAAGGTGGACACCGAGATCGTGGGCCAGAACTTCAACTTCGACAAGGAATTCGAGGAATTGGAGATCTTGGCTGCGCAGGTCAATGAGAAGCCAACGCTCATCGACAGACTCTTGGGTTTGGAGTTCGAGCTCAATTTCAAGAACAAGCAGCACATGGTCTACCTCTTGGGAACTTTCGCTGCAGCTGCCGGTTTGTTGTCTGGCTTGGACCAGTCCATTATTTCTGGTGCCTCCATCGGAATGAGGCAAGACTTGCATCTCACCACGCACGAAATGTCTTTGATCTCGTCGCTCATGCCTTTGGGAGCCATGGCTGGTTCCATGATTATGACTCCCCTCAACGAGTTCTTCGGAAGAAGAACGTCTCTTATTATCTCGTGTATTTGGTACACCATCGGTGCCATTATGTGCGCTGCTGCGCAGAGCCACCATTTGATGTACGCCGGAAGATTTATTCTTGGTGTCGGTGTGGGAATCGAAGGTGGTTGTGTGGGTATCTACATTTCCGAGTCTGTTCCTGCCAATGTCAGAGGATCGATTGTTTCGATGTACCAGTTCAATATCGCCTTGGGAGAGGTGCTAGGTTACGCTGTCGCAGCCATGTTCTACTCAGTCAAAGGAGGATGGAGATTCATGGTGGGTTCTTCTTTGGTTTTCTCCACCATCTTGTTCGTTGGTTTGTTCTTCTTGCCCGAATCGCCCCGTTGGTTGGTGCACAAGGGCAGGTACGGAATGGCCTACAACGTGTGGAAGAGATTGAGAGACATTGGCGACGATAAGTCCAAGCTCGAGTTCTTGGAAATGAGACAAGCTGCGTTCCAGGAACACGAGAGAACTGCCCAGGAGTCCAGACTCCAGAGTTGGGTCGACTTGTTCACCGTTGCAAGAAACAGAAGAGCCCTCGTGTACTCCGTGATTATGGTCAGTTTGGGTCAGTTAACTGGTATCAACGCCATCATGTACTACATGTCCACGTTGATGGCCGGCATTGGTTTCAGCACGAAGAACTCTGTGTTCATGTCTCTTGTGGGAGGTGTTTCGCTTTTCCTCGGTACAATTCCAGCCATTTTGTGGATGGACAAGTTCGGAAGAAGAATCTGGGGTTACAACCTTATTGGTTTCTTGATTGGGTTGATTCTTGTCGGGGTTGGCTACCGTATCAACATCGACACAAACAAAGCGGCCGCTGAGGGTGTCTACCTCTCCGGTATCATCATCTACAACTTGTTCTTTGGTTCTTACTCCACGTTGACGTGGGTTATTCCTTCTGAGTCGTTTGACTTGAAGACCAGATCGCTTGGTATGACCATCTGTTCCACCTTCCTTTACTTGTGGTCGTTCACTGTCACCTACAACTTCTCGGCAATGCAGGGTGCTTTCACGTACACTGGATTGACCATGGGCTTCTACGGTGGCATTGCTTTCATTGGTTTGATTTACCAGGTGTTGTTCATGCCTGAGACCAAGGACAAGACGTTGGAGGAAATCGATGACATTTTCAACAAGTCTGCGTTCACTATCGCACGTGAAAACATCGCCAACCTCAAGAAGGGTATTCTTTAGTTCTGTATGGCCTGAGGCCGCAATGCACAATTGATCGAGTTTTTGATTCAAAATAAAGCAACGTGTCTACGGCGTAAAGAATCGAGCTGGAGTTGAACCTCCTCAATTCAAGATTTCCCAGATTTTGGCATTGGCAATTTTCACCACGGATGGCCCTGCGACCCCATTCCTCTGAAAAGTCTCAACGATCTAAGTCGGGGTTCCATCATGCAACGGGGAACCAATTCATGTTCTAGAAACTCAACTGCAGGTCCCGCATTCCACCCCCATTCAATAAGGTTTCTCAACCGGAGTTACGAGGTTCCTGAGGGGTAACTTGTCTCGGCGTGACGCAAAAAACTGTGTCAAGATCAATTGGGATAATTAATCCGGATCCCCCACATTGCGCGGTGTACGGGTGTTCACTCACATCATCGCATCACTTACCAATTCTTCTCCAAAATGGCTCATCGTATCCTAGGAGGGATCTACCTCCTGTCAATTGAACCGATTAATTCCGGCGTCGATTTCACCAAAGACAAAATCACTCACGTTCTTTCGGTGCTTCCCGGAGCGCTTCCTCCACACATTAAAAAGAACTACATCCATCATCAGATCGAGATCACCGATGAGGAAACATCCAATATCCTTGAGACGTTGCCCAAGGCCATGGAATTCATCGACGAGGCTCTCTTCTGTGGCGCTGCAACTGAAAAAAAACACATCGGTGCCGTCTTGGTTCACTGTGCCCAGGGAGTCTCCAGATCTGTGGCCATAGTCGTCGCTTATTTGATGTACAAATACAAGCTTTCGTACGCCCAGGCGTTGCATGCCGTGCAGAGAAAAGTGCCCGATGCCCAGCCCAACAACGGGTTTGAGGAGCAGGTGCAATTGTTCAGAGAAATGGACTTCAAGGTGGATATGTCCAGCCAGCTTTACCGGCAGTTTCTCGTGACCAACTGCTTGAAGCAAGACCCATCGGGCCTGCTGCTATCATCGTTGGATCTTTTTGGAACGTCCAGTCCAAGAAAACCGGGATCTTTCCATGTCAGGTGCAAAAGGTGCAGACACAGTTTGGCCACGCAGGGAGAAATCGAAACACACGAAGCACCGGGCGCAGAGTCGCAGCAGTCGCAGTTTATCCGGAAAGCCGCCAACTCGAGAAGAATTGTTTCGACTTTTGAAGGGTCCAAAACATGTTCTCACTATTTTATGGGTGAGCCATTGGAGTGGATGAGAAGCGAGTTGGCTAAGCAGGAGATGGAGGGCAAATTTTTGTGTCCCAAGTGTGAGACGAAGGTGGGGGGATACAGCTGGCAGGGATCGCGGTGTTCGTGTGGAAAGTGGATGATTCCGGCTTTGCATTTGCAATCAGCGAAGGTGGATGAGATGAAGGATCCACAGGCTGGAAAGACGGAGACGGAGACGGAGACGGAGCCAGAAGGCGTGGAAGACACAGAGCCATGAGGTGATTTGCAGTGTATTGATTCCAAAGTTAATAGACAAATGAACTTGAAGTCAGGGAAGCGACGAGAAGTGACAGAACCCAGTCGGAGTGTGAGAAAGACTAACACTATTCATGAATCGTCAAGCACGATATGTTGTTCTCTTTCGTACCTTTCTCGTCTGAGGCCATAATCAATGAGTGATGTGAATCGTAGTTTATGTTGAAAGAAGAACAGTGCTCGAACTGGGTATTGTCAGCCTCTCTTTGCGAAAGACCAACCATATTTTTAAGGAGATGGAGTATCAAACAGTCCAAGGACGGAAGAAAAGGTTCTTTCAATATCAGAGATTGCTTTCATCTTCCCAATCTGGTTGGAAAGGAAGGTGAAAGAGACTCCTGACCTCACTGCGTCATTGGCACTGTTAACTTGGATGGTATAGCTTCTGCTCTCATTCTTCCCAAAACCAACGAATCCAGAATGAAGCCAGTCAAATGAAACCAGGACTTCTGGGAGACGACTTGTTGGGACAGCACATAGTCAGCACTCCTGCTTCTGGAATTCAAACTCTGGTCTTTCATTAGCGAACCAACCCGAATCAATCCAAACCATTTCAGCACCACGCAATTGACTTTTCTTACGTATTCTCCCTCTTGGTCCGGACTGCCAATGGCTCGTAGATTTGAGATTTCTTGAACTTTCAGCACAGAATAGGACGTGAAACCGGCTTCGCTCAACTCTGCCATTCTTTGGAAATAAATCCGGTGTGGGATCCCTGGAGTTTGGAAAAACTTGAACGATGTGCAAATGACTCTGCCACTGCCATTTGACAAGCCAGAACGAGCAGGAAACGGGAACAGAAACACTGTGAGCATTTCAACCAAATTTCGGTCACAACGCTTCTGAGAACACCCACTGTCTGAGACGCAACTGAAGCGACACTGGCAACAACAAAAAAAGCCATCCAACATCTCAGTTCTTATCAGCTCCAATTAATCGAGAAATAGCCATCTAATACCTTCTCTTATCAGCTCCAATTAATCCAAGTGCACCAAGTGTGGCCTACTCATCCAACGTCATGTCCTCATCGGACTCCTCATTCCGGCCCACGCTCGGCCTCACCAAAACCGCCGCTCCCATCTCCAAACTATGGTCGTCCTGATATTCCACCTCCTCGGCCATAAACCCATCCTCCGAGCCGCCACTAATATCTGCATCCACCACGTGAGCGTCCAAGTCTCGTTCGAGAGGCTCGTCCTGGAAAATCCGGGCAGAAACGTCTGCCGTGGCCAGATTTTCAGCCTGTGCACATTGTGAGTCTTCTTCGTCCATGTGCGAGTCGTAGTCAATTTGCGCCATGGTACGACCCACACCGATTGGGGCAATTGTCGTGTATCCAGTGGCTCTCAAGCGGCGCAAATGGTCGAGTCGTTTCAGAGTAAGTGGTGATAAAAGCGGAATGTCGTGGTTTCCGGAAAAAACCGCCATCTGCGTGGCCGTGTTGTACTCGGTGTGCACGGAGCTGGCCCCAGGATGGTCGGTGAGGTACGCCGAGAGTGGCGGGGCAAAGGAGGTGGATTCTTCGCCTTGATTTTGGTGATTTTGGTTTTGGAGGTTTTGAACGTTCTGGTTCGGGTTGGACGAGTGGGGCTCTTCGTGAAGTCGCCGCGGCCGGTCACCCAGCTGTTTCCAAAGACTGTACGCATCCACCGAGAAGATTGGGGAAGAGTACATGGTGTTTGGATGAGTTGATATTGTCACGTGAGAGATAAGACGAGATGTGAATAATAGGAAAGTGCTGTTCTCTGAAATTGGGTTTCTGAAGTCGGCCTTTTTGAAGTCGGTGTTTTTGAAGTTGATATATTTCTGAAGTGGTTTTCTGGAAACTGGCTCGAAAATTGGGGTGCAAGGAAGGCAGTTTTTGAGTTGGTTGGGTGCAAATTCCGCATTCTCAATGTTCAAGAAAGGCGACAGAAAGAGATGGCATGAACGGACCGATGATTGGATTGACGTTACAGGTTCTCGGAATTGCGGAAGATTGAATTGTGCTGCTTTGTGGATCAAGAGGCAGAAACGCAATTAATATACGAAGTTCTGAGCTTTGACCTCGGACTGGGAGCCAGAGTCGCTGGAAGAAGAAAGCATCTTTTTGATCTGAATCGTTACGGTGTTTCAATTCATTGTCCTCTAGCTGGACTTGATTGGGTGCAAATGCGAATCTTCAAGTGGTGACTTGGATATATTGCTGAAGTCTCAAGACCTCTGAGAGCTTCTTCCTGCCATCTTGAGCAGAAAACTATATAAATATAGAAAAACCGACCGCACATCACACGAAATGAGTGTGGTGGGTGCATTTGAAGATACAAAGACTTTGGCTGTCATTATTCCTGTCATCAAATTAGCACGTATATGGAAGTCTGAGCACCGAGTATTGATCGGACGAAAATCTCGATTGCATCGGATCTATTCCTCCTCACTCAACACGTACTCATCCAAAATTTCCTGCTTGGTCACCGGCCACACGAATCCAGGACCTGCCCCTGCCAACGTAACTGTACATCCATAGCAAACACTCAACTGGTCTCCCTCTGCCTCCACCGTTTCAGCAGCTTCGTATTCCTTGGCATACGCCCTTTCCTCATCCGTTTCAAGTGGAGCTGCCCTGCTCACAGTGATGTTGCTCAACCACAGGCGAGGGTCTTTGTGGATATCGCCTCCACAGATCCGGCAGACGGCAGACTTGGACTCTTTGGGTCCACCTAATTTCTCTGCAGTCTTCACCACCGTGGAGGCGGTGGATGCGTAACCTGTGGCATCTAGGTTCTGGAAGTATTGCGTGGTCAATGCCTGAACAGTCATGTTCTTGACAATTCGCGATTGCTCCGGAACAACAGCCACAAACTGCAGTAGCCCACTGAGTTTCAGAACAGCCTCCACTTCGGCAAACAAGATATCTCGAAGTGGAAAGACGATGTGGATTTCGTGGCCCCCGAAAGTCAATGTTCTGTCGGCAATGGCCTCGTGGATCTCCAGTCCACGGCCCTTGACGGTCAACGAGATCACCTCGTTGGCGAGTCTGGTCATGCAGTGGCCAAACAAAATCGTCTGGCATTTTTCTGCAACAGCAGTGCGTAGAATGAGTTCCTGGTACACTATAGCCAAGAGATCTGCACGCAGCGAGCGGCTGGGAGACATGGCGAGCATTTGGGCAACAGAAGTCGAGTCTTCCGAAATTTTCAACCCCATAACATCAAACTCAGGACTCACCTGGAGCGTTTGCACCCACGCAGAATCAACGAGGTAGTCGTCCAACTTCAACACTTTCACACGAACCTGAACCGGGTCATAGCGCCCAACAAGCTCATATAAAGTGTCCAAATCGCTGGTGGCCTCCTCCACATGTACCACCACCAACTCAAAGCCCTGCTTGCCCTTGTGGCCCAAGATTTGTTCTTGCAAAAGCGAAGCAATCATGTCGAGCAAAACAACCGAAGAAATGCCAAGGGAAAGCGGTAGCAATACCCTTTGTGGCCCCAATCGTTCTGCCACGGCTCCGTACTTGACCTTGTACCTTTCATCAAGCATCTGTTTCCGCTGCTTTCCTCTCATGAACCAGATGAAGCATTTCTGGCAAAACCTCTCTTTTCGGGAAATTAGAACGGCACGCGACTCTTTGCACCGCAGGCACAGCTCGACCGAGTCGTCTGCAAGGTACTGGACTGGCGATGTTGTCTTACTCATGGGCACTTTGAATCAGAGAGATGGCATCGATCTTCCTGTGCACCCGTACATCCACTAGCCCAAAGACCCGTACATCTCTTTTGCAAATTCCAATAGCCCAAACCCGTGCACCCAGGCGACTGGGTTCAGTGTCGGAAAATCGCCACAGCGCATGCGAAAGAAGTCACCAATTCATTTAGATGGAATACCTGCACAATGTCGCGGATCGCGCCGATAGGGGAGTTCGATTCCTGCAACCGTCACGGTGTGGCGGTGGGTCACAAGCAGCGACAACTGTGGAAGGCCGAAGCTGGAAGTTTGAACTGCACATAGATGAAACATCCTGCAGAATATCGGGATTCTGCTCGCGTCCATGCAGAAGAACCCGTGCACAATGTTCCTTCATGCATGTACCTGGATCTCCACAGTATAAAAGGTGGTAAATTCCCACCGCTTTTTACGTTCTTCATACAAACATAATGTCTGCTAACGAATTCTACAGCTCCGGAGAACAGGGTCAAAGATCCGACAACCACCAATCCAACCAGGGCCAACAACAGCAAGATGGTGATCAAGGTGAGAGAGGTTTGCTCTCCACCGTCGTAGGTGGTGCAGCTGGTGCTTACGGTGGTGGAAAGATCTCTAAGGAGCACTCCACTCTTGGTAAGATTGTTGGTGGTCTCGTTGGCGCCGTTGCTGCCAACAAGATCGAAGACAAATTCGAGTCCAACAAATCCAACAAACACAACCAACAGGGTTCCAACCAACAGGGTGGCTTCTTTAGTGGAAGAAACGAAGGAGGTCACGGTGGCCGCGACGGTCCAGGTTTTGGTGGTGAACAAGGGGGCCCAGGCGGATATGGCCAGCAAGGTGGTCCAGGTGGCTACGGTCAACAAGGAGGTCAAGGTGGATATGGCCAGCAAGGAGGTCCAGGTTTTGGAGGTCAACAAGGAGGTCCAGGTGGATATGGCCAGCAAGGAGGTCCAGGTGGCTACGGTCAACAAGGAGGCCCAGGTGGATATGGCCAGCAAGGAGGTCCAGGTGGATACGGCCAGCAAGGAGGTAACCAAGGCGGTAGATGGTAAGCCAATTGACACTTAAAACGCTCATAATATAATAACATGAATGCACAATGATATCATGCATCTTGGCATAGCCCTCAATTAATTATAGTAACCCATATTAGTGGCAGGGCTCCTCAATTGTGCAGGTCCATCACGACTTGGTATGCTTGACGAGTTCACGGGACATGACGACATGGTGGTGCACAGGCTGGATTTCGACTTGGAAGGAATGCCTCTTTCATTCGCATGCATCTGTAAGTCCGCCACGTGACCAAAACATCACATTCCCGTGCCTTGCACATTGAAATGTACGGGTTTGCAGACGCACTAAGAGAATGTTCAATTGGTTCATAGCTTCCAATCATGACGGAATCTATTGACTCAGATCAAGTTGTCAAGGACAAAGAAAAGGTTGATTTCACTGAAGGTGGAGTTGACAGTTTCAAATTTTACCCTGATAAACCGGAAAATCACCGCCACAAGTACAGATGGACCAGCAAAGAAGCCTCCAAGTACTATAATCCATGTGAGGAAAGCAGACAGGCCTCCATCAACTGCGTCTTACGTAATCAGAAGGACAAGTTGGTTTGTCAGGAATTCTTCGATGCATACAGAGAATGCTCCAAGGATTTCTTCAGCAAGAAGAAGCAAGATCGTATTGATGGAAAGAAAGGCTGGGGATCATGGTAGAAGACTACACAAAATTGTACTTTGCATTGCCTCCGGTTCCCGTGCAAGAACCAGGCGAGTTCCTCTTCCATACTCCAGCAATCACTGTGGGATTGCCCATGAGGTATGGATCCTCCAAGTACTTGCTATTGCCGGAAGACAGGCTGTATCTTCTCCTCAAAGGACCCACATTTTCTTCGTCGCTATCGGAAAAACTGGCATCGAGAGTCGTTGGGAACGACAAACGAGTTGCACTAGTCCTAGCATCGCACGATCCAGCGTACTTGTAGTCAAGGTACAGTCTAGTGTTTTGCATCTCCAACCGTCCTGTTTTCCGGTTCAACGAGCATACGAAAACGGTTTCTCGGGCCTCTGGCAGAAGAGTCTCTTTGCAAAGAGCGTCATACTTTTTTTGGAGAGTATAACGTTCGGAGTCTTTGCTGACAAGATCAAGAAACTCGTAAAACACTTGATCCAAAGTGGACGAAACGTCCACCTTCACTGTAAATAGAACGTAATTCAATTGGATGTTGAGAAGACATGAATCTTCACAGGTGACGTAATCACAGAGCTTTTCACTTAGCTTTGTATCCCATTCCTGTAAAAACGACGATTTCTGAAGATTAGACCGTGGTTCGTGTCGTTTTCTTTCCCACAAATCCTTCTTAGCTTGCTGGAGTTTTTCGTCAAGCATCGGGATTTCTGCTTCATCCAGGAAGGCGAAATCTTTGGTGATATGAAAAATCAGCTCCTTCAAATGCTTTGCAAACTCCACACTGAGTTCCTGCTCGTGTTTTGGAGCCTGGTCAAATTCTCGTAAGTACTTCTCCACGAAAAACAAGTAATTCAAAAAGAAGGCCTCAGAAAAGTTGTGGAAAGGCCGAATCCGAAGCCACTCGCCCAATTGAAACTTGATTTGTTCATTCCGAACTCGAGATGCATGTATAGCCCTGCTGAAACCGGGTTTGGGAGCCACAGAGCGAGTTTCGGGCAAAAACCTCAAGTCGTTCTTGTCAAAATCAATCAAATCTCCATGGAACGGAATCAGATACGCTTTGGTAAGGCATTGGACAACTTCCGGATTCGAAAGTCCATGTTCCACTATGACAGCCATAAATGCTTCATTGAGGAGAGCTGATTTGGTCTGAATGACTTTATTTGTGCAGTTGATACAGTATCCTGATCTAGGACCTCCGCACAAAAACGCAAGAAAGCTGAGAATAAGATGAACATCGCCAGTCCTGTCGCCCCCAAATTTCAAGGAGAAATGCCCATGGACCGATTTCTCGGAGTGGTCAACTTGTGAAAACGTCAAGTCTATCATATCCGATCCACGCTTGAAAAGCCAATCCGAGACCAGCCCTAGTGAGAAAGTTGATCCGTTTTTAAGGTACGAGCACCGTAGTCCGCTGAGAATTCTGAGCTTGTCAGAACGAACCAACAGGGATGCATCAATTGTCTCTCCTGAAGAGGAAGCAGAAATGGGGACCTGTTTGCGGGACTCTTCTTTAATCTTCCGGCGTTTCTTCCTATTTGGAGATTCAGCATCCGGCTTTCTCTTTGTTGATTCCGAATGGTGCTCATGAATTGGATTTGTGCGACACAGATGCTCGCTCTCAGGCCAGAGTTTTCCCTTCTTCCGGAGATGGAGAAATCTGTCCATATGAGCTTGCAAACTCGGCTTCTTCAGACGGCGACAGCCCCAGCGACGGAGTCCACGGCGTTGTTCCGAATGCGGGTGGTTGGAGAAGAGCGGAGATTTTCCCAGATAGGACGGAAGCGACCGGATGGCAGACATGGCACCCAAAAACTCGTGGTGGTATTCTTTGGCAAGTCCCCCGAGGGCTTGAGAGTTGTGGTCTTGGCGACTTTTCGACCGAATTGCATTCTGGCGTGTCAACGATACAGCTCCCGAAGGCCGTGTTTCCGGCGTGATGATGAGGGTGTTTCTGTTGGTGTGGTTCTGGCGAGCAGAGGAAAGTAGAAGTCTTTGCGCCAGCTGGATGCGGTCCAATAGGCCATGAGGAGGAACATCGGAGTCATTTTCACTGGACGATGCATCCGAGTCGGACACGTTCTCGTTCTCCAGGTGGAACTCCACGTCGCTGTCGCTGTCGAGGCTCGAGCTCGAGGTGTCGTCTACAAACGACCGGGAGTCTGTGTCGGTAGCATCCAAGTCCATGTCCAAGTCCAAGTCGGGAATGGCCAAAAAGCGGATCGGAGAGGCCAAGTTGCGGATCTGGGCGGGCAAAAGCGTCGTGCTGATGTGCATGTCTGTGTCTGGGTCCTGCGGTTCGTGGGTGCCGGTGTGCTGGTTCAACAAGTTGGCCAGAACTTCGTTCATTCTGGTCAAGAAGTCGTGGGAGACGAGGTGGCGAAGTCTGGAGTTGTGGCCTTCAAAGAATCCTGGAAGCGCTAGATGGCGTGCAGGGGGTTGATTTGGCGACGTGGGTGGCGGCATCCGTTATCGAAAGTAGCGCAAAGGGAACGAGCCAGAAACACTAGGATTTTTGAGGGTTCCTGTTTGGGTGCAGTTGTTGTTCTTGGTGCGTGATGCAGCAGTGGTTGCGGGGGGTCCGAGGTCGGAAGTGGTACCGGTATGCCGAGGGCAAGGAAAAAGAGGGGTACGGTCCTTTTTATGACGCGGTGGTAGAGTCCACAAGTACTGGACACTTTTGGCTTTTGGAGGTAGGTCACTCCGTTGTTGTGGAGTGGAATGTGTGGTGGTTCAAGAGAATTAAGCGGTGCATGTTCATGCGATAGCGCGAAAGATATATGTAGTCTCACACGCAGGGTGCTTGTGCTGCAAAAAGGCAAATTGGGAAAATATGCGATTTGGGGCAGCGAGCGCTGTATTTATAGGGCGGGAAATGCTGCTGTATTTATAGGGCGGGAAATGCTGCTGTATTTATAGGGCAACATGGGGTGTTCTGTTGGGGTGGAAAACCTAGATTTGGAACGGTACCAACGTTGCAACGGATGTGATAATAAACCATGACCGATTCACTTTGAATGTACAGAAGAATGCTCAATTCACTTTCAAACTATCCCCCTGACTATCACAGAAACCAATGAACTTGAAGTCAGCACCAGGAAGTAGCTAATGTAATTTTGACGGGCGATTTCAATCGCATTGAGGTGCATTAACACGAAGAATAGACAGCTGACATTTTGAAATGTAATGAATTCAAGGGTCATTATGGACTACTTTAACTTGGGATTTTCCAACAATACATACAACTCATAGTCAACTCACCTGAGATCATAATTGATCAGAAAAAGCAAAACCAGCAAGGACGAAAAGCTGGAGCTAATGCAATTGATCTCAGAATGAACATGAGCAAAGAGATTTGGATCCGAATCTTGATTTTGATTTCTGAATTTCGAACCTGAAGCTAAAATGCAGATGTCGCAACAAGTTCTCACGGCTTCGAAAAGCCAATTGTCAGGAAAAGTTGAACAATGGGGTATTTGAAAACAATAGCAAAGAAATCCCCATATTCTGTGTAACTTAATTCTCAATTAGGGTCCTCGAGAAAGACGACGGAGAGGACAGGCTCGATTAAGGAATCTTTCTCTGTTCAATCTTCTCTGTTCGGAAGAGTCAGAATGCTGTATCTGTCTGCGCATTCAAGATAGCTCTGCCGTGGATTCACGGATCTGCTTCGAGGTCCTTGATCTCGTTTGAAGCCCAAGACTCAGCAATCACAGTTTCAGGACCACTGAAATCTCACCCACCACAGATTGGGTCTGATGCGGTCAAGAATACAAATTCAATCTGAATGGTCTCTTGAAATGGTTGAATTGTTGTCGAATTATCTTCAACTCTATGATATATCTAGCTCTCCGCTTGAATCTCACATTGAGACAACAGCATATTGGACAGAATCCTTGCTCTAATATTTCTACTGATAATCAACCCACTCCTTCGGCTTCGGCAAGCCCATGGCCTCGTAATACTTGTTACCACAACTGTACCCACGGAAAGTGAAGTCCGACTTGGGGTCACAGTGACACTTGTGATCGTAACGGAACTGCAGATTCAACGGACACTGCGTGTACAGACCGTGGTTGTACCCAACGTCCGAAAAAAAGTGGATCTTGTCCTTGGGCAAGAACAACGAGGCTGCAATCGAGTGGACAGGCGCATCGCCCCATCTTTCGTAGAAAAATCCTCCCGTCTTGTCAAGATACTCGAAGTAGTCTCCGTAGGCCTTCGATCTCCAGAATTTCAAAGAGGCAATCTCGAAATTGGACCAGAAGTGACACAAGTTGTACGTCTCTCCGTTGTCGTCACTGATGAACTTCATGAAGTTGTTCTCGGCAATATGCTCGGGGTGCAACTTTATGAAGTCCTTGGTGTGCTGCCACAACGTCGGAATGGTCTTCACGAACTCGTGGATGGAGATGGTAAATCCGTACACCTTGTCATTCTCCTCCATGTAACGGAACAAGTCGTAGTTCAAGTCGCAGTGGATCTGGATGCCGGGCTCGACTCTCCAGTACCAGTCGTATTCGTCCAACAACTCGTTTCTCCAGAAAAATCCAGACTCGAAACGACACATGTGTCTGTACGATTCCGAGTCTCCGTAGATGATTTTGGCCTGTTTCATGTCCTCGCGTGTCTTGGCTGCCTTCTCCTTGTCGATATGGTCCGGGTACGACCAGTGTTCCTTGGGAATAAGCCCGTATTTGGTTTTTCCGGACACAATTGCCGAAGTAAAGTCCTTGAACTCCTGGGTGAACGGCACGTCGTTCAAAAACACCCAATCGTAGTGGAATTTCCGGTTGAACCGGTCCTCCACGTTACGGATGGCTCTGATCAAATCGAAAAGCTCCGAGTTTCTGGCCAAAGTGACAAAAGTGGCCTTGGCTCGCTGCCCAAGAATCACACAGTCTCCTGGAGTGCTTCCCAGCACTTGCTTCGGGCTAATTTGTCGCAAAGCTGCTTTCTCCTCGTTTTCATTGTCTTTAATAGGAGCTTCTCCGGCTGGAGCTGCTGCGGGAGGCTTCTCTTCCTTTAATTCCGGAACAACTACTGCGCCTGGAACGAAATCTTTGAGAACTTGTCCGGATTTGTGGTCGACGTAAACCACGTTATTGGCAGTGGGGGAACGCGAGACCATGTATAGCACCCACAAAGCGATGGCCGCAGCCACTCCAATAAAAATCTTCTTGTTCTGAGGAGCCCTAGGAATCATGTTGCAGAAGAGTATTCCAGAAAGGCGATATGGAATTCACATAAATGTCGCACCTCTCAGTGAAATATCAGGTGGGGCGCCAAAAAAACACAATGGGGAAGAATTCGCAATTGTTACCAGAAAAATGAAGTATCCATTTTCCCCAAATTCTTCCAGCTCATTGTAGATTTCGGGAGAACTGCAAGTATGAAATTGTGCTTTGAAAATTTAATTTATTTTTAACCGAAAGAACCTCAATGGCCAACCATTATGTTCCACTTGGAATAAAATAGTAGTAGAAGTCAAAATCAAAGTCGTATCCAAACATACAGAATACGTACTTTCCCAAATGAGAATTTCGCTAATTGTTCATTTGAAGCTAGAAGGTTGCCTTCATGATTCGCGGCTGCAATTTGTAGAATTCGCATGCATTCCTCGGTTGCATTTCAAGACATTTTTGAAAACATTCACAGAGGTTGAATGCTATCCTGGATGGAGCAACATGAACTAGATGTGCGGCTCAGCACGCGAAACGATTAAAACATATGACACGATGGAATGGTCTACGCAATGGAGAGTTGTCAGTGTTCGTATTTCTATATTAGCGAACACAAAATTACGTGAGATCAATGTTGGAATTTCATTCGGTTGGTGAGTGAAATTTGCTTCAATTCGTAGCGTATTCGAAATGCTGGAAGGATCATTTGATTTGACGGGAGCCAAATTCACTACACCAAGTTCTCATAATACATACAATAGAAAACCGAATTCTCTAATGAGGGTTGGTTTTGATTTGAATGTTCAACGAAATGGATAGTCTTGAGTTCTACGTATCTAGCGTCCGAAATGATTAAACCATCTCAACGACATTTCGTTTATAGGGTGCGACTTTTATGTGAATACTACTGTACCATGTGAAATTTAATGTTGGTCACGTGGGGCGGGAAATGATGCAATGTGTCGCGTAAACGGAGTTGCTCGACCGGGATGGTATGTGCAGTGTTTGGTTTGAGCCGTGTCGAAAAACTAATACACAATCTGCCCCAGTGGACTATTCTGGTGCGTTTGAAAATCAGTGGCTTCATGAGCTGAGTCTAGCCTGCACAGTGCCGGGGTTCGCGCTAATTTGAGAAACTTCGCACTCATTTTCAAAACGCGACATACATCCTTGGCAACGTCTAGAAGCTTCTTGAGAAGCAGGTACGAGAAATCGGCAAAGTCCCCCCACAAGAGAGCCGTCACGTGATGGTCAACAAGACGATGTAGTACTTGGAACAGTTTAGGAGCCCTTGTAAATTGTGTCAGGAAAGACCCTATAGCATTCGGTGGAGTGACCAGCTTTGGTCTCAAATAAATGCAAATTCTTCGGATATGCGGATTGGAAATCGAAACATTGATTTCAAACCGTCGTGGTCTTGGTGACGGTGTGAATATGGGTTGTGGCAAGAGTCGTATATCCATTCCAAAGTTTTGCAATCAGGTAACTGTGCGCCAAAAGGTGATGGAGAGATTCTGTAAATGCCAAAATTAATGGATTCAGGCTTGACGCCTCAAGTTTTTAGCTTCGTTTCTCCGCTGCTCCAACTCCACTCTGTCGATTTGTCTCTCGATTTCGCCGCTCACAGAAACCAACTCGTGGAACCTCACGTTCTTCCCCGTGTTGTGGTTCAAATTGTTCATGAGCCGGTAGATGTCGTCGCCGTCGTCGAGCTCCAACAACGTCCTCTCAAACAACTTGAAAAGAGCCAAACTGTAGCTGACAAACTTGACTTCGGCGCACTCGGCCACCAACAAGCTGTCGAAGATCTTGAACCAGAATTCCACCAGCACAAAGCTCTCGGTGAAAAGCCCAAGCCACCACGCTAGCATCACCACCTCCACCTCCACGCCGTTCCTCGTCAAGTGCTGGTGCAATTTCGGAAGAATCCGGGGAAGCAAAATGTCTTGCACCACCAACAAGTCTTGCCGGATCCACTGGAGGGCATCTTGATGGAAGTAGGCGAGGTCTCCGAAAGCAGGCACCAATTCTTCCGTGAGGCAGACAAAGATCCAGAACACGTCCTCGTCCGTGAGCTTTTCCGCGTAGTTTCCCTCGTTGACTCCTAAAAGAAGGTTTCCCACGATTTTGTTCAAGCCCTGCGAGTACCCGACGTCCGGTTTGTACACCACAAACGCATACAAGATATTGCGGAGGCTGTAATAGTGTGGCCCCGGCTGTGAGTTCGCCACGTCGTTGAAGTAGCAATTCAGTGGCATGGTCCGGTGCAAATCGAGGTTGATCTGGGCAATATGCTCCAAAACCACGGCGTCCGAAGTGCTTGCGCTGAGATCTACGAGCCGCTGGAACTCGCCGTGGACTTCTTTATTTTGCGCCCCCGAGAGCTCGAACCACATCCGGTTTCGGTACTTGGGTGGAATTCCCGATTCGTGCACCAAACGGCACAATTTCTTGTGGCGAGACTCTTCGTCGTCGGTGCTGGATTTGAGGTTGAGCGCCTTGGCTCCAAATAGCTCCTCCCTGACTCCAAACTCCTGGCCCCACTCGTCAGATTTCTGCAAATGGCCTTTGCTGACATCTCTCATGAACAGGTCCCATTTTTTGAGAAGCACTCCCGTTTTGGCGTCATGGAGCTCGCCCAAGTGCTTGAGCTTGTCGACACTTTTCACCTTTTCGGACGAAATTGTGGCTTCGGCCGTGGGAAGCCCCGGAGACCCGCGAAAATTTGTGCTCTGTGGCCGTCGTCCCACGTCGTTGTAGAACCCGTACCGGTCCGTGTTGGGGTCCGAGGACATCCTGCCATCGCTTGTCAAACCCATACTTTCAAGTTCCACGGGAACCTTGGAAGTTTTCCGAGAATCGATGAGTCGCTCTGTGAGATCTTCGGAAGAATTGAACCAAGTGAGCCATCGCGATGGCCGTCTTTCCTGGTCCTCGCTGGAAGCTTTGAATTCTCTGGGAGATTCACTGCCTGCTCTGGAGATTCCGGGCGTTGGAGACTTTTTGGAGAGTTCTGATTGAGTCTTTTTGGAGATTTCTGGTTTTGGGGCCCTTTTGGAGAGTTCTGGTTTTGAGTTCCTGTTTTCGGACGAATCTCTAGCTCTCTGTCTCTCCCTTCGGGCATTTTTTCTGTCCGGCCTCTCCATCATCCTGGGACTTTCCGGGGTAACCTCCTCGTCCAAAGCCTTGTGGATCATCTCCTGCAAAACCTCATGCACATCTTCTCCGATTTTCAATGCATTTAACCGCTGGTCGATTTCTAAACTGGACAAGTTGCCGTACTCGGTGCAAAGCCGGACCAACTCCTGTTCTCGTTGGAATTTTTCCTTTCGGAGCAAGATGAGCTCTGTTTCCTTGGACGCCAAGTCTTTGGAGAGCTGGCGAATGAGCAAGAACGGGTCGTTTTTGAACTTCAACCCGACCATTTTGGCGAGCTGTTTATCTGAAAGTTCGTGGACATTGTCCCCGATATTGAGAGGTTTCACATTGGGTCCGAAGAAGGCGGAATTGGAGTCCGGAAAGAGCAGTTTTTGCATGTACTCCTGCAGTTGGTGTGGAGTTGCAGCTGGAGTGACTGGAATTGTGTGTGGTGAAATGGCTGAGTGGTTGTGATTAAGAATGGATTGGAAAGTTCGGTTTGATTGCGAATTCAATTTGGGTGCGAATTCAACTTGGGTGCGAATAAGATTACCAGAAAGAGGATGAGACGTATGAAGGCGACACTGCACGTCCTTTTAATGCTTGTGAAATCGGAAACAATCTGTGGTGCTGCTGATGTTGGAAAGTGCCGCTAGAGGCCACAGAAAAATGCATACGCAATTGGATTGAGAATTTGAGGAGACCCCGTAATTTATAGGGACCTTGTCTACCCAAGTCTTGGATCCCAGGTCTTAATTCGAATTCTGGTGGGAATTGAAGGCCTCCTAGGCTGAAGAAATAACCTGCAGATAAACTCTGGAGTATTGCTCAATACGGTGTTCGAGGAATTGAGAGTTTGGAAACAGAAACAATCTCTAATCAAGCCGAATTACCGATACACCGAATTCGAAGCCCCAATTTTTGGGATTCTGCCACGCACTGCCAAGAGCCGATTTGAGATGCCCTTCTCGCCCGTGACATATCCAATCGACACCTGAAGACTCATTTGCCAAACAAGGACTGATCACGGCCTGCACATGCTCACATCTATCGAACACTCTCCAAAATGAGAATTTTGCTAATTGTTCATTTGTTGAAGGTTGCATTCATGATTCGCGGCTGCAACTCGTAGAATTCATAGTCTATTCATGCCTCACAAAGGCAAGATTTTTGAAACAATTCACAGAATGTTGAATGCCACCCTAGATGAAATGAACTAAATTGCGGCTTCAGTAATTCTCTGTGTTAACGTTTCCTTCTGGAGTAACTTCCCTGTCTTGAGTTTACTCTTGACTGAATTCCAGAACATCTCAATAGGATTGAGTTCTGGGGAATATTGAGGCAAATAGAGGCACCTATATCCACGAACGGCCATGAATATTTCCATCATCATACACAAATTGGAAAGACATGTTGTCTGCTAATGGAAAAATTCATGAATCTCTATAAGGATTGTGGTCGGGCTGCACTTTACAAAGCAAGCGAATTTTGAACTTTCGAAAGCATGCGAAACCCTAAAACAAATGACACGAATTTGGAATGGTCACGGTCGCAATTGAGAGTTGTCAGTGTTCGCATTTCTATATTAGCGAACACAAAATTACGTGAGATCAATGTTGGAAATTCATTCGGTTGGTGAGTGAAATTTGCATCAATTCGTAGCGTATTCGAAATGCTGGAAGGATCATTTGACTTGACGGGAGCCAAATTCACTACACCATGTTCTCATAATACATACAATAGAAAACCGAAATTCTCTAGTGAGGATTGGGTTTGATTTGAATGTTAAACGAAATTAGTTCTGGGATAATCTCGAATTCTACGCGAATAGCGACCGGAATGATTGAACAACCTCAACGACATCCCTTTTATAGGGGTGCAACTTTTATGTGAATATTACTGTAATCTCTCGACCGCAGGTAGTGAAAACCAGAAATCGGAAAAACCTCACTCACGCAACTGTCCACATTTAGAACCAAAATACTGCTTGAATACTGCTTTGCTGAATACTGCTTTGCTGAATACTGCTTTGTTGACCACCGCTTTGCTGCCACGCCCCGCGCTACGGCCGTCTCTCAAAGCTGGCTACTATATAGCTCTATTACCAACCGGACTAATCAAGTTCCATCTCATCAGTCTGCTTTGGCGTCTCCTTTTGCGCTGGCTCAGACCCCTTGGACGCCTCTCTAGCAGCAGCCATCTTCTCGGCCATGGCGGCCATCTGCGAAGCTTCTTGCTTCTGTCTGTATGCTTGCTTCTTTTCCTCCTCCTTGGCCAAATAACGGCCCTTGATGAGGTTACCAATGGAAGCCAACTCCTCGTACTTGGCAATGTACTTGGCCTTGGTCGAGTCGTAGCCGTCGTCGTACAACCAGTCCTCGGTCTTCAACAACAACGCAGTTAACTTCTCCTTCTCGGCATCCGAGGCAAAGTCCTTGTACTGCTCGTCCAACTTGCCTCTCAACTCGTAGATGTACTCCTCCAAAGCGTTCTTTCTGTCTTCGGTGTCGGCAACCAACTTGTCGGCAACCACCAACGAGGCTTCCTTTTCGAAAAGGCTCTGTCTCTGGTCCTCGGTCAAGGCAGCAGACGACATCTCAAGAACCAAGTCGTTCTTCTTCACCAACTTCTTGACTTCCTTGTACTCTGGCTCGGCGTCATCGGCAGCGTCCTCGGCTGGCTCAACCAACTCCTTGACAATCTTCTCCTCCACGGTGTAGGCAGACTCAATGGTGTAGAAACCGGATGGGTCGTTTCTCAACTTCAACTTGCAAGCGATGGAAGTCTCGCCCTCCGATGGAACAACACCCTTGACGAGCCACTTGGCCACAACAGGGTCAACACCGACTGGCAATTCTTCCTTGTTGGTGTATCTAGCCTCAACCTCAAAGTCACCCTTTCTGAACAAGGTGATGATCTTGGTGGAGGGGAAGGTTCCTCCTCTTGGGAAGACCTCCATGTGGTCATCGTCCTCTTCCTCCTTGTCCCAGAAGTACGAGACCGAGTATGGGTTGAAGTCCTCGAACTTGAAAGGTCTGACTCTCAACGTTGGCGAGTGCATGGCACAGATGAAAGCGTTACCTCTGGCAATGGCCTCATCCTGGTTCAAGGTGAAGGACAATGGCTTGCCGAAGATTTCGGTCAATCTGTTCTTCAACGATGGAACTCTGGTGCATCCTCCGACAACCTCAATGGAGTCAAGATCCTCAACAGCGATGCCAGCTTCCTTCAATGCAACCTCGATAGGAACGTTGATTCTGGCCAACAATGGCTGGACGTACTCCTCCAACTCGTCTCTGGTCAAGGAAGAAGAAACATCCACGTCGTTCATAAGAGACTCGATGTTGAAGGGAGCCTGCGAGTTGGCAGACAAAACCTTCTTCAATCTCTCCGAAGCCGTGAGCACTCTGTAGAAAGCCTTAGGGTTCTCTCTGACGTCGATCTTGTACTTGGACTTGAACTCGTCGGCGAAGTGGTTGGCAATGGCATAGTCAAAGTCTCTGCCACCAAAGTGCTTGTCGTAGGCAGAACCCAAGATTTTCAACTCTCCTCTCTTGACAGCAGCAATGGAAACCTGGTACGAGGAGTGGCCAATGTCGACAAAACAAACAATCTTTGGCTTGTCTTCTGGCAAGTCGTTTTGCTTGAAAACACCGTACCCGACGGCAGCAGCGGTCACCTCATTGACGATTCTCACTGGGTTCAAGCCGGCGATCTTACAAGCGTCAGAGGCAGCACGTCTCTGTCTCTCGGTGTACCATCCTGGAACAGAAAGACAAATGTCCACAATGTTACCCTTGGTCTCCTTGGCAGTGATGTCCTTGATCTTGTTGAGGTACATGGCAGTCAACTGGGTGGAGGAGAACTCCTGCTGCTCACCCAAGAATCTGACCTTGGTGCTGATTTGGCCCTCAGCGTTTTCCACCAAGTTGGAAGTAAAGTACTTTTGCTCGGTGGCAAAGTCGGGGTCCTTGTGGTCCAAGCCCAAGATTCTCTTCAAGTTGTCAACGGTGTTCTTGATGTTGGAGGTCTGCTGGTTCTTGGCAGCCTCTCCAATAAATCTGTTCTTGTTTCCAAAACCAACCAACGTTGGAGTGTTTCTGTTGGAGACTTCATTGACAATGATGTCAATGCCTCTGTTTCTTGCACAGGCAACGACGGTGTTGTTGTTTCCCAAATCGACACCAAATGGAACGGACATGTTTGCTGGTGAGTGGTTTTTGCTCGTGGCGATTTTTCAAATATAACGTAAAACTTTCGTGGGCGGCGCACGACTCATCTAGAAGGTTCGAGAAAGTTCGGAGTTTTTTTGTGCAACTGGGGGAGGTTGGCTAGCGGGGCAACTGGGGCTGTAGACGGAGGGTTCAGCGGCAGACCAGGCTAGTTCCAGCAACCGGAGGCGGTGTGGGGGGTCACGGGGGTTGTAATTTGGGGATGTGTGCAGGGTTCGATCACGTGCGGCAGTACACCCACAGCAGAGATGGTGACGAGATCAGCTATTTAGATGTTAGTGGAGGTGGCGAAGATCGGTGGATAGTTACCTTGAATAGCAGAAATCAATTGTTTGAGACCTGATTTTGGGCAATGCACGGCAGCAGAAGGACAGGCTGCGACTGTAATGACTTCTGAAGCGATTGTCGCAATTGTCTGCAACTACAATTGACCTCTGAAGCAATTGTCTGCAACTGTAGTTGACTTCTGTGAAATTATCTGCAACTGCAGGTGACTCCTGCGTAATTGTTTGCAACTTCAAGTGACCTCCGTAATTGTCTGCAACTGGGACTATGACCGTGGCTGCAGTAGTGTCTACATGCTCTGCTCCAAAATCGTAAGAAGCGTCATCCAGCCCCCAGACTCAACCAAGTGCAAATAGTCCTCGTAATTCCGGTCCCTGACGTATTTCATGAGCAAGGCAAACTCGTGGTCGCTCAAAACAGACATCCGGTGGAGGTACACCAAAAAGTGGAAGTCGAGGAGCCGCGTGCCGTCGCCCAGGCCCAGCTGCAACTGGCTCCTCACATTCTTGAGATCCTGCAACTCGCCCAAGAAGTCCCTGTTCTCGATGGCAAACTCCAGCGAGAAAAACGGCGTGGGCTCCAACGGAAACGAGTCCAGCAACGTGACCAAGAGAAAGTCCACGGGAAACGCCGGCTTGGCGTTGGTTTTCACCTCCAACCCGTACTCGTTGATTTTCAGGTAGAACACGTCCGGCACGTACCGCGTGCCCGACGTCTCGTTGATGTAGAGCATGTTGGGCTGCGTGGACCCGCAAATGACGTCTGCCTTCACTAACGCCTCGGCACTTCCCGAAACCTGGTACGCTCTGGGCTCGATTTCGCCCTTCAAGTTGCCCGTAACCACGCACGTCACGAACTTGGACGAGAAGTGCCGGGAGTTGGAGTGTTTCGTAGCGTTCACGTGGCGCACCTGGTTGCGTGCGGCCATGAGCACCTCGAGGCACGAAAGAAAATACGAGTCTTTGTGGCGTTTGCACAAGACGGTGCCATCTCTACTACCCGAATCGGTCAAGTCCGTGAACACCACGCCCACCTTGCACAAGCCCAAGGCGCTGGCCACGTTGTCGACTTCGGATTCGTTCTCCCAATCGAGCAAATTCACCCCGTCCAGCTCACCAGCCTGCGGCGGCTCGTAGATGGCCTCGACCACGGCCTTGATGCCCAACGGAACCTTGTCGAACGGCTCGTACTTCCCGTAGAGCACACCGAACCTCTGCACTCCGGATTTTCTCCAGGTGTCGATGAATTTGTTGAGAAGCGAGTGGTCGGCGAATTCCACGTGGTCCACCATGCGGAACGCCTGCTGCTGGAGCGTGATGGGCGCCGGCTGGCACCGGGAACATATCCCTTTCGGGTACGGGGCGTGCCCTGCAGAACAATGCAAGTTGATGGAGTAGTTGGGCTCCTCCAAGGGGGCAATATACGACGTGGCCTTGTTTTTGGTGCTCTGGCCCAACTCCTTCAAGTGGGCGTGGAACGACTTGTGTTTAATGCCATTTTCCTTCAAATAGTCTTTGTCCCACGGAGGTAAAGGAGAGCAATATTCGCACATTCCCTTGTCTCCGTGGCGACAGAGATACGCTTTGGGCCGTTTTACGAGGCCGTCCTGTTTGTCCAAAAGATCGTCCACCGGCAATTGGGCGAAAACTGGGATTTCCACTGGGATTTCCACGGCCTGGTCTATATTTTTAACGTTGGGCGACTGGCTGGCCTGGGCCACGGGGGCATTTTGATAGCTCAAGTACAACATGTCGCCGTTGTTCAAGGACAAATCGGCGACGGATTTTCCGTGCAATTCCGCCGCTGGCGTGCCCTGGTCATTGGGCTTATTGCTGACAAGAATTGAGTCGCTGGAAATGGCGAGTTTGGCGACGGCTTCTTCGAGAGACTGTAGAAATGGCGTGTCTGCGTTCGCGGTCACGCGGACCATTCCGTGTTTGGAGCGGAAACGAAGAATCATGAAGTAGTTGGTAGATTCGGATTCGGATTCGTGATTTGAGTGGCACTGATATGTGTTCTATGTGCAGGATATTTAGAATTATATGATTTGTGCAGTTTGGTTATTGAGGTTCGACAAGCTTGGGTGGAGTGGTCGGAGTGGCTTGAGAGAATTGGCCGAGTTGACTAGTGCTGTAAGGTGGACTGTTCTGTACTCGTTAGGTGAACTGTTCTGTGCCTTTTATATGCAGGACGCTTAGGTCAGTGGAAAAGCCCCCCACGATATGGCCTTGTTTGGTTCTTTTTGCGGGTTTGGGTAGTTTTGCTAATTTCCAACTGTGTTGGAGTTGCGGTAACTGTCCTTAAAATTGGCAGTTAAAGTTAGTCGGTGTGTTTTCTAGGGGTCATTTCGAAGACTATATGCAAGTCACCCTACTCTTGATTTTCAGGTTTTGTCTGGAATTTCATGGATTCTAGGGGAGATGGTATCCAAATGAGATAATAAAGTAAAGATTGGAGGCATGTCATGGATTGCTGAATCAAAGAGCTACATGCACGTCAAATTGGTAACAGGTATCTTGAAATGAGTTAAAATATCCGTAGCTGACGGTTCGGGTTACAGGTTCCAGCATTTGATAGCATTAAATATACAGTCCAATTCGCTTTATTTCATTATTCAAGCTGACGTTGTGCCAGGTTATTGTGTTTCTTATCACTTAGCCATGGAGCCACAATTGATGCTTTATTGGTGGCTATGTGTAGGTCACTTAGGTCAGTGGAAATGGGCCCTACCGTTTGGCACAATTTGAGTTTTGAAGAGGAGTTTGGATTCCTCCATTGATTTAAGAGAATTCAAACATTCAATTTTTCTCTTAAAACTGAAGTTTGCTCGGGTGTTGCTAAGTATATTCAGTATTCATCAAGATTTACATGCAGGACAAAATCCACTGATTTATTGTACAAGTCAATGTACATCCGTAAATCTCAATTTGCTCTGATTGCTTGAGTAGATATTTCTCCTGTGTAGAGATGCAGAAGAGGGTCCACGAATGCGCTTGACTCCAGATGATTTAGGAAGGCTAGTGTAGCGAGTGATATGAGAATACTTAATGTTGCTTTGATTTTGTTACTGGTTGCAGTGCGTATTCTGTATGTTTAGGATACGACATTTATTTGACTTCTACTACTATTTTATTCCAAGTTGGAGCATAGTTCGTTGGCGAGGCAAACTTTTCGGTAAATATGGTAAATACAAATTTATTAAATGAAATTTTCAAAGCACAATTTGATACTTGAGCAGTTCTCCCGAAATCTACAATGAGCTGGAAGAATTGGAGAAAATGGATACTTCATTTTTCGGGTAACAATTACAAATTCTGCTCCTTCCCAATGTGAATTTTTGGGGCTCCAGCTGATCTTTTCACTTAAGAGGTGCTACATTTATGTGAATACTGTATCAGGCAGAACACGAGAAAGAGAATTGCGTGAAAGCAAAAAACCAAGACCAAGCCCGAGAAACCAAGACCAAGAAACCAAGCCCAAGAAACCAAGACCAAGAAACCAAAAACCAGAAACCAAGAACCTCCACCACATCCATCACCGTAGCAGATCACCGACAGAAAACTTAGCACACCAAACACCTCCACCAAGTCACGTGCGCACATAGGGAAAACTTTTTTAGGACCCAGTGCATACCACGACACCACCGCCGGATTTACTGTACCCTAATTTAGACCACTCCCAGAGCTGCTATAACCAGCAGCAACCCAACCAATTCTGCAAATCTATTCCTGCTCATCTCCAGCTCATCTCCAGCTCTTCCAGCTCATCTATTCCGTCTTAAATGCCCTTATCCCACAAGTCCAACTTGTCCATAGCGATCCAGAAAGCAGACGCCAACCAGGAAAGCCAGCAGCATACGCATCACAACTCGCACAAGCCAGATGCGCCAAACAGCCGGAAAAACTCGGTCGCCAGCGACATCCTGAGCAGCTTGAATTTTCTTCCGGGAATCGTAGGGTCCTCCACCGGCGCCACGTCGCTCCCGCAGGTGAAATCGTACAAGCCAGAACTTGCACCCATCACGACGGCCTTTGAAGACCGCTCGGAGAACAATCTCGCCAGTCTCAAGGAGAGAATCGCTGCCAGCGACAAAAATCACAGTTTCGAGGAAGAAGACGACGAAGACAATGACGACGACAACGACGACAACGACGACGAACCCGTCAATCCCGAGAACGAGGAGGACCTCAAGGACTACGTCCCCGGCGGCTACCACACGTGCTTCATCGGCGAAAACTACAAGAACAAAAAATACACCTTGGTCCGCAAACTCGGGTGGGGCCACTTCTCCACGGTGTGGCTCGCCCGCGACAACGACAAGCAGTGCCACGTGGCCATGAAAATCGTGCGCAGCGCCAAGCACTACACCGACACGGCCATCGACGAAATCAAACTTTTGGACAAAGTCACCACCAGCGACACCCACCACCCCGGCCACGAGCACGTGATCCAGTTGCTCGACACCTTCACCCACCAGGGGCCCAACGGCGTGCACGTGTGCATGGTTTTCGAGGTGTTGGGCGAGAACTTGCTCGGGTTGATTCGGAGGTACAAGCACCGGGGCATTCCGGTGGTTTTCGTCAAGCAGATCGCCAAGCAGTTGTTGTCGGCATTGGACTTCCTCCACCGGCGGTGCGGCGTGATCCACACGGACTTGAAGCCGGAAAATGTGTTGATCGAAATCGGAGACGTCGAGCAGATCGTCAAGTTGGTGGAGGAGGAGGAGCAGCACGCGAAGCTCCAGCGCAAGATGCTGAAAACCAAGTCCAAGTCGGGCCACACGCTGAACGCAACCCTGACGCCGAGCTCGACGCACCACACGCCGCAGGCCAATGTGACGTCCCCCTTGCAGAAAATGAAGTCCGCCGCGGACATGAGCTCGCCTTCGTTGGGCCGGAACGGACGCAGGTCGCGGCGCCAGACGTTGATCACGGGCTCGCAGCCGTTGCCGTCCCCGTTGCGGTCTTTCAATAAATCGTTCACCTCGGTGTACGGCTTGGCCAACTCCACCAGCAACACGCCGGTCAAGGCCGGCCACTCGTTCGCCATCCGCCCGGTGACGAGCCAGACGTCGTTTGCCGAAAACGACGCTTTCGAAAAGAGCATGGAGTTGGAGAAGTTGGAGGAAAAGGGCATCGACATGGAGACGTCCTTGAATAACTCCATCTCGTCCATGTCCATCTCCAACGCCGACCCCGCGTACTTGTCGCACAACGAGTCCTTCGCCGGCGAGTCGCTGGTCATCAACGAGGACGAGTTGATTTCGGTGAAAATCGCCGACTTGGGCAACGCGTGCTGGGTGCACCACCACTTCACCGACGAGATCCAGACCCGGCAGTACCGCTCGCCCGAGGTCATTCTTGGCTACCACTGGGGTGCGTCGGCCGACATGTGGTCGTTTGCGTGCTTGATTTTCGAGTTGTTGACGGGAGATTACTTGTTCGACCCGCGCAGTGGAAAGTCGTACACCAAGGACGACGACCACATCGCGCAGATCATCGAGTTGATCGGGCCGTTCCCGCGGTCCATGTTGAAGGAGAGCTTCTACACCAAGGACTTCTTCAACTCAAAGGGCGAGTTGAGCCACATTGCCAAGTTGAAGCCGTGGTGTTTGAAGGACGTTTTGGTGGAGAAGTACAAGTTCAACGTGAGCGACGCCTTGGAGATTGCCGACTTTTTGCTGCCCATGTTGACGTTGACGCCGGAGACAAGAGCGGATGCCGGAGGATTGGTGAACCATCCATGGTTGAGCGATGCCGTGGGCTTGGAGAACGTTGTGCTCGAGCGGTCAGTGGGGGGATCTGGCGAGGATATTCCGGGGTGGTCTCGCGAACTCGCGCCACAGAGCCAGGGAGCCAAGTACTTTTACCGTCATCCTTGACGCAGCTTGAGATTTTTGCATATTGGGTTTACTGTGTTGATTATGTGTTATAGCTGGGCTTGGCCTAACATGGTGTTTAAAATATTCGGGAGTACATAGCACATGACTTGTAATATATGACTTGCATTGACTCTGGAGCGACTCTACAACTTCTCTGTACCGTTGTCTGGGACTCTTCTTAAAGACATCACGCAGTCAATAATTAAAGAGACCTCCGAGAACGCAATTCCCTCTGCAGCTGACATCCAAATATTCGAACACCGTGCTAGAGCCACTTAGACATGTACGGCCCGTCCAACTCGTACCCCAATTTGGCGTAGTAATTTCTCACGCCAACCCCAGAAATCACACTGATCTTCTCCGACCCATGCTCCTCCTTGGCAATTCGCAGAGCTTCCTCCATGAGCAACGTTCCAAAACCTTGATGCTGGAACTTTCTGGGGTCTCGCGAGTGCAACGGAACAACAGAGCCATACACGTGCAACTCTCTCACAATCGATGTGGGCTGAGCACTGAGTTCCTTTCGGTAGGTGTACTTCTTGGTGGCCTTTCTCAACCGCAAAAGGCCGATCAAAATGTCCTGTTTGGGATCTTCGTACGACAAGAACGTCTCCCATCCTCCGTTGGCATAGTAGTCTCTTCGGATAAGTTCCACCTGGTCAGGCGACACTTTGTGGTGCACCTCCTGGATCCCCACCTCTCGCGTCCGCACGTCTCGGCAAGTGGTTCCAAAATCCTTCATTCGGGCCAAAGCCAACTCTCGCAAGTTTCCGTTTTCCACTCCTGACGTCACCAACGGCATGGGGATGTCTCTCTGCACTCTGTAGATTCGGGTCCACGGCGGAACGAGTGCCATGATGCGGGCCACAAGGTCGATTAATGCATTGGCATTGTACGACTTGTACAAGCCCTTCTTCCACAACTCGTACAATCCCGTGCCTCGGATCACGAGCGTGGGGTAGATTTTGAGGCCGTCCGTGCGGAAATCCGGGTTCTCAAAGTACTCGATGAACTGCTGAAGGTCTCGTTCCATGCCCACGTTGGGCAAGTCCGGCATCATGTGACTAACCACCTTGTAGCCTGCGTCTTTGGCTACACCAAACGTCTCACACACGGATTTCACCGTGTGGCCTCGGTTTGTGTCTCGGGCCACGTCTTCGTACACAGACTGCACTCCGACTTCTAGCCGGGTGCACCCGTACTTGAGCATGTCACTAAGATGCGTTTCTGTGCAGTAATCGGGCCTTGTTTCGATGGTGATGCCCACGCATTTGGTCTGCGATTGCTGGGAGTACCGGATCGCCTCGTCGATGTCCTTTCCGTTATATCCACTCAAGGCATTATGCAACTGGGTGATAAACCCTTCTCTGTAGTCCAACGGCAACGACATGAAAGTTCCTCCCATGATGATATATTCGACCTTGTCTATCGAGTGGCCCAACAGTCTGAGCTGCTCCACTCTTCCTCTGGCCTGCTCATATGGATCGTATCGGGCCCTGATGGCTCTCATGGAAGTTGGCTCGTATCCCGTGTACGACTGGGTCGAGTACTCGAAATCGGAATCTGGTCCACCGGGACAGTATACGCAGATATTGCCGGTGTAGGCGATGTGAGGGCATCTGTGTGGTTTGCACATGACAGCCACCACGGCGATTCCCGAGGCTGTTCTGACTGGTTTTGCCTTCAACTTCGGAATCAAGTACTTCTTGTGCTGGTCCGGGATCGACGAGATAATGTCGGTCAATCTGGGCTGGTTTTTGAGCTTGTACTTCTTCGCATATTTGGTGATGAGCCCGTTGAGGTTGATGTCCTTGGAATTTTTCAACGACGCCACAAGCTCAAGCGAAATGTCCCCACAACATTGTATGAACCGCTCCTTCTCCGGAGCCTTTTTCTTTTGCTGGGCAGAAGGCATGATGGTGATTGAAGATAGGAAAATCGATTTGGCTCATCACGATTATTGGTGTACGGGTGTAACCAAAAAAGAACCCAGATAGGTGGACATCGATAAGAGTGGAAGCTGGAATGTCGGAGGAAACGTCGGAGGAATGCAAAGATCTCAAGGTTTGTGGGCTTTTGGTCTCTTTTCTCAGTGTTTGGTGATTTCGGGGTATATCTGAAGAAACACATTGAAGAAGAAGAAATGAGGAAACCCCATGAAATGATGGAAACAAGGGTAACAGCCAGCATTTAGTGGCATATTTTGATGCCTCAAGGACCTCTCCAATTGTATTCTAGGTGGTGGTGTGCTTGAAGTGAAATCACCAGATTTCAGGAAAGTCACCAACTTTGGTTCTCAAAGTCGATGAGCCTCCTCTCAGTCCCTCTGGAACTCCCCTCGACATATCATTCATCCTCCATTGCTCCACAAGTTGTCCCCAAGTGTATCTCGGATGTACGGGTGTTTTTGCATATCAAAACTTTTTCACTCATGCAAACCCACCAATGATTTCCATAAGAAGCTTTGCCGCCGCCAGACCTTCACGGCCCCTTTTGGCAGCATTCCTTGGTCCTGCCAGAGCATATTCCACGGAAAAACCCAAAAAAAAGAAAACCAAGCAAGCAACCACCGACATTTCTTTGATTCCAATCAAAACCATTGGTGTTCTCGCAGACTTCTACATTCCTCCCAAGTTCACCAACAGTCCTATTACATCATGGCATAGGTTGATTTTGAGAAGATTGGGAAACTTTGGTCTCAACACCTACTCTGTTTCCAGATTCAAGAAGGAAACCCAGATGAAGTTGAAGTTCAATGATTGGAAGGAAGAAGCCGTCGACAAGTACGTGAAGACAAACAAGATCTTTGCTGCTGCGTGCAGTAACCCCAGAAGCCAACGGAAACTGTACTTAGAAACCCAATTGGAATCTATCACTGGAACTTCCATCATTAAGGCTTTGACCAACCGAGCCAACAGTTTCCCTCCAGATGCCAAGTTGGAGTGGAATCTCAAAAGCATCGAGGCCAACCCCAAATTGGTGTCGTTCACGGCGATTCCCGATGCCAATGACGTGACTTCCACCATCCAGTTTGTGGTGAAGGTCAAGACCAAGCAGGAAATCATTCTCACGGCTGAAAAGGACAAGCCACAGGCCACAGAGAGACTGGTGACAGACTACATTGTCATGACTCTCAACCCATTCACCAATGAGATGGTTTTTGTCGGAACCATCTTCGAAAGCGACCACATAAGAGGAGTGCAACCTGAGTTAGAACTCACTGCTCGCACCATGGAGGCATTTCAGAACACTTGTGCCGACATCTACCGTGCCCCACCCAAGGCTATAGCCTAGGGAGGCTGATTGTAAATATCACATTTTTCTGTAAATAACTAAGTCATAAAGCATGCCACTGCCAATTTTTTTTTTTGCTTTTATGTTTTTGTCATCCCGGCTGCCCGCAAATCCAATACCAACCAGTTTCTGCACCAAAGAGTCACTGGAACTTTTACCGCACCTAGAGAAGTGAAACCAAACTTCGGCGAATTCGCCGACCATTCATGGGTCTAGTCCATCAAAAACACATCGTCCCCAAGCTTTTCGCCCAACTTTTCCATTCTTTTGTCAGCAAACGTGTGAGAGATGTTAGGTCTAACCAATAATGTACCTGACTGCGAGCGCGAGTCTCTTCTCAGGCGTTCCTGTGGAGTCATGATCATGCCAAGCGATGCAGGGAGGAAGTCCTCGTAGAATGCATTGTCCTCGTTGTCGCCTTCCTCGTCATCCGCAATTGCCGATCCGGTAAAGGAGTAATTGTAAGATGGAGACGAGTACGAATGCTTGATTGGCTTGGTGAACGGGGTGCTGTATTGAGTCTGGGGTGAATGAGACTGCAATGCATTCATGAGATCACTGGAGCCAGGAGACGACATGAAGTTCGGGGGAGAGTTGGACGACAACGACCGCATCTTGCCATGGGTCATTTTGTTGACAGGAGATGCAAACAGATTCGAAGTAGGAGTGACCAGCCAGTCCTGCGCCGCGTAGTTGGGCTGTGAGCCCAAAGAAATGTAGTTGCTGGTCGAAGCACCGCGAGAAAGAACAGGTGCTTGTTGAGACGAGAAACCAAAAGAATTGACGTAGGTCGATCTGGGAAGCGACGTTGCACTGATGTCAATGGGTTGGGCCGAGACCGGGGTCGAGAGCTGGGTTCCTGATCTGGAGTTCTGGCCCGATGCGGCGGTCGAGTTCGGAAACGAAAAGGTGTTCGAGAAGCCGTTGGAATCGCTGTTCTGGTGGGAGATGTCTGCAGAGACGTTTGAGTTTGAATAAGTGGCTGAGCTGGAGTAATTTCCCGAATTGGTGTTGGACATGGAGTTACTGTTGGACATGGAGTTACCCGTGGAACTTGAGATGTTACTGTTGGAATTGGAGTAGTTGCCGTTGGAACTAGCAAAATTACGGTTGGAATTAGCAATGTCACCGTTGGAACTTGCAATGTTACCGTTGGAACTGGGGTAGTTGCCGTTGGAGCGAGAGAAATTGCCAGAATTACCGTTGGAGCTAGAGTAATTTCCAGCGTTGCCGTTGGAGCCAGAGTAATTTCCAGCGTTGCCGTTGGAGCTAGTGTAATTGCCAGAGTTGCCGTTGGAGCTAGAGTAATTTCCAGCGTTGCCGTTGGAACTGGCCAAAATACCGTTTGCACCGGAGTAACTTCCCGAACCACTACTTGCATTTCCGCCAGCATTCGCGTTCGCGTTCGAGCTGGAGTTGGAATACGAGTTCCCAAAGTAATTTTCCCGTGCATTCCGTCGGTACGACTGGCTCAAGCCCCTTGAGTTTACGCGTGTCCCGTCAGGCAAAAAGTGGGCCAAGGCGCATTTCAACCCGAACTTGCAGTTCCCCTTCTGGAAGTATTTGCACGGCAACTTGTCCGCACCCGAAGTTCCGTCCAAATTGTGGCTGAACGGACAAGAATTCCCTGCCTGGCAGATGCCCTGGCGGTAGAACTTGCAGGGCACGTGGCTGAGGTTTTTATTTGTGGTGGAGGCGGATGCGGGCCCGTTATTTACAGCCACAGTTCCAGGAGGACCGGTATTCGGGGGCAACTGGGCAGAAATCAGCGAAAGATCGAAGGGGTGGACGGGTTTTCTCGGGTCGGCGGCAGCGGTCATTTTATTCTGTTTCTCGGGACTGGCGAACGGCACGAATTTGTGGTTGGCGCTTGCAAATTGGACATCCAGGCCGGGCATGGGAAAGATCAAGATCAGGTAGGGAGATAATAAAACCGGAGTTGGTTTTGGCTTTTTTGGTTTCGGTTTTGGTGCTGGTGTATTGAATCAAAGAGAAGTGGTGAGTCAAAGGAAGATTAGATAAGAAGTGGTTAGGCGTGGAAGGAGTGTGTATACGGGTCACGTGCGATTGTTGGTAGAGAGATCACAACTGTGGAGTGTGGAGAGAGGCCGAAGAGTTTCTGGTTTGGAAGTGCGATTCACTTTGTGGAGACGGGTCTATTTTGAGGATCTATTTTCTTTGAGGAGACGGGTCTGGTGTTTGTGGAGACAAAGGCACTTCTCCGATAAGATCCACACAGGACAATGAGCGTTATCGCGAGGCTGAACCAGAATGCAGGGCTGAGGAACGAGGGAGAATTGTGGATTACAGAACTGTGATTCTAAAATTGTGGGTTTGTTTTATGTTTCTTTAATGATCTTGAGGCTTTTGTGTGGTGCGGGCGGTGTTTGGTCTGGGAAAGCCACGCTTTGTATAGGAAGCTTTGGCCAGTATGGGTTTTCACTTGACTGGGTTTTGCCGGAATACCCGGATTTGTCGTCATTGTCACATTGTGAATTTCAACGTCGCTGGAGTTAAGGCCAGTGCGCAATTGGAGAAAATGTCGCACTAGTCGCATCCTCTTGAACTGTTGCCTGATTTGGCTTGATTGAAGCAGGAATGGACTGAGAGCTAAGGACACTCACGCTTAATGCTTTACTCTTGAATGGATATGCTGGTCATGAACTAAGATTTGAGAACTTTGACCCGATGGGGCCAAATTGTTCTTTTGACTTTATGGTTCCAAAAAAGGTAGCCTTCATTTCTATATTTAAATAGCATTGATTTATCATTTGAGAGCATATTGAATATTTCATTAAATGCTGATTTTAGGTTTGCGATAGTGCGATGTGCGCATATTTGGAGAATCCGGAAGTAGTGCATCAATTCTACAAAATCGTCTTCCAAATCAAAATGTGCTTTATAGAAGTATTGACAGCATTTTTGAAATTCGTCAATCACAGGTCTAGCTGAGGTGATTTCTCAGTTGACCGGTGCTAAACTTCTCCATAATTCAATATTCTCATCAAGCAACCTGGTCTCGAGTAGCCATTCTGAGAACGCTCATACTTCCATGATTCAATTCACATCCACTTTCACTTCTACGAACACATTCGCTCTCTTGCACACCTACATGACTTCGGTCCAAATTCTCAAACGTCCAATGCAAGAATAACACCGAACACCAGTGTGCGTCACTAGCACTCTTGGCCTACACCCAGTACCCTGGTCACTCAATAGAATCAATACTTTACAAGACTAACGACGGTCCGCTCCAAAACTTCTCTTACCCGAGAACAAATGCTTAGGCAAGGCAGCCGTGGCATGACGATCTCCCTCTCCCTGTCTGGCCATTCTGTTTCTCTCTCTTCTGTGCAACTTGGCCATTCTCTCGGTCTGCGAACGCACGGCGCCGTCGGCAACACCGTCGTTCAATCTGTTGCTCTGGCTGATAGGTGCCTTGATCTTCTGGACTCTCTTCTTGAGGCCCTGGTTCTTCTTCAAGTAATCCACACCGCTCAACTCACGCACAGGGCGCACTCTCAGCTTCAACACACGGGTGTCGTGGCCCAACGCTTCCATGTGGTCCTCCATCTGGCCGAACGTCTTCTTGATGTGCTCACGTGGCATCAACGATGTGTTCTTCAAGGACTTTCTGTTGCGGGCGTCCTGGATCATCACCTTCTGCTTGTTTCTGATCCACTCGGCCTTGTCGCGGATCTCCTCCACGTCGTCGTCGCTGATGTCCGAGTCCGAGTTGTAGAAACCCTCGGCCTCCAACCGGTCCTCCTCGTCCTCCAACGCCTGCAACTTGGCCGCGATGTCGGCGTCCAAGAAATCGTACACGTTCTTTCCGTCCAACACCTCCGGCATGGTGTCGTTCTTCCACTCGTCGTCGTCCAACATGTAGAAGTCCTTGAGGTTGATGTTGAACACACCGGCTCCTCCGTTCTGCAGCTCGACGTCACGGGCCAAAACCCGTCTGTTGGGGTCCTCCTTGTCGTACTTGGCGGCAGACGCGACCGAATCGGGAATAAATGCCGGTCTGGCGGTGTCGTCACGCGCCTGGGGCCGGGCAACGTGGATCTTGTTCAACACGTTGGCCACGCGGGCCAGTCCCTTCAACTTCTGCTCGATACGGGCCGTCAACAACTTCTCGCATGCCTGGTTACGCACCTGCATGACGTTGTCCTCCTCATAGCATGACGCATGCATGACGTCCACGCCGGGCGTGGCCAGGATCGACTGCAAGAGGTCCTGCTTCTCCTGGTCCAAGTCCTCGGGCTTGACGATGTCCGACTTGTTCATCACCACCATCACCGACTTGTTGGCGAACAACGGCTTGATGGAGTGGAACAATTTAACCTGTGCCTCGATGGAAAAGCCACACTGCTCCGACAAGTCCATGAAGTACAACACGCACGACCGCAAGTGGGCAATGGCGTAGATGGACTGCATCTCGATGTTGTTCATTTCCTCCGTAGGGCGGTCCAAGATGCCGGGGGTGTCGATGGCCTGGAAACGCAAGTACTTGTAGTCGAAATGGCCCACGTACAACGATTTGGTGGTGAAGGCATACGGCTGCACCTCCACATCGGCTTTTGTGATGCATTTCAAAAACGACGACTTGCCCACGTTGGGGTAGCCGCAGATCAACAACGTCCGGGTGTTGGGGTCGATCAGGGGCAAACGGCCCAAGTGCTGTCTGACCTGTTCCAAGTAAACCAATGGATCCTTCAATTTCTTGGTGATGGTGGCCATTCTACCCAACGCAGCACGCTTCAACTGCTTACACTGGTACAACGACTGGCCGAACTTCAAGAGACGCACGTAATCACGCGCCACCTGCTCGATCAAGGTCTTGGCCTTGGAAATGGCCGCCAACGAAACCTTGTAGTGGTTTTTTTCGTACAAAGTGTCCATCAAGTCCCTGTGGAACGGGTGCACGTCGTTGATGTTGGGGAACCCGGCCAACATGTCAGTGTACTTTTCGGCAAAGCCCTCGGCAGTAAACTTGACCTTTCTCATGTAGAAGGCCCTGATTCTGGTGATTTTGAAGCCTGCTCTGATGACCGTGGGAGTTTTTCTCTGGGTCCTATTGAGCACGATGTCCAACATGTCGTTGGCGGTGGGCACCGTGGGGATGTCTTTCCACGTGAGTTGCATGGCTGTGATGTGAAGAAAAGAGTACTTGATAAAAATTAAGTCATCTCGAATTTTTTTTGGTGCGCATCCGCATTGGGATGCGATGAGGAAGGAATGGGGACATTTCGGTCTGGAGAAGGATTTGGGGAAGGATTTGGAGGGGATGGATTTGGGATGGTTGGGTTGGTTTGTGCTGGCTGGTTGGGTGGTTGGGTGATTTGGTTAGATTTTACGGATTTTGTATTTTCTGGAGTTAGGTGTGTGCTCATAAGTGCTAATTAGGGTGCGAGTGGTGATAAAAATTACTGATGGGTGTGACGATCGCCCTGGTGTTCTACGGGACTCTTAGATGTACGTGCATGTTCCGTCTATTCTTCTGGTTATTGGAAGTTTTTACCAAAGTGGGGCAGATGTGGAGAGCCTTTGGAGTCCATCTCGAGCTATTGGTGAGAGAGGTGGGAAACGTGGAACATGGAAATTTGTTTTGCTTCCAGTTACTGGGTGTGGCTGATTTCTATTCTCTAATTGGAACTTCAATCTCTTCTTCTGGAGGTTTTGGGTGCAAGATGTTGTAGGATGAAGCAAGTTCTTGCAATGGAATAATTGCAGTGCACTCTTATCGAGTTTTCCGATAGCACTATCATTCTCTCAATATTTTCTCTTTTGTAATATTCTCTCCTATTGCAATCTTTGTCGGCTGAGGTTTGGATATCTTCTCAGCGTAGTTGAAAAGGGAGCTTTCGCTGGGAACCCGAAATAAAACAAGAGTTGGCTTGAGACCAAAGGCACTTCGCATGCGGGATCGGTGGTTTTCTTTCTGTTCCCTTGGCCCGTTTTGAATAGTTGAAACATAGAAAGAGGTATATCGGACAATGTCTGAAGAAACCCATCAATCAACATTTGTTCCCGGATTCTTGGCTACTGCCCTGATTATCCGAAGATTCGGATGCGAAAGACAGTTAATCCAGTTGAACCGGTCAGCAAGATTACGGCTAGAAGGACTTTACTGGATCCTCGATCATGAGTGGACTCTCTTCCGAGAAGTAGTAGGATTATGGTTGGAAGGTGGAGAAGCGATGATTCTGTCAATTGGAAAGCTACGATATTGGATCGCAACGAAAGTGCATTCAACTGTCTTCTGTGCAAAGTTCTAGTGCCCGTGAACTACATCTTTGTGATACGTCAAGGTTGAGACGAGTTTTAGAATTAAACAACAATCAGACGAAAACACTTTCTTTCCAAAAATATCCTTGGTATCTTGAAATTGAGCCAAATCATACATTTTTGAAAATCTAGTCCTTAGTTTTTTGTTAAAAGGTTTACTCCGAGCCAGAAACTACCACTCTCTCCCAGAACAAAATGGAGGTGCATCTGCACCCCTTTCCTCACCTCCCTCGATTGGGATCTGAGCCACAGAACAAAATCAACACCGCAAGACGCGAGAAGTGTCTGTTCCAAGTACGTTAACGAGTTCGTTGCGCGGAGACTCCACCAGCAAACCAAACTTCATGCAATACGTCGCAAGGTCACCAAGTCCTCTTCCACTTCTTCTACAATCATCAATTCGCAACGTATTCAATGTCCATTGCATGCTCAAACAGCTACCTCGCCCAGCTACTCGTTAAAATGGTAAACCAAATAGTTGGGCAATCCAAACACCTCGTATCCCAATCTCTTTGCCATCTTGGCAAAACCCTCGGTCTCGATCAAATGGTAGAACGGAAACGACGGAAACATGGCACCGTCTCTGTGCACATCGGCATTCACCAACACAGCGCCTCCGCCCACACCGTCCAAAGGCATTTCCACCGCGTGGTCTCCCTTTTCGTCGTAGAAGTGCGCCATCAACGGACGGTACGTGGCCATTTCCGCGTACCCCTCCACGATGATCTCGTCCTCCTTCATGCCGGCGGCGAGCTTCAAGCCCTCGTCCGACTCCACCCAGTTGTTGAAGTCGTACGGTCTGATGCTGGGCTTGCCGTCTTCCACAAATCTCTGGTACACGTTGGCGGAAAGAACCGGTTTCTTGTGCGCCATCATGTCCTGGAGAATCGTGGCCGGGGTTTCTACAATGTCGGCGTCCAACCAGAGCACCCACGAGGTGGCGGGAGAAATGGTGGTGAAAACAAGCGAGTTGCGGGCCAACGCCATCATGGAGCGTCTTTCCTTCTGCACCTTGAGCGCGTGGCGGTCCTTTTCGAGCTGCAGCACCAACGACGCGGTGTCCTGGCGCAACATGGTGATTTTCTTGAATCTGTTCTTGGTGGCCTGCGTTGCTTTCACGGCGGCTTCCAACGCCTTCAACGCCGCGTCGCCGTCGGCGGAGCGAGGAAAGATGAAGCCCAACGAGATCATCAGGTGATCGTACTTCAACTTGGTCAAGTTGTCCCAGTATTCGGGCAAAAACTTCGACATGGGGGTCAAGATCAACACCTCGCCCTGGTTGCCCAACGCGTCGGCGGTGTCAGCCAACTTGTTCAAGTCGTAGTGGCTTATGTGGTTTTTGGGGAGATTTCTCAAGATCACCGAGTCTTTGTTGGCAGGGGAAAACAAGCCGTTGCCCTTTTTGGCATACGAGTACTTTGTTCTTGACGACAGGAGCAAATCGTCGCGGGAGCGACCGAAGAAGAAAAGATACACCACAATGACGAACGACACGAGCGCCACCGCCGTGAGCGGCTTCCTTCGTATGTTTCTGATGAATTGGTTTCTGGAAACCATGAAGAAAAGTGGTGTTTTGTGGACGTTTCGCGATGGTGTGTATGGATCGGAGTGGCTGGGATTGGATTTTGGCTGGAAATGAGGCTGCGAAAAACGAAAATAAGCGAAGAAAGCTGCGAAGAAAGCTGCGAAGAAAGCTGCGAAGAAAGCTGCGAAAAGAAGTTGCAAAAAGAAGCTGCGGCATTTGCTGCTGTATTTATAGTTTAGCGGAGACAATTCCCCGCGCTAATGGATCAGAATGGAAGAAAAGTCGAAGTCTGGGTTCTTGAAACGTAAGTGGAAGGTGGGTTAAGTGGACTTGGAATCGGTGAAGTAGTCAATTCTGTCTTCCCACCAGGTGTGATTCATTCACTAGCACCACTCAATTAGGACAACAAACAGATCCAGTTGGCCGAGGTTGTGATTTCCGCAAATTCAACTTGTACTGCTTCAATTCTCACTGCTTGGAATGTTTGTGTTGATTGAAAAGTCACAGAGTTCCATAAGTATCCAGGAACTTGTATGACTTCCACCACCAATATGGTACTTTCTAATATTGGACCTCACCAAAGGTTGATCGTTTAAGAGTTGAGTATTCATGGTCGAGTGTGCAAACCCAGGTTTCCTGAAATACGCTGTTCAAAAACCTGGAATTTGACTAGTTAATAGAAAGGATCCAATGGGACAAAGGTCCATGATATGAGATACCCAGAGGCTTCAAAATCTGGACCAAACCATTCAGTCTGAGAATTCCCGCTAATTTCCAATGGACTGGAGAGGCCACTCGGCCAGGAATGTTCAGAGAGTCTGGATGCCCTCAGTGAACTGTATTTGTGGCCTGAGAAGCACTTTTAACTTTCTTCTCAAGTACGCAAACTGCAAAGTTCATTTAAGCAAGGCACTATGTTCCAAGCCTATGCATATTGCTTGCCACACTCTTCAAGTGGATTTATCGGCTTTCGAGTTTACGATTTGACATAGAAGACAAATTTAGTATTGGAAGACAACACTTTTGTGGTGAAAGCTCTTGCCAAGCCGCTTTCACTAGCCAAACTTCTTCGTGATTTATGCCGATCATTACATAGTTCATTTTAAATTTCATTCCAGAGAACTGGTCAGGGCGTTGGCTGACCAGCCAACATTCCCTCTTCGCGGGCCCGAGTAGCATCCTGTTTTTGGAAATCCATTGGAAGAAGTTCAAACCGGTAGCAAATTGAGCGAGTTATGCCTGAGGTTTTGGTCCGGATAGATTGGGGTTGGGGCAACTCCAATCTTATACGCCTTCTCTTTTTATCTCTTTCTGCCCCACTCTACGATTTTTACCAAAATGGATGGCACTTTCAAATACAACTTGAGAATTGTGGTCTGGAAAACAATAAAAATATCCGTGCAAGGCTGTGCAGTGAAACTGATATCCAGTGAAAGGAATCTGAGCCTTTGCATTCGGTGTTTGTATCCTTTGGAGTTCCACACGGTTCGAGCAGCTTTCGAAGAGTCTTTTCTCACTTTAACTCCAGTGTTGAATTTATCAACTTGTTTCGCTAATATGGTCTTTGAAAGGGAGAGGTATCGGGTCGTTTCATTCTGAAAATTTCATCATAATTTGAGCCCTCTGTACCTATCATCGAAGTGATCACCCAAACTGTTTTCATCTACTTAGTCAAAGCGTCTGTTTTGGAGTCTTTGTTGTGACAATTGAATTAATTCTCAATCTCAAACGACAACCTAAACATCCTTGGAAACTCCGTCTCCCACTTGAAGCTCAGTCTACATCCATTAGTCAAAGAAGTATACTCAGTACCTACTTAAACACCTCAAAGAAGCTACTCAGCATCTACTTAAAGACCTTTCCGTCAACAATCTCCTTCTTCTCACCATTGACCTCAACAGGCTCGTCCCAGGCCAACATGTTGTCGACAAACTTCTTGACCTCAGGGTCGGCAGCGTCGAGCTTGGTGTAAGAGTAAGACTCCCAATCTGGAGCAACGTCAAAGGCTGGCGCAAACTCCTGGCCACGGACCAAGAAGAATCCGGTGATTCCGTTGTTGTTGTTCTCACCGTACACGGTCATGCATCCGAACATGTACTTGGTGGAAGCCAGCAATCTGTTGAAGAAACCTCCAACCAAGTTGTTGGACATGAAGGTCAAAGTCAACTCGTCGTTGTACAAGTAGTCCACCTTCCAGAGAGACCACTCGGCTGGGTCAACCATGTTGGCCCAGAACCAAGGAATGGCGGTTTCTCTGGTCTCCTCGTTGGAGTACACTCTCTTCCATTCGTCAAGAGCCTGTTTTGGCTTGCCCAACAATTCCAATGGGTGCTTTGGCTTAGGAGCCTCGGCTGGCGCGTCGGCCTCCTCGGCAACTTCCTTAGGAGCAGCCTTTTCCTTCTTTGGAGCAGCTGGGGCCTTTTCCTTCTTCTCCTTCTTAGGAGGAGTGTACTCAACTGGCTTGGCAATGAGCTCGATCTGGCCAACCTGGTTCTTCAACAATGGCTGCGAGACCACGGTCTGGAACCATCTGGTGATGGCAGGGTGGGCCTTTCTCCACTCAGCACCGAAAAGGTAGTTGAAACCTCTGATGAACTGAGAAGCAGCAAAGTAGTCAGCAAACGAGATTCTCTCGCCCACCAAGTAGGTGTAATTGGTCAATCTGGACTCGAAAACACCGACAACCTTGGCAAGATAAGCGGAGGAGTCGTCGACCTGCTTCTTGTTGTAAGGAACTCTTCCAATGATTGGTCCAAAAACCTTAGCGGAAGTGGGCAACAACTCGGAGTTGGAGAACGACAACCATCTCAACACCTCGGCGTACTCGGTGGCGTTCTTTCCCAACAACTTGGTTTCTGGCTCAGCGACGTTGAGGACTGCGATTGTTAGTGAAGCTCAAAAAGGCGAAAGGGTTTCAGAAATACAATTCTCGACATGATATCTTAAGACAGGGATAACTGTATAAAAAAGGATTCTCATCATTTGACCCCAAAAAAGAACATACGGTAAATGGAAATGGCAATTGCCTCGCTCAACTTGAGACCCTTTGGTCCAACGAAAGCTGGAACCCTCTCAGTGGGGAAGTACTTGGACCACGTGGCATCTGGAGCAACAACGTTGACATCCAACTTGAAGTGCTTGATCAAAGCTTGTGGAATCACTCCACGGATCTTTTCGTTAGCATAAAGAGTACCCTGAGACATTGTATAGTTGTTGGAAATTTATAGGGCAAAATTTTCTCAGAAGAAAGTCTTTAAGGCGATCACGTGATCGCGCATCACCTGTTTCCGGGTAACTTCTGCAAGATCGTACAGGGCATGGTGGAATCCGCACACCCGCAGTCGAGGCTGACGAACAAAATCTTAGGATGTCGTGGGGAAGCAGGAGGCAAGGTGGAATCCGCACGTTGGCGCAGCAAAGCTGACATTTCGTTTTGTCACAAAATCTGCCCGCCACAATTCGTATGTCAAGAAGCATGCACTGACTCGATGCACGACTCGACGCACGGCTCGACGCACCGACTTTCGTGACTTTTTTTATCTACTTGGGAGATCAGTCTGGCGGGATCAAAAGATGTCGCAAATGTGCTCCTGCATGAAGGCCAAAGAGCATAGCTCGCAACAGGAAACAAACGGAACTTTGGTTATGATCGATGCCGCGCACATGCAGCGATTCCGGTCGTGGCATTGTGGAATGCAATCTCGCCCGAACTCTTCTGGTAAAGAATGCACGCAAGGGTTCAGAAGTCTGGGCGTGCATGGAAAATATGCGCGGTGGAAGCACAATCCCACGCTCGCAGCGTGTGCGTTGGGGGTAAACCAACACACCTGCACATCAGCAAACTATAGTCTCGCGAGTATGTCTAAGTCACTAATTCGAAGTTCCGACACCCTGTCGCTGCCCGATTTGCAAGGTGCGTTGCATATCGGGCTCTGGTGCATGGTCTTGCAGAAAAATCAACACAAAAGTAGTGTTCGCGAACAAAAACCGATGCGTTTACTATGTGTCCTGCAGGCGCCGTGGTCACGATCGACAATGAACATACAGTTACGATTCGCTCCCCCCCCCTCCACCCCCCGCTGTACTGGAGGCAGGCCATGTTTCGAAAGTTCCCCTGCAGTTCCAGAAGTGCAATATGCAGAAGCGGGCGAGGCTCAGGCTCGAATGCAGTAAATTGTATTAACCTCCGATACAAATAATAGTACAGCAGCGTGGATCGCCTCGATCCCTCGCCTTTTCACACCGTCCACCCGAAGTGGGCATTCCACTGCCCCTTGATGTCCCTCGAGATGGACGATGCGTTAATTTTTTGGAAAATCTCGTGCAATTTTGCACTGGTGGCCTCGGACATTGCCGTGTTTTGCATTTTGCTTAAGAAAAGAACAACCAAGTTCAACGCAATGCACTTGTCGTTGGGGATTAGTGTCGTGCGTCCGACGTCCCCATGTGGTGGCGTGTGCTGCGAGGCTAAAGTCAAATTGGCCTCGGGGTTTTCCTGTAAGTAGTTCAATTTGACCACGTCCCAGAAACGGGCCCGTAATTTTTGGGAGTCCGACGCAACGCCCCGGTCCGGCACGAGCTTTGCGTCCAATTGCACCAAGTCCAAGTCGTAGAACCCGGTGTTCAAGTGGCCCATTTCAAAGGCAGTGAAGGTGAAAAATTCGCCCAAATTGGGCTCGTGCGGGGCGTCGTACGATATGGACGACAGTAGAGCGTCGAACTCACCGGCCGTCGGAGTGTAGTGCATGCCCACCTTTCGGAGTTGCATTTTTAGAAGGAAACGCAAAATCACGACCGCCTGGAAAGAACACACAGTTAACGTGGACCGCTTCATTTGCCGGAACTTGACTTCGGCCATCCGCGTGTACCGCACCACGATCTTCTGAAAGAGTTTTCCCTGGTTGGTCAAGAGTATTTTGAAGTCGTCGTTGAACACAAAATCGCGCCTTGTTGCTCGGAGCAACAAGCTGAGTAACGTGAGCACGACACTGACAAGAACGATCTCAAACTCCCGTATCGTGTGCGGCTTGACGTCACGGAAATCAAACTCACGCCAATGCAGAAGCTGCTCCTTGGCATTGGCCATTAGCGAGGCCATGGGTGCGTCGTCAGAACACGCCAACAAACAGTCTAAGAGAAACGTGGCGTTTTCTTCGGGGTCCTGGGCCAATTTCATGCAGTAGTTAGGCACGATCATCTTCCAGCAGTTGATTTCGTTGAACAAGTCCAACACCCAGTAGTACTTTCGGTCCTGGAGAAGGTCGATGAAGCGGTAGACGTCGATGGAGCTCACGGTGTTTTCGGGCAAAACATCGAGATTTCTACGGGGAAGACGGTCCACGGAAATGGCCGCACCCTCGGTTGCATACCCTTCTGGGTTCATCAAGACGTTTTTGATGTCGTAGTTTTCTAAAATCACGTTTTCCTTGAAGCTGGCGTTGGCGTGGTCCACAAATTGCCACTCCTGGACCGGCACCGGCCCTGGCACCAGTTCAATATATGGCTTTTCGTGTGGAAAATTATATTCTTCCTCCGGGAGCGGGTGCAGATTGTACGTATCCCGGTGGAAGTGCCTGGCCGCCTCTTTCAAGTCGCCAGGCGAATGCAAGTGCAAGTACCGCTTGTAGCGGTCTTTTCCCTTGGTGTAGAGGGACAGAATTGTGATGGACTGGTCTATAATCCGAAAATACCTGGGCACGGCGAAAAGCTCCGCCGAGGCCGTGTCCTTGGGGTCGTAGATGGTGTACTGGTTGAAATTGAGACGAATGCCCCGGTAGCATTTCCGTTTGGAGTTGGTGCAATTCTGGCACACCGGTAGCTGTTCGTCACATTTCATATGGCGATCTCGGCAGGTGAAGCATCCTGAGCGTGTTCTGGAACGTTTCACTCGGGGTGGGCCCGTCGGCGGTTTTCTTCTCTGCATGAACTAGAACTCGAAGGTTGATGATCGACCGGGAAAATTTAACAAGTTGGAGATGTAGCTAAGCATCACAAGTGCAAGTACGTGGAATATGCGGCCCCTCACAAAAGACCAAAGCTGGTTTAGGCAGTCGATGAAGTGTCCCTAGCACGAAAGACAAATAATGGAGCGAAAAAGAAAACGGCGGCCAAGATTCGTTTTATGGAAAGGCACGGGTCCAATTGCGCATGGCGTCCTGGGAGATCCAGGAACACGCCTAGGCGAAAGCGGGCTTTGCACTGCCAATGGGAAGCGTCAAAAAATAAACATGCAATGTATTAGGCACATTGCAGATTCGACATCACCTGCAAACGCATGCATGACGGCAAAGCGTTTAATTGTTGTTTGAGTTGCACCCCACTGCCACGTATGTTGTGACGTTGAGGCAACACTTTACACGTATCCGCACTTGCGGGGACGCTATGCACCAACAAACCTTATACCAGGGTATGTCCTGCAGACCCCGCAGGGTAACCTCAGCCACGAAATGCTCAACCATACCTGACCCGTAAGTTTCCGCGCAATCCACTCAATTCGGCTCCCCCTAAATAAGAAGTCTTACCCGATCGGAAGAATGTTTTGGGAATGCAACATATCTGGAACCTTAAATACGACGGGTTCATGCAGTGATACAGGAAGTGGCCTGCCGGCTCGGAAGAACGTTTTAAATGCGACATTGCAAGAACCTCGAATACGATGGGTTCTTGCAGTGATGTCGGAGACCAGGAGCGGGTTTCAGATCGCTCACGGCTTCAGCAGCGCGTTTCAGATTGTCGCGGCCCCCCTCCTTTGCTAGGTGGTGTTTTAACTCCTAAAATACGACTTAACGACCACACTGGGGAAATGCGCCGATGTTATTCAATTCTCGCATAGTGCGCGCGCATCATGCGCGGTCATGCATGCTAATGTGCATCGCCTACCCGACATTTTTCTGGTCGAACCTTCGTCCTCAACAATTTTCCTACCATCAACTTCCAGAGCATATGTCGTATTCCACCCTGTAGAATTCACTGCCTACGTTCTTCGCATTGGCCGCCAGTATTCGATTCAAACTCTTATTACATTCCCACAAACTCCAACATTTTTCTCGTCAACTGATGACGCAAATTCCTCTCGAACAGCGCCTCGTAGCATTGTTTCAGGTGGTCGGTGTCTTTTCCGCTTTTTTGCTTGTAGTTTTCGATGAGGCTAGATCCTCATTGTTATGGCGCCAAGACAGCTACACAAACTGGAATACAAACGCTCCCAGCAAAATGGTCACCACGGCGAACACAAATCCGACTGCATAGCTTATCAGGTCGATCAACGGGGGCGTCACCGTCAAGATTACGAAATTAATCGCCCAGCTGGTCAAAGCCGCCCAGCTCAAGATGTTTTCGTCGTCGTTCGAGAGCTGATTGTTTAGAATCCCCGCACATGGCCCCCATGTCAGGGCAAAAGTGAGAATAAACATGCATACCACTGCAATCATGGCATAACCACTCCTTTCGGGGTCAGCAGCCACGCCTAACGTGGAAAACACCAACAACAACGTGGATAAAATCGCCAGACCAAGAAGTAAAAGCTTTTTCGACCCGAGTACTCCAATCAAATATGTGCTGGCCAAAGCCCCCACCACGTTGAACGTACTCATAAGAACCAACGGCAAGTTTCCCTGGCCGGCCAATACCGAGTTGAAAATGATTTTTCCGTAATAAAAGAAGAAGTTGATTCCAGTGAGCTGCTGGAATACCATCACCAAGCAGCAGAGAACAACTTTGCGGCGATTTTCAGAAATATCCAGCGAGTCCGGAGGAAGCTGGAGAGGGATTCTTGGCAAGAGCTGGAGAACCAAGTGGAGCGTTTGGTCGTCTTCGATTTCGTGGAACAATTTCAGCAATGTTGGCTTGAGCCGGGTGAACTGGCTGGTGACTAGCAAATGCTGAGGCGACTCTGGGAGCCAAATCAGAAGAATCAACGTCACCACCGAAAAGAGGACCTGTATCACATAGCACCAACGCTCTACACGTATTTGAATGCTCCAAAATAAAACGTTTCCGGCCAAAATCGACACACAAACAACGACCTGAAAGACGGCCAAGAACCTCTCCTTGCCCGAAAGAATTCCCGCAACATGGCTAATGAAAACCGGGCCAATTACGCACAGAGACCCGCAGCTGATTCCGGAAACAAACCGGCCCGCCAAAAACATCCACAAGTTTCCCGTCCAGAACAACGCCATGCTTTGAATCAATGACCCAACAAGATAAACACCAACGGCGACCCGAAACACCCAGAGATACCCCAACACCCTTAGATTCACCTTGGAAAGCACAAAACACCCGAAAACGCACCCCACGATCAACGTGGCAATCACCAAACCAATCAAAGCGCTCGAAACGGTGAAGGTGGCCCGGAAAAACGGAAGATCCACTAGATTTCCCGTGGTGCCCACGTCCCAGCCGAGAGGAAAAGCACAAAGCGCAATTACACCGGTGTAGAGCGCAAGGGCGACGGTCCGGGTTTGAATTTGAGGCACGGGTTTTTCCTTATTTTCGCCATGGCCCCGTTTCCCAGACCCGGTGTCGTGGCTGTGCTTCTCTGGAATAGACATATAGTGGTAATGGGTGCAAAACCGTGCACCCGTGCATCTCAAGAGAGAAGCGGCACGTGTGCTATCGCACGTGACGCACGTGCGCGTTCCTTATCTACCTTTAGCCGCTCTTGAACCTCCTGGCGCATCCCCTGCAAGGATATCAGGAATTTTGGGAGGATCAGTGGTTGCGTCTCGGCGGACCGCACGCAAATTTCTTTTCCTGTGCTCTTTTCTCATGTATGCCTGATTTCTTCGGCGAATATGCGTAAATTATTGTTCTGATCCCTTCACAGATCACAATTAGCCGCTGACAGTTTGCGTTTTTTTCTGAATCTAGTTGCTTTTACTGAATTCCTTTAGGCTTATCTGTCAACTGCCGCCTGTTCAATTTCATTATTTGCGCAATCTGCCCAAAAATTCATTTCACGCTGATTTCACCTGATTTCGCTAGGCTCCACACTTCACCATCTGTACCACAATGACGGAAAAGCGTTCCTCCAGTGTTCTGTATAACAAAAACGCCAACCCTTTTTTCCCAGCTTGTGTTGCTCCTCCTCCAGTTTACCACAACTACCCTCCCCGTGCCCCTGTGTTGATAGTATTTACATTGGCGCCAGGGGCCCTGCAACTGCTGTTTCTGGCGTTTGTGGCATCGGAATTGCCCGAGGTGCAATTTTCCATCGTCGATTTCACCCCTGGCCTGGCCACCATTGAGTGCTTGTCGTGGCAACATGCCACCATAGTGCTTGAAACATTTAATGGCCGCAATTGGCTCGACCACCCGATTTCTTGCGAAATAGCAGAAAGATCAGACCCAGATGATATTCTGGGCATAAGCCCTATAACTCACTTGCCCACGGGCTCTCTAATGCTGCCCGGTTCCATGCCCTCGGCAAATCCGTATTTTCACCCGTTCGTGCCACAATTTTACCCTATGGAATACGGCTATTACGGTGCCAACCCGGTCCCGTATCCGTACGGTTACTATGGAGTTCTGCCGGGAGAAACACGCAATTCGTCTCGTCGCTCGTCGTCAAAATCTCTTCCCTCGGGCCAGAATAGCTCTTACAAGCCTCCTCCTCCGTTTGTGTTGAATTTGGTTCAAACTCGAGAAACACAACCGGATTTGGCCGACGAGGCAGGAACTCAACCGGACGATGCTTTGGATGACGGCCTTATTGCCATGGATGACGAAGAAGGAGGCACCTTGCGTGTGAATCCAAGGCGTTTGTTTGTGGGAAACATTCCATTCAACTCCACCTGGCCCGCTCTCAAGAACTTTCTTATCACGCGGGCAGAGGAGGTCGAACCAGGCAATTCGATTGACATTCTTCGAGTTGAAATCCCCATGCAGCAGCCTCGTGAGCAACAGGGAGACGTGGCCAAGTTGAACTCCTATCAATTCCTCACAACCTTATCACAACAGCTTCTGGGAGATCAAACGCAAAATTCCCCGCCGGAAGTGCGTCCTGCTGCCGGCCCTTCCAGAGGACTCAGCCGGGGCTTTGCCATAGTGACTACAGCTAATCGGGCATCGCTGGAGAAATTAATCAAACTTTTTGACAATGTCGATTTCGAGGGTCGGTCACTCACAGTGCGCTTTGACCGTTTTCCCGATTTCAACAACTACGTCCTCCAGCAGTTGTTTCCTTCAAACAAGACGTCACATCCGTCGAATTTCCCTGGACCTCGAGACAAGCCCGCGTTTTTGTCCAACCTAGCATTCGAGCGCAACCTGTTCCAGCACAAGTTTTACTACGGCTCAGCTCCACCTGCACCTATTCCATACAACTCCAATTACCGGCCCTACTATCGAAACCAAAACCCTAATCAGACGCCGTCCGACCCCAATTTGGGAGATTTGCTGGGTCCCTTGGACGAAATCGCGCAAACTCTGAAGAAATCACCCGAACAAAGCGAGTCCGAAAAGGCCCGCGAACTAGTGAACTCCTTTGCTTCTCGTGATCGCTCTGCGGTATGATGCAAAGAAAATGTCGGTTTGGTGGAATTACAACTCTTCATTGGTACTATTGATTTCGCTGGGAAGAGTGGTGTGAGCACACACAATGTGTAGCATAATAAGGGGTGGAGTCAAGCGGAGTCAAGTGGAGTCAAGTGCGTTGACAGGGCGTAAACTTTTGCCGAGATACATGTCAAAGCAAGCGAAGTGTTTGTTTCAGGTTCCTCGAATGTAGCCCGGATTCGTATCAATGTCTACCTCGCAGATTTCCCTGTCGTTGCCCTCAATATACTACCTTCACCGTTCCTTGTGATGGTGAAAATGATGGATCTGATTTGTGAAACAATTTGACCCAAAAAGGGTTCGATTCCGCTCTTATGTGCATTCCACGGGCACATCTTTCCGTCCGGGCCGAGTTCCTGATCTACCGTTCATTAGGTAAGCATGTTGTGGCATATTTCCCTATGTCCAGTTTTCGCCATTTTCAGATCTGCACGATGATGCCTGTGGTAAGCCACACAAACCACACCTGTGTCCCTTTTGATTGGAGAATTTTGGATTAACCTTTCATTCAAAATTAGTCAGCATCATTGCCCCTCAGCGAGATAGAGCCGTGCATGAAATGTACCGGCATACAAGTTCCCAACTGTGAGATTCTTATCGGTGTTATACAATTCCGGTAGTCTTTGACGCATCTACTGTACCGTCTTTGACTCAGCACAATTGGACACCTGGGGTTGGTTTTTCAAAGGAACTATTGTCGGTTTTCTGCTTATTCTATTCCGGTTTTCTCTAGCGATGTCCGACCAAACAGTGGTTCCTGTTATTCGCTCCCGCAAGCGTAGGTTGGTACCTCCTAGCAAACGCAAAAAGGCCCTGTTCAGTTGTGACCGATGCAAAGTCCGAAAAATAGCCTGTCACCGGTCCGATCCGTCTGAATCCTGTGGGGGGTGCTCGAAATCAGGAATTGAATGTGAGACCACAATTAAGCGCAAGAAGAAAATCAGGGGTCCCATTGAGAACATTGGTCTCCACTATAAATGTCTTCTCATGCTCGTAAAGAGTCTGTTCCCTGAAGTTGACGTGAACAACATCGATGCTCTAATTGACGTCGGAGTTCGTTGTGGTATTCCGATGCCTTCTCGTTACGGCGGAAATGAGGAAGAATGCAAAGAGTTGAAAGACCTCTCGATATTGCTCACTTCTGGTAAGATGCGCAGCAGATCAAGCTCGTTGGACGACGACGCTGAAGAAATGGACGTGAAAGAGGAGAACTATGAACTTGATTCTTTCAAGATCAAGGAGGAATACAGTGAGGAAGATTTGTCCAGTGTGCCACTTTCCACCGATGCGAACAATATGTGCGTTGTGGTCAAGAAACCAGTCATTCTTTTTTCTCATAAGGATTACATCATCATTGATCAGGGTGGAAACTCCCATTGCATTGGACCCATGGGAGCCCCTGGATTGTTGGATTCGTACATTAGAATCATTGGCATGAAGGCTGATATAGATTACCTGCAATTCGCTACCTTCCAGCGTTTGTCGAAGTGCGAGATTGTAATCTCATCCACTCATGAACCGATGGAAGCTCGCGACTTAACGTCATTGTTCCTGAAGAACTTTCCTTACCTTGGAGATATTGGCCGTCGTGAAGCTGGCGTCTACGTTGATCTTTTCTTCCTGAAGATCCACCCCAGACTTCTATGCCTTGATGAGGGAAACTTCAGAGAATTATCGAATCGCTTCTGGGCAGCTGTTTCGACTAACTCCCGAGACAAGCGGCTCACCAACCACTCCATTTGCTGCATGTATATGGTTTGGATATTGGGTCGTCTCTATGACCCCTCTGCTGTTTCGAATGGTGTGACGGAAGCCACTTTTCAAAGCTACCTTCACATTGTTAAGCTATGCCTCTCTGACATCGTCTTGACGCCAACCTTGGATGGCATTCAATGCTGTTTGCTTTTGGCAGTGTACATGGACAACCGAAAGAGACGTGAGACAGGTTACATCTTGCTTGAACTTGCATCCAGACAGGCCATCTCTCTCGGACTTAACCGCAAGTCGCTTCTGCTGTGCACTGAGGACAAGTCCCGA
>JAJMSL010000009.1:172500-309982 GCA_030558395.1 Danielia reshetovae
CGATAGTTGTATTTGCTTGAATTTTTCGGGAAAACTGTGGATCATTTCCACAGCAATTGAAATCATCTGTCTATTGATTTGGATGTTCGCACACGTCTTGTTACTTCACCATCTCAATTTCAGCAATTTCGTGACCCCTCGACTTAATTCTGTTCTCTGGCTACATCTCTTGTCTGTTCCTGCTCTTTCGATCATTTTCCGCTTTTCTGTGAATTAATTCAGTAGTATCAGAATCAGAACTCGCATTTTGCACCCATTCCACAAATATGCGCGAACTTGCAGACTTGAATGCTTTTCCAGTCAAAACCAAATCCGAAAACACTACAGACTCCACCACCGAACCCCTTAAGCCACCCAATCCCAATCCCAATCCCTTCCCTCAATACCCAGCCACCTCGAACAATCACCAAAATCAATCCAATTCTCCAACATTGATTGCAAACCTGCACATCCAAATCTCCAAGCACAACTACACCTAACATGCTACTATCCAAATTACCGACTAGGCAATTGCTACGAACATATGCCCTGGCGCAGTCCAAGAAACCCACGCGCCAGCAGAAGATTGACGAAACGAACACCCACTCCCAGTCCAAGTTACTACTTCTAGATCACCGGTTTGATCTCTTCAACCAAACCGTCACCAAGGTCGTGGACCTCGGATACGCACCTGGCAACTGGATCTCGTATGCACGCAACACGCTTCTGCAATTTCACGACGTGAGTCCGGAGAAAATTCACTCAAAGTGCACTTTGGTTGGGCTTGACATAATCTTCACCCAACCTCCACCTGGAACGGTGGGTACTCAGGGAAATATCTACTCGCAGGCTGCACACGACAACATCATCAACTTGCTCAAGGAGGCTGCGTTCAGACGAATCAACCCCGATGCAAAATTGACCCAGGATTTCCAGAACTCGTACTTGCTGAAGGAAATCGAAGAGTCCAGGTTCGAGGCAGAGATGGGCGAGCTCGCGGCTGCGTTCAACGACTTATCGGTAGCTCCAAATGACGACCATTTGGCCAATTTAGTGGGATATAAGCAGTACCAAGCAGATGTCATTTTGTCTGACTTGTCTGCTCCATTTCTTCAAGACAGAGGATTCTTCAGCAACACCCACACAAAACCGTACATCCGGAGCAGCTCCAACAAGTTGCTCAGAATGCCACTCAGTGAGCCGACGAAGGCTTGCTTTGACTTGGCCGAAGCTGCTCTTCTCTTGTGTTGCAATGCTCTAGTTAAAGAAGGAAAGTTTGTTCTAAGGCTAGCCAAGGTCGATTTGGCAGACCCCGAGTTGTTTCTCTTGGAAACACGCTTGAGGCGGGTTTTCAATGGCGTGACAAGATGGAGCTATTGTGGAACTACGAAGTCAGTGCTTCTGCGAACCCAGGAATTGTTTCTCATCTGTGAGGACAAGAAGGACTATGTTGCGGACAAGTACAAGGTGTTTGACATCAAACGGTAATACGCGGATATATATTTTGACATTTTGATTGTTTGAAGGACAAGTGATGTATGGTTCTCTATTCCTCCTCCTCTTCCTCTGCTTCGACTTCTTCTATGTCCTCCTCCACTTCTGCGGACTCCTTGGCTGGCTCGTTGAGCTGAACCACGTCGACCTCAGGTTGAACCAAAGGCTTCGTAGGCTCTGCTGGCTTGGTCTCAAGGTCGATCAATGCACTGTTATCGGACTCGAAAATCAAACGGTCGCTGAGCTTGCCTTTTCCCTTACGGTCCAATTGGCCCTTCCACGACTTTACCACTTCCGCAAGCTTGCTCTCGGAAACGCCGTAGGTGCGGCCCATGAAGGCAGCCTCACTGAATCTTTCCGTCTTGATCAACAACTCCATGCACTTCTCCTGGTTGCCAGTCAACCACCATGCTTGGAAAGCAATATTGTATTTACCCTTCGACTCAGCAGACTCGGCTAGACGGATCAACAGCTTCTGGCTATTGGTAGAAGAAAGCAACAACAACAAAGAAGCGTGGTCGTTGGCCAACCAGTAACAGTCCTCTGCCAATTTCATTTGCCACTTGGCCAAGGCCAAGTCTCCCAACTTCTTCCACTTGGGGCTGTTGGACACGGCAGTTGAGGGATTTTTTTCCTGGTTGTCGGCCAAGAGATCGTACGCTTGGCTCAAGTCACCCGTGGACAAGGCAATCAGGAACTTGGAGTCAAAGTCCTGCGACAATGCAAAAGACAACTTCAAGTAGCCCAATTTCTCGAAGAATCTGGACAACTGGTTCAACTCGCCCTTGGGCAACCCAACCAAGTAACCGGAATACTCCTCGGACAAGTTCTCTGGAGCAATCGTGGCCAAGTCTGGAATCTCTTCACCAGACTCCTCGTCAACAATCTGCGCGGTAGCAAACTGCTCCAAGTCTCCGCGCATAACCAAAGTCTGCAACTCCAACACCTCCGAGTTGATGTACCAGGAAATGACGTTGAAAGCCTTGTCGATCAAGTACAATTTTCCCTCCGTGGCCTTGTAACCAACGAGGTAGTATTTGTGGTCAAAGTGACTCAAGTTGATGACCTCTCCGCCAACGAAATAGTTCAATCTGTTGGTGGTGCCCGTGGTGTAAACGAAAACATCGCCGGTGAACTTTCCCGACAAAATGGCTTCGGAAGTGGGCAAGGTGTACAACACGTCAAATGCAACATCAGCACCCTCAGACGGACTGATGGAGCCGTTGGCAGCAGCCTCCTCGTAAAGCCCGCGGTCAAAGCTCAAAAAGTACGTCTCGTTCGTCTTTTTGGTGGCCGCGGTGGAGCCGTTGCTGTTTTCAGACACCCCACTGGAGGTGACGATGGCCAACAATTCGCCGTTGTCGGACCACACGATGTTCAGAACGTCGTCCTCGATGTCGACTCTTCTGACCAACGAGCCGGTTTCCCAGTCGTAGAAGCACAAAAGCCCCACCGACTTGACACCCAACAACGCACCGGGAAGAATCTTCTCAGCCTCGTAAACAAGGTCCACAGACAACTGCTCCTGGAAGTTCTTGAAGATCTTCACGGACATCTTGCTCTCGCGAATGGCGTACGACGTGGCGTTGGAGCCGTCGTGCGTGTTCCAGGCAAAGTCCAACGCCTTTCCGTACGCCTTGGATCTCCAGGCCAACGCCGTGTACACAAGATACTCTCCATCGCCGCAGACAGCCGCGTATCTTCCGTTTGGAGAGTGGGCCAACGACTGCGGGTAGATTTCTACGTTGCCGAGGTCCCTCTGCTGGATGGGCAAAGATTCGCCGTCCTTCAAACCCTCGGTGGAGGTGGGCTTGATCACCAGCTGCGACACCTCCGAGTTCTTGATGTAGATCAACTTTCCGTTGTTGTCCATGGAAAACAAGGGCTCCTCGTTCCCCAACTTGATCACCACGTACCCGGAATCACAACCCACGGCGACTAAGTTCGACTTGGCCATGATGCCCACACACCAGACTCGTTCCAAGCCATAGTTGACGGACTTCTCCAACTTGAACGTGTTGGAGTTCCAGAAACGCACGGTTCCGTCCTCGGATCCGGACACTATCAAGGGCAACTCGGGGTGGAAAATGGCAAACGACACGTTGGCCAAGTGGCCCTCAAGCACAGCCACACACGACTTGGTCTGGTAGTCCCAGATCTTGATGGTCTTGTCGTCCGAAGAAGTGATGAGATACGGCTTGTCGGCCTGCGGATAGTAGTCTACGTAGTTGACACCCTTTACGTCGTGGGCAACCAAGGTGAAATTGGGCGTGGACGACCCCAACAGCCACACCTTGACGGTTCTGTCCAAACACGCGGAGGCAAAGGTGTTTGGGTCCTTGGGGTTGAAGTTCACGCTCATGATGTAATGTTGGTGGCCCTCGTAAGTTTGTTCCAAACGCCAGTTGTTGTCCCAATTCCACAACTTAATGGTCAAATCGTCGGAAGAGGTCAAGATGTAGGGCAAGGTGGCGTGCACGGCAATGCTCCGCACGTAGTCGGGGTGGGCCTCGAATTGGGTAATTTTTTCTCCGGTGTTGTAGTTGTACACTCTCACCTGGAAATCGTCGGAGCCAACGACGATCCAGTTCTTGCGGGCAATGAACTTTCCGGTTCTCACGGGCAAATCAGTCACCTGGATCGACTTGACGAGCGTGTTGGTGGCATAGGACCAGATTTCGATTTTTCCATTGTATAGCGTGGTGAGAATCCACGGCTCAGAGGGGTGGAAATCAATTCCCTTCACGCGCTCGGAGCGCGTGGAAAACTGCTTAGTGACGTCCAATTTCATCGTGTTTTGGCCGACACGGTGTGAGGTGTTGGCTTTTTCGATTAGGTGTTTTGAAGTTAACACGATTTGGGTATTTTGGGCAGCACACGACCAGACCTCTGTGGAATCCGAGACACTGGAGACTGATCGGGGGATGTATCGGGGGATGTGCTATTCGTTTTGTCGATGGGGAGGGTTGTACGATGTGTTGTAGATTTTTGTTCCTGTTTTGTTGTTTGTTGACCAGGTGCCTGTCAGAGGCTTCATTCTCAGGTGCAGAACCAATTCTGATCCACCATAATTCACTGTTAGTGCCAATTTTTCTTCTGTTGGGCCAAAGTGGAGTAAGATGTCAGGGCATAGAATATCAGAACTGGGGGAAATCGAGGTCATTGGGTGTATGGTTGGTTGGAGTACAATAGGCACTAGTAATGAACTTCGACTTATTTTTTCAGGCACCAGATTTCCGATTTCAAGGCTCAGAGTGAATCAAGAATGCTATCTGATTTCGAAGTTTGGGGTATCTCAGGCACCAATCCTGTATTCTGGTGTTCGTGGTACTGATGGGTGCTATGATTTTTCATTTGGGTGCGAAAACTTGTAACTTCAGTTGAACTAAAAAACTCACCGGTTTCCACTGAAATTATTCGATTTCAATTTCTCGGGCTGAGACAATAACCCCCAACTTATGCTCCATTCCGGGGCAAACCTGGAGCGGCGCTGCTCAATTACCATTTTGCTGGCATAAACAAAAATTCAGATTTTTCCGTTCATTGTTTTCGTTTATGGTACAGACATTTTGCACGAGTTTTCTTTCCTTCAGCCTACAATGCATAGGACGGTATTTTGCGTGTCTGGTCAATTGCTCTACCAGTAAGATTCGCACCCACTAATGAAACCACTGGTGGAAGTGCAAGAACGTTAGTATGTCATTTCTTCCCCAGAGGCTAATACATAAGTGACCGACTTGGTTCAGAATCTATTTCTGAGGCTAATACACAAGCTCCACCTTATCTCTGCGCTCCTCTCTGTAAACAACCTCCATCTGTCCCACAATCTTGAGAAGCTCAACCCATTTCGTCACAAAGAGCTTGTTGGAAAACCGCTCCAACATAAGTTTTGCACCCAAAACACGCTTGGCTTCAAGTGCAGCGTCCGACACAAGTTCAGGACTTTCGATGAACAACCTGTTGAGCACCTCAGAAAGCGCAGGGAACTTGCCAGCCACGTAATCTGGGTCCGCCTCGCTGTTGAAAAAAAAGCCCACCTCGTTCTGCCACGTTGTGCTTGGTTCTTCCACGCGCAAGATATCTAGCAAGGGGCCAGCAGACGCATGCACAATTGGAACTACACCGGAACTGAGGTACTCCACCACGCCAATGCCAAAGTGCTCGTTCCACATGGCATTCAAGCCGAACTTCGCCGACGAAAGGTGCCTTTGCACTTCCTCGAAGGAGCAGTCCACGACAAATTCCACGTTCTCGGAAAGCTCAAGCTCGACGGTCTGGGCCCGGAGCAGCTCCAACGTCTCGACGTCGTCTGGTGTTCTGCACGAGCCCAAGAACACGATTTTGGGGATCCTGGCCGCCGGAAGCTTGGCGCCCCGGAAACGAGCCAAGAACGTGGCGTACTCGTCCAAAATGAGCCCGTGCCGCTTCTCCGGCCGGAACTGCGCAATGTAGAGCAACGTTTCTGTGCGAACAGAAGTGCCGATTTTCTCAGTCAACACCTCGGTGGAGCACGGAGGATACAAGATCTCCATTCGGCTGGCGTTGTTGAAGAACCAGATGTTGGTCAAGTGGTTGTGTGTCCACGTCCCATTGGCCAAGGTGACGTCGACGCAGCTGCCCAAATAAGTGTAGAAGTAGTACAACACCGACCAGTAGGTCAATTTGGCGTACTGCCGAGCGTCGGCCCCGCTGCGGACAGACACGATTTGCCGCAATTTCGAGAACTGGAGCTTGTTGAACATGTCGGGCTGAAGAATCGGGTAATGAACGTAAGCCACGATTGGAATCTTCAAGATCCAGCCCACAGGCCAGTACGATGCAGGCAACCCCATGGTGTCCACCCACACATCCGGGCTCAACTCGAACATGGCCTCCATTGCCAAAAATACCGACCCTACGAGCTGTCCTACTAGGGTGCAATGTTTCCAGTAACCACCGTCGATGTACTTGCCGAACTTGCGCAAGTAGATGAAGACAACGCGTCTGGCGTCGATCTTGGTGCCGAACTTGGCCTCGACCTTGTCCAAAATGGCAAGGGGCTCCACCATGTTAGTGGTGTAAATGGCCACGACATTTCTGGAGTCCAACAACGTGGCTTGGACCGCCTGCCAGAGAACTTTTTCGCCACCGCCCCCGTTGTTGGCGTAGGGGTGGAAGAACCCGTAGATGACCTTTCTCAGTGCGTCCTTGGGGTCCCTTTTCTTCATGGAGCTCATGAAAAAGTCGTCCTTGTTTTCGGCATCTGTGGGTTGTATTTTGAGTTTGTTGTTGACGAAATTCGTGTAGAACGAAGGCTGCACGCTGGCCGTGATGAGGCGGCGGCGGAAACTGGATCTTTTGGCGCCCACCGCCAAGTAGATGGGTTTAGGGTGGTTAATCACTTTGAGGATCTTGTCCTGCCATTGGTCGGAGGGAACAAGGAAAAAGCGCGGCAACGCCACCACAATGACCTTGTAGACAATGTACGCCAAAACGAAAGGCAAAAGAACAAGTGGTGGATAGAACATGGGGAGCAAAAGGTTGCAGAAACGTAAGAAAAGTGGAAAAATCACGTGACGATAGGACAGGCTGGATGCTCAGATTGCAAGGTGCTGGAGGTTTATCTCGGTGTAGCCAGTTGAAGTGTTGCTTGGGAAAAACACAAAACACAAAACACAAACTTCTCACTTCTCCTGAGATATTATATGCCAAGTCGATGGGTTGCCTTCGGGTGTTTCCTTGACCCAGATAAGACCGGACATCACCGAGCGATAAGACTGCAGGTGAGACAACCAAGGCGCCGTCCGGAGATATCCAGAAAGAAGAGGCGAAGAGAATAAAAGAAGAGAAAATAAAAGAAGAGAGAATAAGAGAAAGAGCTTGCTTCGTGTTTTCAAAACTCTGTCTTTTTATGCGCTGAGTGAACGAGAAATCGGTGAGATCGAATCTGTGAGCATCAGATTTCAGTGAGAAATGACACCTACCTCCACACAGATAAATTTGCGGAATAACACCAGTGCCCATAGCCAAAGATGCTAGAACGCATTTCAGAAACAACAGAACATCTGGAATAAAGAAAACGCCACGTAGCAAAAATCATAGTGCTAAATCCAGTTGAACTTCTCCTGCCTCAGATCGCAATAAAGATCCAATTATTGCGCGGTCCGGCCAACGCAGAGAATGGAAACAATCCTCTCTCGATTTCCCTCTACTGGAAAAGAACAAAAGTTGGACCTACGGCTCTGTGTTCCAACAGCCCCTTGCTATAATTCTCCGTCCCTGCCTAATTTGTCGCAAACCAGACGCAAAATCAAGTGATGCGAGTAATTACGCCCAATGCGGAAAATACTTCACATTTTCACGCGTATTCATCCCTTTTAAACTCTCACCATCTACACTTCTTGTGGCAATACACTTTCTTTGGCATTTTGTTCCAAAGGCACATCCAGCCGACACATAGTGGAAATCTTCTACCGCCCTCTGGCTCCCTATTTCCCGATCTCCAATGAACACACTCAAAGACTCCAAGGCCGTCAACTCTCCAGATCCAGACATGACGAAAAAAGACAAGCCCAGAACGCCCTTGCGCAAAGACGAGCTCGAGAAAATCGCCAGAGAACTCAAAAAAAAACTCCAGAAAGCTTCGGTCGCCGCAAAACAACTGATTCTGCTGGCATCAGCACTAAACTTGCGGAATTTGCCCGAATCGCCGGCTCTGCAGACGGCGATGCCCAAACTGAGCCCGTTGAAGAACTACTACATGTGGAAACGCCAAATAGCCGCCGGCTCGCCGGGAGTGGGTCTGCTGCCCAACCTATTTTCTCCGGGAAAGAGTCCCACGCTGACCAAGCCGCTGATTTTCCTCTCCAGCTCGCCGTTGCGCCGAAAATCCGAGTCAGAAGAAGAACCTGACTCGCCCATTAAACGTAGAAGAGCCGAAAGTGGCGCCGTGCGAGAACCGCAGATGATTCTTGAGGAAATCCCGTCCACGCCTCCCAAAAACCTGGCTGCGTTGCATCCGCTGCCTGTTCTAACGTCCAACGCGAAAGCGGCCGGCCAGACCACGCCAACTCTCCCAAAAAGGCAACCCAATCTTCTCAAAACGCCTACCCAGCGCAGAGACGGATTCAATGACGAAGAGGGGGCCGATTTGCTCATGTATCTTGCCACGTCACCGTCGCCAGCCAAGCCCTACGCCACGCCACGTGCCACCTCTGCTCCTGGTGGAAATTCTGCCCCCGTTACCACCATGGGAAAACCAAGCTCAGCAGGACAGTTCTTAGCTCCGGCTCCACCGCAAACGCCCAAAAGAGCGATGTTTTCGTCGGCCAAAACGCCCCAAAACCGCTTGACGCCCTCGTTCCACTCGTTGGTAGTCCCTGGAAGTGCACTTCCCTCGGCAGGCCTCGCCTTGACTCCCGCGGGCTTCAGCATGAGCGACTATGTGAATTTTTTCACTCCTTCGCCCAGTGCTGTTGGTTCTGCGCATGCCAACGCCAACAAGAGTTTCTTGAAGACGCCTGACTTCCAGGGCCATGTCACCAGCAAGCCCGTGGACGGGAAAATGATCAATTTTGACAAGGTGGGGTTGTTTGGCCCGCAAGGGTCGGAGCAGGCAAAGGACTAGGCAGGATCCGGTTTAAGCATTCAGTTCACAGTACGTGGTATCGGCAGATACTGCTGCTTTAATTCTCATAGCATTTACGATTAAGCATACTCTGGGTAGGAAGAGTGGATAAAGAGTGATATGGAACAGTATATAGGGAACATTGGAACTTTCCCGACCACGCGATACGAGATTTGACAGACTCAGTTTCTAAGGCAAATTAGACAAATTTTGCGAAGCTGAAGTGCTCAGGAACTCAGTACGGACAAAATTATGGTTGCGCAAGGAGTTCATCCGAGAAAGTTTTAAAGATGGTATCGTATATCTTTCTCCAAGGCGAGTTGGATTTCCGTTCACCCAAAGAAGGAATGCATCTTGTTTTTCGTCAGCCTCTTCGGATGACGCAGATGCTCTTGGGAGCCGAAACCAGGTAAACTGCAAGCACTTCCATATTTTATCCGGATAATAGATGACTGATTCCATGTTCACCAAGTGATAAGCCTTAACTAACCCACAACACTTGTAAGCAAACACTGGCTACTACCCAAGAGATCCATTACTTTCAAAGGCATTGCTAGAGGAGTAGCTTCTTGTTCAATATGTCCATCAGTTGTCACTGATGCAGAGGACGAACGAGGTATCAGAAATTCTCTAAAAGTTCAAAAGCTTCTTCGACGTTTGAAATCCGATTTGAACTACGACCAAACATTGCAAACAATAGAAGTGAAGTATTTCGTAGCTTGAGAGCAAAAATAAGAAATGCAACAGGAGTACACTGAAATGCTAAAGTTTCAAAGAGGGTAACCAGAACATTGCCGAGCTGTCTCTTTGCTGTATAAGAGATTTGGAAAACAGTATTTTAGTTCAATACTGAAAGAGGAAATTACTATATAAAAATCTTGAAACAAATTTAAAAGTATTTTGAAGGAGATAACCGATCATATCATGAGATCAAGAAGAATTATGGAATGAGACATCTAAGTGGCATAAAGAACGGAGCAATATAAGCAACGGCGAGTGAAAATATCGCAGTCCTAAGTATCCTCAATATTAGGGATGGTATGAACTGTTAGACAAGAAATATGTTAAGTGAACAGAAACAGAGTAAACAGAATAATAGATAGCAGTATGTCACGCACCTCTTGTAATGGGCCAGTGAGGTATATCATGAAAAAAAAAAAATAAGTTGAGTTTAATCAACCTATAACTAATGCATATCTCCAGAGGATGCCAGCAACATGAGGTTGGGTTAGAGCACAGAAAGATCTGGGTACTTCGGCTTTATAGGTTTGCGAGCATAGTACCAGAAGTGGGTGCAATCACGAGAAAAGAGAAACAACCCAATTGCGGTCTTCACAAATCCAAAAAACAGATAACAAAACTTACATCTTGAAACCCCAATATGCTCTTTTCTGGCATCCACTTATAGAACACTCAGCAGCTAGATTTGGGTGCGAAAAACTCATATCCCCGGCCACAAGCCCAACTCTTTCCAGAAAGCTTCGAATACTTTCCTTCACAACCTTGTCGTGTTGCCTCATCAGCTTATCAGATATTCGTTTTTTCCAACACCCGTCTGGTCTTCTGATCCATCGCTCACGTGACCACAAACACAAAAATTGTTCCGTCTTTTCCACCCCACAGTTGCAACCACCTACAAAATGTCGGAAGTCACGCAGGAAGTTGAAAAGTTGCACATCGACTCCATCCCCGAAAATGTCGCCGAGCCCGAAATCCAGGACGGAGCCGAGGCAATCCCAGACGCCAAGAAGAAAAAGAAGAAGAGCAAGAAGAAGAAGCTTGCCAGTATGGACAGCTCGTACCCAGATGGGGTTTTCCCAGAAGGACAATGGATGGAGTACCCATTGGAGGTTAACAGCTACAGAACCACGTCCGAGGAAAAAAGATACTTGGACAACCAGCAGAACAATCGCTGGCAAGATTTCAGAAAGGGAGCCGAGATCCACAGAAGAGTCAGAGCAAAGGCACGCCAGCAGATTAAGCCCGGCATGGCCATGCTTGAGGTTGCCGATATTATTGAGAATTCGATCAGAGCATATGCCGGCAACGACCACACGTTGAAGCAAGGAATTGGATTCCCCACCGGACTATCTCTCAACCACGTAGCTGCACACTACACGCCCAACTCAAGCGACAAGGTCGTTTTAAAGTACGAGGACGTGATGAAGGTGGATATCGGAGTGCACGTGAATGGCCACATTGTGGACTCTGCCTTCACTTTGACTTTTGACGACAAATACGACAATCTCTTGACGGCCGTGAGGGAGGCCACCAACACGGGAGTCAAGGAGTCGGGAATTGACGTGCGTTTGAACGATATCGGTGCGGCTGTGCAAGAGGTGATGGAGTCGTACGAGGTGGAGTTGGACGGAAAAACCTACCCGGTGAAGTGCATCCGGAACTTGAACGGGCACAACATTGGCGACTTTGTGATCCACTCGGGCAAATCCGTGCCCATTGTGGCCAACGGAGACATGACCAAGATGGAAGAGGGCGAGGCGTTTGCGATCGAGACGTTTGGAACCACTGGAAATGGCTATGTGGTTACTCTGGGAGAGTGCTCGCACTATGCATTGAACCCGGGCACCGACGACATCAAGGTGCCGGATAGAGCCAGGGAATTGGTGGGGTCCATCAAGAAAAACTTTGGCACGTTGCCTTGGTGCCGCAGGTATTTGGAGAGAGCCGGAGAAGACAAGTATCTTTTGGCGTTGAACCAGTTGGTGAGAGCTGGCGTGGTAGAGGACTACCCACCGTTGGTTGACGTTTCTGGCAGTTACACTGCGCAGTTTGAGCACACAATTTTGTTGCATCCACACAAGAAGGAGGTTGTTTCGAGGGGAGATGATTACTAGCACCAAACTGGCGAGGATGGCACTTTGGTGTTGGTGTGGAAATGAAAAAGAAAGGCAGTCAAATATGACAAGGGACGTCTTTTTGTCGAGGAACATTGTCGGAATGTCAAGCAATTCAGCACCACCAATTAGGCGTATTTTCAGGTATTTGTATTTTCTGTGCGCAATGCCAATATTCTATACAATTTCTGATGGACAATTGGGTGCAAAAAGTTCGCTATTTCTCAAAAACAAAATCTCTGCGCGCAACTCCACCCAGCCCGTAAACCCACACAATCTTCAGCGCAAGACCGCTTCACTTCGGTAAACGGTGAACCGAAACTTGAAGAACTTAAAAAAAAAATACCTAGGCAGAACAAAGCTTCAACACGATTGTTCCTATTATTGTTGAATGATCGTTGCAATCTACGTTCCAATCATCGTTGCAATAATCGTTCCAACCACCGTTGCAGCAACCTACATTCTAATACAGGTATGCAATCTTCGCACGCTCGCCAAATTCTCGTAAAATCAAAACAACCGCTATCACCGAATATGACAGGTCACCAAATGCACTCCACAGCTCCAAGTTGCATGAGGCTGTTCCTAGATGAACAATAATCTGGCACGGCGATGTCGTAAAAGTCTCTGAAATTCTCAGCATATTCTTCCAAATGGCTTTTTCTCTCTCCGCGAAGATCGACCTCCATGTGATAACATCAATCACAGAATGCCCACCAACCGACCGACTACGAATCAATAGATGTAACACTCCACAAATAGAGGCAATTGACGATTGCCGTCTACATAAATTGTGAATTCCCCCCGTTTTCTAGTGCCTTGGCATTTCGACATTTCGATCCCCGGGTTTCAAAACGCTCGCTCTGACGTCGCTACGCCTGATGGATTTTTTCCCTCGCTCCCCTTTTTTTCTTTCTTTCTTCTTTTCCAACGTTCACCGCCCAATCAATCTCTGTTCAGAATGGAGGTCTCCCCTAATGTTTTGACGTACAAAGGTATGTGTGTTTTACCGAATTCCCGTGGCGCCCGTGCTAGCTTTTTCCATGTTGTGAAGTTGTGCATTTTCGGTTCTGAGCAGCGCAACGCTGGCCTTTTGCCTATTTTGACCGTTGATTCATGTTATACGGGCCGACTTTACACACCCACGCTTTTTCCCGCCGTTGGTGGCGGCTTCAGTTGATAATTTCCTAAACGGTCCAAAAACGCCACGACGCCAATTCCATGAATCGACACTCTGAAGCCCCGAGAAATCCGTTACGGTTCCCGGGTTCAAATTCACCACTTTGTCACCGCATTGACACCACTTGTCACCACTTATCACCGCATTGTCGGTTTCGTCGATTTTCTGGGCATCACATGTTCAAACCAAAACAATAACATTCACCAAATCAACCGCCAAAGTCATTCCCTCCGCCACAGCCACGTTCACTATCACATACTAACTTTTAGGTTCTTTTACTGAACCCTCCACCGAGTACTTGCACTTGTCCAACTCCTCGGACGAGCCTTTGGCTTTCAAGGTCAAGACCACCGCCCCTAAGTTGTACTGTGTCCGCCCGAACGCCAGCATCATTGCTCCAGGCGAATCGGTCAAAATTTCCCTTATTTTGCAGGGTTTCACCCAGCCTTTGCCCAAGGATTACAAATGCAAGGACAAGTTCTTGATTGTGTCGATGCCATGTCCGGAATTGGACGACCCAGCCAAGGTTGGCGAGAACTGGTCCACTTTGGAGACCAAGTACAAACAGCAGTTGCTACAAAAGAAGTTGAGGGTCAACTTCATCATTGACGACGACGAGAAGGACGAGTCTCAGCTCGAGGACACGACGTTTGCCAACGCCACTTCAGGTGCCTACGGTGCCGCTGGCGCTGCTGCTGTTGGCGCAACTGCCGTTGCAGCCGCTGTTGGTGGAGAAGTTGAGCACGAGGCCGACACCACCGTCAACGAAACCATAAATCGCACAAACGTCACGTTGAATAACGATACCGAGGCCGCTTCGATTGCTGCTGCTTCTATTGTGAGTAAGCAGGCCACACAGGACCACCAGAAGGAGTTGGAGGCTGAATACGCCAAAGTCGATGACATTTCCGAGAAGTTGGACTCCAACGCGAGCGAGAAGCAGGTGGCTGTGGAGGAGGCCGTCAACGGCGTGTCGTTGCCGTTTGCCGTGGTGTTGGTGCTCATTGCTTTGTTGTTGGGATGGTACATCTTTTGAGAGGAGGGACGAAAAAGACGCCGGGTGGCCTGGCCGTGCAGTCTGCTCTGTGTACTAATCATGCACCGGCGTTGCTGGGCGTGCCTGTTGTTTGATTTATAAACGTTACCATAGTGTATTGAAGTCGGGTGTAAGAATAAGAAAGAACTATGTGGGAGTAGGTCGCAGTCGTGGGTAGCAATCAAAATCCCATTCCAAACAGCAGCACCAGTTTGCAAATCCAAGGTCTCAGCAGCCTTTTCGAATCTGGTCATTGCTATCAGTATCAATTGTATGCATGTAATCTCCACCAATTTCGTCCCACCAAATTTGTCGCACTAAATCCGATAGACGGTCTCACTGATTTAATGATGGATTGGGAAACAAATTCCATTCCAAGCATCCGGACACAGTCGGCAATACCAGGACCAAGTAGTTTTATTTTAACCATTGTATAATTCGGAACAGTCATCTTAGGGAATATTTGGTGTGCCCATCCATTGTTTCAGAATGTGTGAGAACAGGCTCTCACAACCATTCTTGCTTCTGGTGCTCAAGCGCTGCACTCACACAGGATGAGGAAAGATTATACACTGAGTGAACTCATCCGTATGCTTTCACACCCATTTACCGTAAACATGCGTACTCAGATCACAAGGATCAAGGTGGCACTAGATAGGCGAATGCCAGCCATTCGGAATTGGGATCTGATGGCGTTTCCTACCTCATACATTCTTTTCACATTGGACCACAAGCTCAAGTTTTGATTTTGGTTAACGAGGTCATTGGTTACATCACACCAGCCCTTTATCACACCGAAGCACCGAGCTTTCCAGATTCTCAGTCTTCTAGTTGTTCCCACAGGCACCCCTGTTATCCGGACTAATACCCCTGTAAATTCCATGAGTATTACAGTTATCGTTCTCAAACTAACGGCAATCGATTCGTACAGACGTTCAGAGCATGGGCATCAACTTTTAACGGTTGACTGCTCAATAGTGTTGTCGAATTATTCCTGTTAGGAAAGCCTTCTTATCAAGGTCAAACACCCCCTCTCTAATCCGGACCAATACCCAGTGATTTCCATCAGTTTCCAGACATCGTTCCCAAATCAGTTGCAATCAATCCTAAAAGCCAAATATACTAAAAAGTAACAGCCGGAGTACCCATGGAGAGTTCATGCTGATTTAAGCCCCAGAATTAACAGGTCCACCTATGGGCTAGCAGGACTTAGAAAGGCACAATTTGGGCAGTGTTCGAGGCACAGCTTGCATATAATGCACGGTCATGGTGGTGATCAAGAACAGGAACTAACGAACGATAGTTGAAACGACGTAGCGCTTTTTTCGAATCTGGTCATTGCTTAAATATATCAGTATTCAATTGCACAAGCTTACTCCACCAAATTCGTCGCACTGAAGTCGCACCAAATTCGCCTCACCAAAGTCGATATGCAATCTCAATTCGATACTCTATCTCACTGATTCAATACCACTATCACGGGCACCGGTACGACTGGATTGGATTTTAAATTCCATTCCCAACATTTTGACCCAGTAAGCAACACCAGGTCCCAGAAGCCCTTTTGGTCTCAGTAATTTTCGAAGGTCCCAGAAGCCCATTTCGTCTCAGTAGCTTTTCGAGGTCCCAGAAGCCCTTTTGGTCTCAGTACTTTTCGAAGGGCTTTCGAAGGTCTCGGCAGCTTTTCAAATCTGGTCATTAACCATAATATTCGATTGCTCCAACAAACTCGCACTGGTATTCAATCTCGCACCAATTTCTAATTCGATATGCATTCTCACTAAATTCTGATCTCACTCAATAGCACTATGGGCACCGCTACTATCAGGTCCGGGTCCATCAACCTTCTCAACACCATCATTGGCGCGGGCATCCTCGCCATGCCTTTTGGGCTAAAAAGCAACGGCCTCGCCTTTGGAGTCTGTCTCATTGTGTGGTCTTCTCTCACCTCGGCCTTTGGGTTATATCTCCAGAACAAAGTGAGCAAATACACGCGGCAACAGGGCGCCGTGTCGTACTTCAGCTTGTGCCAGTTGACGTACCCGCAGCTTTCGGTCATTTTCGACGGCGCCATCGCCATCAAATGTTTTGGAGTTGGAGTGTCGTATTTGGTGGTCATTGGCGACTTGATGCCCAAAATCATGGAGAGCTTGAACGTGCACGACGACAGCTTGTACATGGAGAGAAATTTCTGGATCACCCTCTTCATGGTGTGCATGGTGGTGCCGTTGTCGCTTCTCAAGAAGTTGGACTCGCTCAAATACACCAGTGTGGTAGCTCTTTTCTCCGTGGTGTACTTGATATGCCTCGTGGTGGAGCACTATGTAGCCGACACGCTTCCCGAACGAGTCGTCGATCTCGTGGGGCCCGTTTCCTGGAAGCAGACGCTCTCGTCGTTTCCCATTTTCGTGTTTGCCTACACGTGCCACCAGAACATGTTTGCCATCATCAACGAGCTCAAGGCGAGCGAGGAGGCGGGGTCACGCACGCGCCAGGCCAACATCATCATCCGCAACGCCATTCTGGTGGCGTGTGCCTCGTATTTGGTGGTGGGAGTAATTGGGTACTTGACGTTTGGAAACGCCGTCAACGCCAACATCATCACGATGTACCCGCGGGACTCGGTGCTGTCGCTCATTGGCCGGTTGTGCATTGTGATCATGGTCAGCTTGCTGTACCCGTTGCAGTGCCATCCGTGCCGAGGGTCCGTGAACCATGTGCTCTATTTTGTGCGCAATGGGTTTGAAAGTCACAAGATGAGAACTCCGCTGACGCAAGAATACACGCCTCTCACGGACTCGGAGTCGATCGCGGAGGAGTCGTTTGTGCTGACCACTCCGATGGAGGGTGCGCAGGACACCGACGGCCACGATCCGATCGTAGTTCCCATGACAACCAAGAAGTTCTACGTCATCACGTCGGTGATTGTGTTGGCGTCGTACTTGGTGGCAATCACCGTCAAGTCGTTGGCGCATGTGTTGGCGTTTGTTGGGTCCACTGGGTCCACGTCCATTTCCTTCATTTTGCCGGGTCTTTTCGGGTACATGTTGATTTCTCCGCTCGAGGGCGGCAAGATGACGGGGTTGGAGAGATTTTGCAAGTACGGCGGTTTGGCGTTGAGCATTTGGGGAGTCGTGGTGATGGTGGTGTGCCTTGGAGTGACGATTTTCTTGGGAGCCACGCACTAGGGCCTTCAGACAAGACAGCGACATCGAGAATTCGGCAAGAGCATTCATTTCATCGTATCTATTTACAGCCAGTAAGGTCTATACAATAAAATCTAGAATTCGGCTATGGCATTCATTATCGTAATTTACAGAACAGCGACCTCGAGAATTCGGCTTTGACATTCATTATCATAATCATCTACAAAACAGCATTCGAGAATTCGGCAACAGCATTCATTATAGTATTTTCACAGCAACATCGTGAATTCGGCTATGGCATACATTATCATAATCATCTACAAAACAGCATTCGTGAATTCGGCTCGTAGCATTCATTAATTATTTACACAGCAACATCGAGAATACGAGCCTGCCAATTGCATCCGTTCATCGTAATCTATTTACAAGTCAGCCACTCGGCGAATCGAAGGGATCCTGGCGAGTCCCTAAAGAATCAAATCCTTCTTCTCCCACCCCGCCTTGTGCTTCGAATTCAACCCATTCTCAGGTTGGGGCTGCTCCACACCCTCGATCTTCAAAGCATACGGGTTTCTGTCGTCCTTCTGCTCCAAGTTGGCCAACGTGTGGTTGACTTCTCTGTGTTTCGACTCGTCGGCTCTGATTCTCTGGATCAAGTCCAAAAACGTCAGCTGGTCGTTCAACTCAGGCCAGTACTGCGTAGCAATCTTGGGAATGGCAATTCCATCGAACTTGGGCAACGCACCGTTCTCCAAGTCGTGGATGAGGTGCGTGTACGTGGAAACAGCCTCCTCCTCCAAGTACCCCACAAAACGATGGCAGTATCTGGGATGAAGAAGGTACATAAAGAAGAACATATTGCAGAACACACCCTGGCCCATGAAAATGAACAACCGCGTGAACCACGACGGTTTTCCGATCTTGATGAACGTGAGCAAATGCATTCTCTCGTTGTACGCCTCGTCCAAGAGCGTCTCGATCCACGCCTTGTCTCTTTTGAGCAAACGCAACGAGTGCAAATGACGAAGAAAAGCTGCCACCATGCCCGGCACGCCGGCCACACTCTCCAAGAAAATGACTCTGGTCATCCACTTGTTTTCGGTCATTTCCCAACGGGTGCCCTTGAATCTGCCCTCGGCGTCCTGCGGGGTTTTGGGCTTCTTGTACCCAGTGGTGAGATCAAAGCATGATCTGAAGAATGAAATTGCATTGAGAGCCACGCGGTCCATGCCCGATTTGGGTTCTCTGTGCAAGTATTCCACCGCAGCGCACTCCTCGTCCGTCCATTTGGGGTGAGGGAAAGCTGGGTGGGTGACAAATTTGATGTCGTCATACTTGGCTCGGTTGTCGTTTTCGATGATTTCTGTTTTCACCTTGAAGAGGGACACTCTTCTTACAGATAAGAGGCCGACTCTAGCAAATGGCACCGATTGGCGAAACGCAGTTGTGAGCATTTTGGTTAGTGCTTAATTATGATTTGTAATACTGCGGCATGGGTGCAACCTTATATAGCCACGGCCATGAAAGTCCGGACATGTGGATGGGAAAGCCCGCATGACGTAAGCAAACTTTAACAAATGAAAACGCTTCGGGCTACTAGGCACAATTCGGGAGCTAGGAATATGCCGGGTTGCGGGAAAATGGCACACGAGTTGCACCAAAACAGAGACTATGCCAAAACCACAAGGATTGTTCAAAATAGCACACGAATAGTATCTCACCGGAGGATACTGGCCCAGAGCGTTCTGTGACTCGGGGTGTCAGCACAATCGGAAAAATCAAAATCGAAAACGGACTTGACCTACCTAGCCGTGCATATATCTTGCTCGCAAATACGAGCGGAGTCATCCCTTTGAAACTTTTTCGTTGACTGGCAAGTTTCAACGTCAATTTCCAACGTCAATCAACCTAGATACATCAATCCGCTTTCTTCAATCCGCTTTCATTGATTTGCTCACATCAATCTGCTCTCATCAATCTGCTCTTCAATCCTCAACTGCGTTTTTTTAGAGCCACACCCAAGAGTCCCGGCTTCAGCCGACAGCGGACCTGCCTATTGCGGAAGGTTGGGCGAAATCCCGCTCTTGGCCGTTTCGGCCAATCCTAGAACCCACAGTGTCCGCATGATTTACACGAATTTGACGAGCCAGATCCGACTTCTGTGCACACTGCTGCGGGCTGCCATCTTCTGATTCAATTCCAGGAACACCCGTACACCTTGACTTGACTTTCAACTCTCCGCACTTCTGTGCAAACTCAACTCAGAGGTGCTTAACCGAAGGGGTTGAACGCGAAAATCTAGCCCGTACACCGTCCTGCACTCACCCAGGACGCCGGATCCACTCAAGAATTTTTTTTGTTTTGATTCATCCCACCACATTTTCGTTAAGAAGCGTTTTGGTTTCTTCCTCCAACCGTTTCATTTCCTGTCCCTTCATATTTATCTTTTGAAGCCATGGGCTTTCTGTTTTCCAACTTCCTAAGCGACCCTTTCGCCATCTCCACCGTGAGTTTTGGCGTGATTCTGTGGATCATCGCTATCGCCGGAGCCGCGGCATCTGAATCGGTGCCGAGATTCACCTGGTGGGGGCTCGTTTACCAAATCATACTTGTGCTTGTGATTTTCCTATTGTACTTGCACAACACCATTGAATTGTACAAGTTCACATTGGTGGGACTTCTTTCCGCGGCGTTCTTGTACAGCACCAACAGCACCAACAACCTCATCTACAATTCCAAATCGCTGGGCAATTTGTGCTGTGCAGCCGGGTGCATTTTGCTCTCGATGTTGAACCTTTTGTGGATTTTGTATTTCGGTGGTCACCCGGAATCGCCCACAAACCAGTTCATAGACTCGTTCTCCATGAAGAACAACACGTATACTCACGGGCAGCTCCCTTCGTCCGAAAACAGGGACGAGGAATTTGCCGTGCCCCGCTCAGCGTCCCAGGGATTCCAGGTATCGGACTCAAGACACCTGCAAGCTACCAACAACAAGTCTGCATACATGTCGTCGTCGCAGTTGAACGGGTTGGAGAACTTTTCCACGCCGAATGTGCGGGAGTTGGCGACCACCTCCGCGAGAAACACCGTATACAACCCAGAAAACAACTTTGCGGTTCCGGCGACGACGTTCCGGTTCAAGGCCAGGGCTATGTACAGCTACGACGCCAACCCCGAGGATATCAACGAGATTTCGTTTGTCAAGGACGAGATCTTGGACGTGGACGACATAGACGGGAAATGGTGGCAGGCACGCAGACTGAACGGACAGGTGGGAATCTGTCCTTCCAACTACGTGAAACTTTTGGACTAATCTTTTGGACAGTCAAGCTTTTCAGCCAGGGTATAGTAATGAATGGACTAGGACTAAATGAATGCACTAGGAGTGAATGAATGGACTAGGAGTAAATGACTCGGAGTGAATGATTAGGAGTGAATGACTAGGAGTAAATGAATGAGTAGGGGTCGTGCGGGTAAATTGGCGGCCAGCGACTGGCCTTGCTGTGTTCTAGAATACGAGTGGAGCAATCTTGTGATTGAAACCTTCGATGGTAATTCTACAGCACAGTGAGGTAATGCACCGTCATGTGGCCAGGGCTCCTGTACAGCAATAGACAATTACGTAGCAACGTAGTCGCTATTTGCACCCAATTGGTAACTGCACCTATAAAAGAACCAGTTCGCCACTAGCAACCCCGATTTCAAAATGGGATTGGCTGAGAAAATTCAAAGCAAGATTCACGGCAACAAGAACCTCAGTGATGCAGACAAGTACGGTGGGAAAGCCATCGGAAAGGAAAATGTTTCGGGCGAGGTCATTGACCAGTACAACAAGGGAAACGTCAACAAGGCCAATGCTGCACAGTACGCTGATGATCTCGACAAGAGAGGTGGAAAGTTGACGGGCAGAGAGAACCTCAGTGGAACTGAAAAAGGTATTGGCTCGCATGTGCTTGGAAGCAGGAGCCAGGGTGCCGGATCCGGCGAGTCCCATGGTTCTGGAAACACTGGAGACGGCCATGGCACGGGAGGTGGATCTGCTGGAACTCATGGTACTGGAACTCATGGTACTGGAACTCATGGTACTGGAACTCATGGTACCGGAACAACTGGTACTGGAACAACTGGTGCTGGAACAACTGGTACTGGAACAACTGGTACTGGAACAACTGGTACTGGAACAACTGGAACTCACGGCACTCAGAGCAAAACATCTGATGCCTCCGGTTCTGAATACGGAACTCCTGCTTCTGGAACTCATGGTCAACTTTCTAGCCACCCGAGCCAGCAGAAGGCTTCTTCCATTCCAGGTGCTTTCGAATCTGGAACCACTGGTCACACTGGTTCCCAAGGCTCTGAGGCTTACGGCACTACTGGTGCTCACTCGAGTTCTGGTATTCCCTCTTCTACTACGGGTACTCTCCCAACTTCAGGTACTCACTCCAGTACTGGTAGTGGTGCTGGGGCTGGCAGTCATTCTGGTACGGGCACTGAGAATCACGGTTCTGCTGGCCACTCTCACACTGGTTCCAAGGCTGGTGGTGCAGGAGTCGGTGCTGGTGGGTTGACTCACGAGACTGAGAAGCACTTGGGTCACGGTACGACTTCTGGCTCCCATGGCACTACAACTGACGGGACTGGTACTGCCGGCACCCGTGGAACTTCTGGCACTGCAGGAACTGCTGGTTTCTCCACTGGAGACTCCCATTTGGACCTGAAGATCTCTCAATTGGACCCCAAGGTTCAAGAAAAGGCTAAGGACGCCTTCCAAAGAGGTTACGACGACGCCATGAAGAGTATCAAAAAGTAACGGCACGACAGGTAATACATAATAGTTTTGTACAATCATGTAACTGAGACAAAGTTATTTCTGAGACAGTTTATTTCAGAGCAATCTAACTGTGAAAGTTCTTTCTGCCAAAGTTCATTTCACTGCAATTAGTATGAAGGGACTACTGCATTGTAGCATGCCACATTCCTCTGTCAGCAACAACCACTTCCTCTTCAATTCCTGAGGCAGATTGTTAACTGCAATTGCAAAGCAAATACGAACAACAACACGAACAGCTGCAAAGCTAACTCGAACAACTGCATTGGAGCATGGAATACTCGTCTCCCCTGTCGCTCTGCAACAACCATTTCTTCTCCAATTCTTTCAAGTCGTCTCCCCACTTCGTAGAGTCGTAAGGATAGAACGACATCTTCTCGAGTTTCTTGAGATACGACAAATCTTCAAATCCACTCTCTTGCGTGTACGCAGTTACCTCGTCCAAAATCCAGTTGCGGGGCAAGAACACCGGGTTGAACTTGGAACTCGTGCCTCTCTTTCCACCGGACTTCAGAATATAGCCCTGGTATATTTGAACCCACTCCACGATAGTCTGTGTTATCTCTTCTCGGTTGTACTCTTCGTGCTTGCTCACGTCCTTCAACAAAATGGACTGAGCAAACTGCGACGCATCGAAATCAGCAGCCTCCACGTTGGCTTCCTGAAGCGACAAAAAGAACTTGTTGTAGTCACATTGCACCTTGCGAAGCATGTCCAACATCGGAACGAGCAATTCTGTGTTTTGCCTGTCTGGATCTTGCGAGTCGATCAACTTGTGCAGCAATCCTAATCTGTTGAAGAAGGTCTCCACATACTTCTTTGTGAATGCGTATCTGTACATTTCCCCGCCGATTTCAATGACCTTCGAAGCTCTCTTGACCACTTTCTCCTCCCATCCGGGCTGCGAGTTGGCACCTCCCAAATCCTGGTCGTTGATCATTTCTGTGCCGGCCCCAATGAGCTGCGCCAAGTCTTCACCGAGTCTCGTCAAATTCCACCAAATGGCCGTAGGCGTGTTAGAGTAACTGTATCTCCCCTGGTGGTCTTCCGAGTTGGGGGTGTAATCGGGATCGAATTTGTCCATAATGGAGAAGGGCCCAAAGTCCATGGCAAGCCCAAGAACAGAGGTGTTGTCTGTGTTCAAAACCCCATTCAAGAACCCGTATGCTTGCCACATGGCGGCAGATGCAGCGTTTCTCACGATGATCTCCAAGTACATTTTGTCGTAGTCAGTCAACTTTCCCACCGAGTTCTTGGATTCGTCGAAAAATCCAGATTTGTCAGATAGAGTTTGCGTGAGGTACGGAAACTGGCCGTTTTCAACGGTAAAGAGTTCGTTGATCACGTAATCCGAAAGTCTGCGGATCCCCACGGCATCAAATCTCCACCGGTACAAGTCAAAAGTTCCCAATCGGATCCACAGCTCGGCAAATCTGGAAACGATAGCACACTTTTCTGCTGCGCTCCTCTGTGCATATGTTTGGGGAAGATACGTGAGAGACAAGGCTCTGGTGGTGGGAATGCCAATTGCATTCAAGTGCTCCGAAATGATGTATTCTCGGATCGACGACCGCACCACAGCCTTTCCGTCTGCGAAACGAGAATACGGAGTTTTTCCTGAGCCTTTCAACTGGAGCTCGTATTTGGCTCTGTTGAAGGGTGATTTCTGAGGCTTATCCACCTCGAACAACGTGTGCACTCTTCCGTCGCCCAATTGGCCTGCAAACTGGCCAAACTGCCACCCGGCGTATGCTTGAGAATATGGGAACGGGTATTTTTCCCTAAATGACTCGTGGTAGACCTGTCCACTGACGATTTTCTGGTATTCTTCGGAGGAGACTTGGCGTGGGTCCAAACCCAAATCGTGAAGGGCCCTGTCACTGGACGTGACGTATTTGTATTCCTTTCTGACTTCTGGAAGTGTCCAGGAAAAGGCTCCATCATGGAGGATTCTGGGGGTTCTGATGACGTTCTTGTCGTTTTCGGTAGCCACCTGCTCGGATTTGATGACGTTGTCTGGAGTCAAAGACGCCGGAAGCGAGCTTGTTTTCGGCAATTGGGCGAGTATTGACATGGATCTGAGCAGTGTGGATCTGAAAAGTGTGGTGGAATTGTACATGAGGTTAAATATAATGTGCGACTGACTTGCATGTCGCAATGATTTATATGGAATTGGGTTCTGCGTTTACATCGATTGTTAAGAGAGTGGGGACTTAATCCAGTCGTGGTACTACAGATTTAGAGAAATGGAGGGGGAGATGTTCGAACGCAAGTAGTTAATCTGAGTTTGGGTATTTTGAAGATTGCTGTAGATTCGCAGCCTATTTGAATAATGGAAGCAAGTGCCAATTTAGTCCAAAAGTGTGCGTATTTTCGAATAGGTTCACGGTAAGTGGACTCTCCGAAAATGACTGGTGCTATGAGAACAAGGTTCTTCAGTAAGCGTTCATCTACTGACCACTTCGTTGCTCTTCGATTTCTATAAGATCTCACCATCCTGCTAGTGCTTGTGAAGATTCTCGTGAACATATTCCACCACCTCGTCCACCGGCATCTCACTCAAAGGGTACCCGGTCCACAACTCCTGCTGCGCAAGACCTTGGTAAATCATGGCCTCCACGCCTCCAATGACGTTCCACCCCGCGTTCTTGAAGTCGGTGTACAACCTGGTGATTTCCTTTGGATGGTAGCACATCTCAAGCACAGCACCCTTCTCCTCCTGCTGAATGAACACTTCAAGCGTGGCACGGGCCAATTTCTCCTCCTCGGTAACTGCCTCGAAGTCGGGAACGGTCAACACAATCAAATGTGGCTTTTCGAGCTCAGCTGCCTGCTGTGGTGTCTGGACATGCACGATTTCTCCGGTAAAGCCGTTTTTGGCCATCAGCTTGGCAATCACCTCCACCTCATGGGCAAATCTGTTGATGATGTACACTTTCGAGCACCCCAAGTACTCTTTCAAGGCGTAAACTCCAGAACGGCATGCTCCTCCTCCTCCGTAAACCACACCTGGAGCACGTGCCTTTCTGCTTGCCTCCACGGTTTCGGGAGCGTTGAACTGCATCGAGTCTCGGATTCCCACTGTGTCGGTGTTGGTGCCGATTTTGAGAAGCTTCCCGGTTTTGTCAAAACGAATGTAGATGGTGTTGATTGCACCCACGGCTTTGGCGTTGTCGTCGATGACGTCAACATACTGAGTCATCACCACCTTATGCGGCATGGTCACTGCGGATCCGTTGAAAACAAGCTCGGCTTCGGTCTTGGCATCTCCGTTGCTGTTGATGAGTTTGACGAAATTGTCCACATCAAGCGAGTCGAGCGACTCGTATTTGAAATTCGGAAGGCCGAGTTTGGCAAACAAGAAGTTCTGCGTCAACGGCGACTTCGAATGGACGGTTCCCTCTCCGAATAGACGGTATGTGAAGTTCTTTTTGCGCAAGGTGGAGAAATCCGGGGTTCTGAACATTTCGAGGTGAAATTTTCAGATCGATCGCGATCTTGTACGCTTAAATAATTTGGCATCTGGGCGGAGAATTTCGGTTGCTGCGATATTAATGTGAAGGGTGGGGTACAATCCTTAACGTGGGGCAGGGTGGGGCGGATGAGCACTTAGCCGGAAGACTGCCAAACGCTATTGTGTTCCCGGAAATACAGTGAGGCGAAGTAGACTTCGGATAATGGCGTACAGATACCGGAAAAGGGACTCTGAAGTTGGGACGGTTGGGTTGGGGTGGTTTGCAAAGTATCACGTGATACACTGTCAACGGTTTTACACGTCACATGACCTGTTGACAGATGGTGAGAAGTTTGCTGCGAAGTTATGACATTTATTTCTGGATGTGGGAAGGTTCTGGTTGAATTGCATGATGACTCTTCCCTACGACAGTAACTAAGACAACACTTTGGCTGGAAAAATATTAGACAAAGATCTTAGGAAATGCACAGTGGTTGTTTCAAGACGGTTTCCTCTATATAACGCCGCACTACCCCTTCTTTGGATTTCAGTGATTGTCTTTTGAGCTGACTCCACATAGCAGAGAGAAGATGGGCACATGGCCATGTCACCGGACTAAAATCATGTGACATAAGGTATGGTCAAGGGTATGGCAAGTGAGGCTGTTAGGCGAAAAAATCGTTGAGCAATCGATCGCTAGCAGTTTCTACATAGACTCCTTCGACTTTCCATGTTCTCGTCAACTTTTGTTCGAAAAGAGTGCACATAATATTTGACAACGATTTACAAGGTGCCGATCGCCGGACAAACCTTAAGCCCGTCCCAATGGAGACAGCGGATTGGTGGTCCAAAACTTGGGCAAATCGAAAGGCTTGCCCAGAGTTCTCGGTCCCAAGTTCTAAGGGCCCTGGGCCTATCTGGGAAGCTCCCAAGAACATTTTCCAAGACAATCGAAACGCTATATGCAAGCCGAAGCATGAATCGTGAATTTGCATTTACCGAAGTTGATTTTCAGGCTGAGTGCTCAGATGTTCAACCGTCTTTCGATCCCGCTAATGCCGCGTCGAAATCATTTGGCAAAGTTTGCGGTGGGGGCGTTTCTCTTCTTGGCCCTTTTGAACCACCTCAATGTTCGTCATGAGGTTCTTTCCAGCTCCTCCACGGTTTCATACAAAACCTTCTTTGACGGAATGGAGAAGTATGCCATTCACGCTCAGTCGCTAAAAGACCACTACAAGCACAAAGAACCGGAGAGCAAGGCGGAAGCGGAGTCCAAGGCCATGGGGGACGACTCGTTCTTGTTCTCCAAAGAGTACCTTGAGAACATTCTTGATATCTCCGACGATACCTTCCAGAAACTCAAGAAATCCCACCACGGGTACATCCACGAGCACATGGACAAGTTGATCAACAAGTTGGGCGTTTCCACGTTTGGAAATCTCCGACCCGAGAGCACGGAATGGGACGCTTACAGAGGCTCTTCCGGATACGTTTTGGTAGGAGGAGGAAAGTACTCCTGGTTGTCGTATCTCGTGGTGAAACAGATCCGAGCCACAGGGGCCACGTTGCCCATCGAGATCTTCATTCCCACCAAGGCTGACTACGAGTTGAAATTCTGTGAAGAGGTTTTGCCTGCTTATAATGCAAGATGCAATGTTCTCGACCAAAAGTTGTCCGAATGGCTCACTCTCTCGTTTAACATCAACGGATATCAGTACAAGATGCTTGCTATGTTGGCGTCCAAGTTCGAGAACGTCTTGTACCTCGACTCGGACCTCTTTCCTGTGCGGAACATGGAGCACCTTTTCTCGTCGTCTTTCTTCAAGGAGAAAGGCCTTATCTTGTGGCCCGACTACTGGGCACGCACCACGAACCCCAAGTTCTACGAGATCGCCGAGTTGCAGGTCAGTGAGAAGAAGGTGCGGACGTCGGCGTACGATGCCAAACACAACAAGGAAAAACAGGACAGCGAGTTCAATTTCCAGAACTCGCAGTTCCACGACTTCGAAAACACCCTCCCCAACCCAACGTCCGAGGCAGGCGTACTTCTTGTCAACAAAACGTCGCATCTCCGTACTTTACTCTTGGCCCTATACTACAACGTTTACGGACCACATTTCTACTACCCACTTATGACGCAAGGTGCAGCTGGAGAAGGCGACAAGGAGACGTTCATTGCCGCGGCCCTGGTGATGAAAGAGCCGTGGTTCCAGACCCTCAAGCAGTTCCATTGGGTGGGATATGTCAGGGAGGACACCAAGGAATTCGTGTCGAAAGCATTGGGCCACTACGACCCGTTGACGTCGAAGGCTGACAGCAAGGATGCATTGATTGCATTCACCCACTGTTCGTACCCCAAGTACTACACCGACTGGTTCTACAACAACAACGATCTTGTCTACAAAGAGAACGGTGAACATATCCGCATGTACGAAGGCATTTACGAGAATCTTGGCATGGATCTTGATTTGCGTCTCCAGCAGTTTTTCACCCAGGGTGCGTGCAAGGACTACTACGTCGATGGAAGGGCCAGAGACAATGAGGCTCTGTTGCAGTCCAAGGAGTACATGGGAAATTTCTTGGAGTACATAGGAGGAGACGAGAAGGAGAACGAGAAGCGGTGCCGTGAGGTGTACCTCCCACACTTGCAGTGGCTCAAGGAGACCACCAAGTACCCCAACTCACTTGTGTTCTAGGGTTGTTCTAGACGACTGGCAGAATTGATTGTTCTATGAAATATGATCAGTGGTGAAAAATGGTCGGGAGATCATTTCCATGCAATCTGCGAGAAATTTCCAAGAAATTTCCAAGCAATCTCGAAGCAAGCTTCCTGTTTGTTTTGTCTCGAAAATATTTGTTAGATGGGGTCTATGCACATACCCGGAAATGTGGTGAGATTTCGCCCCAATTTCTGCATTTTCTGCATTTCCGCATATAAAACGGTTTCTGCTGCAAGTCGCACTGCGGCTGTCGTGGAGATTACCTGAACATTTGGGAAACTTCTTTCGACGTTACCCAGACTCAATATGGCTCCGAATTAAATTCAAATCTCAAGCCTCAGTAGAGTATCTTGTCTTCTGAAATTGGAAGAATGTGCAGCGTTCTCACCGAAGTCAAATTGTCAATCATCCCGGTGCTATCGACTCTGATTAAGAGCCGGGAAATATGCAACTCTCCTAATCCGGAATGGACTTTTCAGGGACAGGAATAACAATATGTGAGAGACCAATGTTCCATCAAAAATTGCGAATTCTCTTCTGATGAGCACATAACTACCTGAATTATATTGTTAATTTTATCAACATTTATGTAGTTTTCCCGATTGTACAATGATCGTTGAAAAAATAAAATTCAGATTGATGTCCCCAATGTCGCATTTCGCAACTAGAGAAAACCGGGCACTGACAATTCTAATGCCGAGATTGAAACGGTATTTGTAGACTTCGGCCTCCAAGTAACGTAGTGCGTTGACAAGTATAGAGATTATTTAATTCGTCCAAACCAAATAAGATCATTCGACTGGAAGAACCGTCCTCCCGAATTAAGGAAGACTTCGGATTTGTCTGGTGACAATAACGTCTCAGGTTTTGGGATTGACCATTTCTGTGACATGTGCAGAATACTGTGCACTAACTTCGTGCCGGTTCGGACCGTCGCACCTGACTAATGAAATTGACTAAGATGTGAAATGCTTCCTTATCGTTTAAATACAAAGTGCTCTGCGATCTTTCAAATGTGGAGCGTCAATGAGTCTGTCAGTATCAGTTAAGCAAAGTTCTCTGCACGAAGAACATGAGGCGATTCCACCTCCAGAATCCATCTCCAAAGCAAGAGAGTTCCTGTTTGTGTTTCTCATATGTCTCTGCCAGATCTTAACCCAAGCTGGAGTTGCTCAGACAATCAACCCGTCAACGGAAATCGGAGAAACGTTTGGCGTGGCCGATATGCCCGGTCGCTTGTCGTGGTTTTCAGCCAGTTATTCGTTAACAGTGGGCACATTCATTTTGATAGCAGGCCGTTTGGGTGATTTGTACGGGTACAAGCTCATCTACAATTGTGGGTTTGTGTTTTACGGTGTGTGGTCGCTCGTTGCTGGATTTTCAGCGTTCTCGGGTTCTGATATCTTCTTCAATGTTGCCAGAGCCCTTCAAGGAATTGGCCCGGCGTTCAGCATGCCCAATGCCGTGGCTCTAATGGGCCACTACTTTCCTCCAGGAAAGAAAAAGATGATCTACTTGGCTTGTTTCGGTGCTGTGGCTCCAGGTGGGTTTGTCTTGGGTGCACTCTTTTCAGGCATCTTTGCGCAGCTAGTATGGTGGCCTTGGGCGTTTTGGGTCAACGGAATGGTGTGTTTTGGAGTGGCAGTGCTTCTGTACTTTGTCATCCCCAAAAACATTGGAAACAAAGACACTGGCTCGTTTGACTGGTTGAGTTCTATCTTTGGCGTGCTGGGCTTGGTGCTCATCAACTTTGCCTGGAACCAGGGACCCAACGTGGGCTGGGACGTTCCCTACGTATACGTTTTGCTTATTGTTGGAATCATTTGCATTGGTCTCTTCTGCTGGACGTCCACAAAAGCAGAGAATCCGTTGGTTCCAATGGAACATTTGAAGGGAGAAACCGGGTTTGTCTTGGGGTGTATTGCGGCCGGATGGTCCTGCTTTGGAATCTGGTTGTACTACACTTTCCGTTGGGCACTAATAGTCGACGGCACTGCTCCAATTATGAGAGCAGTGGAGTTTCTTCCGGCTCCATTTGCAGGATTTGTTGCCGCAGGGCTCACGGTGGTGCTCCTAAGAAAAACTTCGTCGCTGGTGGTGATGTTATTGGCGATGTTGTTCTTTTTCACTGGAATTACCTTAATGGGCACCCGTCCGGTGGGCCAAATCTACTGGACGCAGAAGTTTTTCTCGGTGATTATCCAGAGTTTCGGAATGGACATGAGTTTTCCCGCAGGAACCATGATTCTTTCTGCGGGGCTTCCCAGACACCAGCAAGGCTTGGCTGGGTCTTTGGTTTCAACATTCGTCAACTACTCCATTTCCATCGGGCTTGGAATAGCTGGAACTGTCGAGTACTACACGACAAGGGGCTTGCCCGAAACGTTGGAGACGCAAATCCAGGGCATGAGAAATGCGTTCTATATGGGAATGGGGTTGGCAGGGTGCGGAGTGGTGTTGGCATTTACATTCCTATTGCTCCAAACATTCAGTGCAAAGCATGAACCTGCAAAAGATAAAGAGAGTGAGGATAGAAATAATGAAACGTGAAGGCAATGTTGGGAAAACTTGATGTTTTAATGGGGATCATGCTTCGGTGAATCCAGCTTTGAGTTAATGTCTATTGTATTATACACCAAACGATCATATATCCAAATCGAAATATCCACCATAAGATTTCCTGATTCAAGATAACTGAGGGTTACAGATCTTGCGCATTCTCACATTTTGCACCCATTGAAGATTTCAGTCAGGCACCAGAGCAGCGTTTTCCGTACGAACAATATCTAGTCTGCAGTGAATTTCGCTTTCCAATTCCAATGGCAATTAATTTTCAGGTTAATCATTTCCCGGAATTTAAAGGTCTACATTCTCCATCTGCTAAAAGTTCTGACTCGACCACAAATGCTAGAAACAGTCTCCAGCATACAAACCAGGACCACCAGAACCACCAAACCACCAAACCACCAAAACCACCAGAACCACCAGAAAGGAACCGAAACGAACGCCTGATCTCGCAACCTGATTTCGCAAATATCCAATTGCACCTGACTGATCTGCCCCACGATTCGCACTAATTGTGGCTCGGAAACCTTCCCATATCGCACCGAACACCTTTTCCTCACACCGAACACTTTTCCTCATGTCTGTGCTCAAAGCTCCGCTCGCCAAAAACTTGAAAGTGGCGTTGATCCAGTTGAAAGCCGGCGCCGACAAGGCCGCTAACTTGCTCAAAGTGTCCAAATACATCGACTCCGCCGCCGCCGACTCCACCGTTGGAAAGCTCGATGTGGTGATGTTGCCCGAATGCTTCAACTCGCCGTACGCCGTGGACAAGTTCCGTGAATACGCCGAGAATATTCCATCCGGCGAAACCACGCAATTGTTGGCTCTGTTGGCCAAAAAACACGGCGTCTTCATTGTGGGAGGCTCCATCCCGGAATTGGCCCAGGACCTGGTGTTCAACACGTCGTTGACGTTCAACCCGAACGGCGAAATTATCGCCAAGCACCGCAAGGCCCATTTGTTCGACATTGACATCCCCAACGGAATTACGTTCAAGGAATCAGTCACTTTGAGTGCAGGTGACAAAGCCACTGTTTTCAAATTGGGCGACTTTGGAAACGTGGGGTTGGGCATCTGCTACGACATCCGGTTTCCGGAATTGGCCAGCACGGCCTCGCGTGCGCCGTACAATTCGTTTGCCATGTTTTACCCTGGAGCTTTCAACACTACCACGGGGCCTTTGCACTGGCACTTATTGGCCCGGTCTAGGGCTGTGGACAACGAGATGTTCACCATCTTGTGTAGTCCTGCCCGGGACGTCGGAGGAAGTGGCTACCAGGCGTATGGCCATTCGTTGGTGGTGGATCCATATGGAAAGATTGTGGCTGAGGCCGGGGAGGGAGAGGAGATCTTGTATGCGGAGCTCGACAAGGAGTTGTTACCGGCAGCCAGAACGTCTATTCCTGTGCATTACCAGAGAAGGTTTGACATCTACAAGGATGCGTCTGGCGATGTCAAGGTTGGGGATTTGTAGGCATGTTCGAATCACAATGAGTATTGGCGGAATGGACAGATTGATAGACAATTTGCAGACGTTACACTGGAGAATCTTGACTGCTCCTCGAGAGTAGTGTGACTTTCTACAAGCATGCAAACTCATAGAATTGACTGGAACCAGCGACATATTGCAATAGAATTTACAGAGATTTAATGGTGAATTTAATGGTGCATTGACAGGAATCAGCTATCAGGACATCCGTAGAAGGAATTAACAAGTATCAGCAACATTTAGTACTCAAGGAAGATACCAGAGATCTGATTGTGGAATTTGAATGGTGCATTGGGAGATCGTTTGTTAAATATAAATAGTGCGTCGACAGAGATCAAATTGTGGAACTTGAACGGTGAGTTAACGGAGATCAGCAAGGAAGATTGGGTATCTGTGTAGAAACAGAAGTCAGCAATCGATTGGTCAAACAAAGAATCGACAGAATTGAGCAAATTTAAGTTTCTAATATATTACAGTGGCATCTTACCGTTACTCATCGTCCTCCTTGCGCTCCACAAACTCCACCAACAGCTCCATGAATTCCTTTGGCTTCTCACTGATCACCCAGTGGCCAGCCTCGATGTCCCTCACCTCAAAATCGGGAAAATAACTGCCAATGTCAGGAAGAACCTCGTCTGGAACGTAATTCGATTCTGTTCCCCTAATGAACAATGCAGGTCCCCTGGACCATCTGGAAATAGTCGAGTCATACGGCCACGAGGCAATGTTTCCTGCAGTCACAGCCTTGCCGATGATGTCCAACGGAATCTTCGAGACACACGGCTCGGTCTTCTTCCCTCTGCTGACATTTGTCAAGAGAAATTGCCGGATTTCTTTCGAACGCTCCACTTTGGCCAACTCCGCATCCACGTCCTTGATGTTGGTGTACTGCTTCACGTCCAAGGCGTGCTGGAGCTGGCGAATGTACTTACCAAACGTGCTTCCCGAACTTGGAATGAAAACCGGAGCATTGTCCACCGAAACCAACATTTTGGGAAGATCGGGCCGTCTCAACGCAAGAGCCATGGCAGTTTTGGCACCCATAGAGTGGCCAACCAAAATGGGTTTCTTTACAAAACCAGCGTTGTCTATAAAACTCTCCACATCTGAAGCCAATGCTGGGTAGTCGAGGCGAGCATTGTGTGGGGAAGTTCCGAAGTTTCTGAGATCCAAGCAGTAGACGTCACGTGCCAAGGTTTGGGCTAGTTGTTTGGCCACTGTTCGGGTGTTGGATTTGGATCCAAAGATCCCGTGGAGAAACACCAACGGAGACTTCGTGGTGGACGGAGTCTGTTCTGGTTCATGTTTGTCAAAAGCGAGGGGAACTGATTCGATCGACGTAGAAAGAACATCTCCGAGATGCGACCCGTCGTTCACAGCGTACGAGAGTGGCCGAACGGGGAATTTGAGGTGGTGGGTCAAAGCTGATCGGAGCATCTGAAAGTAGATGGTTGAGATTTATGGGTGCAAAATTGGTGCGGAAAAACACCTGTCACACCCTGAATTCCACACTATTCATCATCCAGGGAACAAGCTTCATCTATTACACTCAAATGTCAACTAGTAACTTCACTCTAACCTCATACTTCTGATAATTTTCTCTGGGCTTTTTCTCTGCCTTGTCTGTGCACTTTCTTTATGCATTTCTCTATGCATTTCTCTATCACTTTATTTATGCATTTCTCTATGCATTTCTCTATCACTACCTAAGCACTTTCTTACCTCTTTCTGTATGCATTTCTCTATCACTCTCTAAACATTTCATGCCTCCTTCTTCTCTGCCTCCTCCTGAATCACGCCCCACCCCATCTTAGAGTTCAACCTCTCGTATCTGGCACGGTCCTTGTCGCTCACACTGGGTGTGATGTTCGAAAGAGCTCCCTCGAAATCGCTATTGGTCACCTCAATGGAGTTGTCGATTTCGTCGTTGTCAACATAGTACCCCGACTCGTCCAATTCCTGAATTCGCTGCCCACTGAAAAACTTCTTCTTCAACGCATACACTCCGGCTTCCCGCACCAACAGCGACAAGTCGGCACCAGAGAAGTTCCTGCACCGCAGGTCGTTGGAAATGGCCTTCAAGTCCACGTCAGGTGCAAGCGGCGTGTGGTTGGCTTTCGTGAGCGTCTTGAGAATCTCGTGACGTTCGTCGGCACTCGGCAATTCAATGTAGAGAGTCTTGTCCAAACGGCCCGGACGCAACATGGCTGGGTCGATCATATCGGGTCTGTTGGTGGCACCCACAACGAAGATGCCCTGTCTGTCGTTAAGTCCGTCCAATTCCGTCAACAAAGTGTTCACCACTCGCGCACTGGACTCCAGCAACGACGAGTTTCGCCGAGGAACCAACGCATCCAACTCATCGAAGAAGATGATGCAGGGAACAGACGCCCGCGCACGCTGGAAAACTTGCCTGACGGCTCGCTCGGACTCACCCACATATTTGTTGAGCAATTCAGGGCCCTTCACGGAAATGAAGTTGGCCCTGGATTCGTTGGCCACTGCTTTGGCCAACAACGTCTTTCCACACCCAGGAGGTCCCCACATTAGCACACCTGCGGGTGCACTGATGCCGACCTTCTGGTACAATTCGGGCTTTTTGATGGGCTGAACGATGCACATGTGCATCTCCATGCGCACTTTGGACATGGCACCCACGTTCTTCCAAGTGACGTCCGGAACAGTTGCAAACCCTTCACGTTTGGCTGTGGGCTGTATCGTGGGCAAGGCCTCCTTGAAGTCGTCGTATGTGATTTTGAGCGGCGCCAACTGCTCGTCGGTGAGAGGGCTCGGGTGTTTGGAGAGAAACTTCTGGATGGTGGACAATTGCTCGGCCTCCGATTTGCTTGCAAAGTTGGCAATGATCTCGGGAACGACGTCGATGTCCATCGAGTCTGTTCTGATTTCGTCGTTGGTGGCAAGCTCTTCTTCAAGCTCGCTCAAACCCTCGAAGATTCTCTTGATAGCCGTGATTCCTGCGGCCGTCACCAAACTCTTGAGGTCGGCACCCACGAAACCGGGGGTCATTTTGGCTAGTTCGCGGTAATTGAACACCGAGCCGTCCAACTTCAACGGAGCAGTCATGGTCTTCAAGATGGCACATCTCTGGTCCTCGTTGGGAACATTGAGGCAGATTTCTCGGTCAAAACGACCGGCACGCCGCAACGCCGAATCTAGCGAGTCCGGGCGGTTGGTGGCTCCCAATACAATCACGGGTTTTCCGTCGGTGTTGGCAAGAGTCAACTCATCCATCAACGTGAGCAACTGAGCCACTATTCTCCTCTCCATTTCTCTCTGGGCACCACCGTCTCGCTTTGGAGTGATGGCATCGATTTCGTCGATAAAAATAATGCAGGGGGCGATGGACCGGGCCTCCTCAAAGATCTCGCGAAGCTTTTTTTCCGATTCTCCAGACATTCCAGATACCACAGAAGGTGCAGAGATGTTGATGAACGGAACCTGCAATTCGCCCGCCAATGCGTTTGCAATGGTGGTTTTTCCACATCCGGGAGGCCCGTAGAGCAACACTCCTCTGGGAGGCTCCACACCGGTGGTTAGGTAGATTTCTGGATGTAGGATTGGAAGCCCCACCAACTCCATAAGCTGGGTGGTAATTGCTTGAAGACCTCCTAACGAAGAAAGTTTCGTGTCCGGAGGCGTGTGGTCGATCTTCGACTTCTTGGTTTTGGTTGGTCCTTTGGCTTCTTTGGCTCTCTTCTTCGACTTCTTCTCTTCTTCTTGGTCTTCTTTGGGGCCGTTCCACAAGGAAACCACCGATTTGTTCAATTCGTTTGTGTCTTTCGCTTCCATGAGGTTGTCTTCGTCTTCCTCTTGGGCCCTTTGGAATTGGTATTCTTCCTTCTGTCTGATGATATCTGCGAGTTCTTCATCCTCATCTTCTCGGCACATTTTCAACACCACATCGACGGCCTTCTCCACGACGGCTCGTTTCTGTCTCTTTAGAAACAAGTCTCTGATCTGCACGTAACTCACCACTTCGGCGGATCGTAAATCTCGAGCTAAAGCCACATGATGGAACAGATCCGGGTGTTCGTGTTCGTTTTCTTTTTTGCTTTTTTCCGTTTGCTCCAGGAGCATTTCATGGATCCAATCGTAGACCTTCTGGTCGATGGACTGGGTGACTGAACCTTTTGCCATGCTGTTGGTTTGTGGAAATTTTTGGAGTGCATGAGATTCAGATGAGGCATCGCGCACGTGACCCGTGTCCGATCCGGGTCAAGTGTTGGATGTTTCATCAAGAAGTGGAAGATTGGACATTGCATTGGGAGTTGGGGTTTACTCGGTTTGATGATCGCGGGCTGTTTGTGGAATTGGTCAATGGAGTATTAATCATTTTTGGTACTTCGCAGTGGTAATTATGAGACGAAAGTGTTCAGCATGAAGTCTGCAAGAGTCCTTCTACGACTCATGATATTTCATTCCGGAGAAGAACTCTTCTTCTTTAGTTTCCTCTATGGCAATTGACAAAACTGGAGAATTGTTAGATTTGACCAAATTCGATAGACGTCCCAGGCCCACGAGTGAGTCCCAGGCAGGCATGTGTTCAAGTCAATGCAGGTTGCTATAATAAGCAGCAACCTTCGGATAGAGTATTGTGCAGATATTCTGTGCCACAGTCCATGCATATGACGTAAAAGAAACCTCCACAGCTAAAACACTAAAACAACTCCTGAGCCGAACTTCAATGGATACTTTGGGAGTTAAGCATCGAAGCCATGGACACATAACTGCTCTTCGTTCTTTTGGCCTTCATGAAACCTATTGCGGAGTCTCACTTTAGGTTGCGACCCACTCCCAATCGGGAAGGTGCGCATCTGATTCTGCAGTCATTAGCAATAACCACGATTGCTACCTGCCACAAAGCCTAAATCGGCATGAATCCTGCAACGTAGCGCAAGAAAACAGGTATAAAAGGACCCTTTTTGCCACACTTCCCTACCTCACAACACTAAACATGTCTGACGCAGGAAGAAAAGACTTCACCACTAAGGTCTCCGAGACAATTAAGCCAGACTCGCATAAAACCACTTTGGAGAAGACAAAGGAGACCGTCACCGACACTCTCGACAAAGTTGCTGGTAAGGCCATTCCAAACGAGCAAAAGTCCTTTGGCCAGGCTGTGGCCGATTCTGCCAAGCAGGGCCACGACGATGCTAAGGCAAACGCTAAGGCTGATGTGGAGGACCTTAAGGCCGAGGCCGGAGCTCAAAAATCCACCTTGGCTGAACAGGCCCTGGAGTATTTTGAGGTTGCCAAGGAGCAAGCAGCCAATGCTGCTCAGTACGTCTCCAGTGTAGTCACTGGTGCTTCCGAGGGAGCCAAAAAGGCTGCTGACCATACCAAGAAGTAGTGAATGGTGCTGTGCATTTTAGGAAATCAAAAATGACAATTGTGAATCGGATTGTAGAGCTCAATTGTGTTCTGGCAGTTATTAGATGGGTCGATCAGTACCTTAATTTGCTGAAAACCTGATAGCAAGGTCCAAATTATTCCATAGACAGGTTCCAGAAATTGACAATTCAATAGATGCTGTACAAGCTTCTTGCCCTGCCTCTGTTCTCAACCTCCACGCTCGAAATTTAAACTTGCATTTATGAAATCGTCTCCAAACAACCCAAATCAGATATCTTCAAGTTTGTGAACCGTTGTCTGGCGCTTCGGCCATAAGACCTGACTGTTTAAACTGAGTTCAGCGTCCTACCTACAGTAAATATTTGCAGTCACACAATCTGGGCACAATTTGGAAGATCTTCTTCCTATGCGGTTCTGACAACATAGAACTTCTCATAATGTCCAATATATTCGCCCTTCCCACGTAGGGGTCTTGGTTGAACTCCAAGTGACCTGCATACACCAACACAAGGACCAGTTTGGAGATGCTCATCTCGAATCAACAACTTCAACTATCCCCAAAATGGCTAAAAAGAATCTTCCCAAGGATCTCTTACCCGAATCTGATAGCTCAGGCGAAGAGCTCAGCGAAAGAGACACCAAAACCTCCAAGACTCTCCAAAATGACCTGGAAGACGATTTCAACCTGGATGACGACGACGAACAAGCCGTCTTTCAAACGCGAAAAAAGACCCAAACCGACCGCTTTGATGCCAGTGACGACGACGAATCTGAAAATTCCGAAGATGAGGAGGAGGAAGCTCCCAAAAAACTAGATGAAACATCTGCCATGGTTCACGAAGAAAAGACTAGGTCGAAGAAACTCAAGAAATTGACGCCAGAGCAGCTCGCCAAGGAGCAGAAGAAAATCAAAAAGACCGGCGTGTGTTACTTGTCCAGCATCCCGCCGTATATGAAGCCTGTCAAGGTGAGATCGGTGTTGGCCCGTTTTGGAAAGTTGGACCGCATTTTCTTGAAACCAGAAGACCCATCCTCATACAAGAAGCGTGTGAAGTACGGGGGAAACAAGAAAAAGAAGTACACCGAAGGCTGGGTCGAGTTTGTCAACAAGAAGGACGCTAAATTGTGTGCCGAGACGATGAACGGTAACATTTTGGGAGGAAAGAAACTGTCGTACTACCACGATGACATGATCAACATCAAGTACTTGTCTGGGTTCAAATGGTTTGATTTGACGCAGCAGATTGCTAAGGAGAACGAAATCAGAACTGCCAAGTTGACGTTGGAGATCTCGCAACAGCTGAAACTCAACAAGAGTTTCGTGAACAACGTGGAAAGATCCAAGTATGTGGCTAGAAAGAGAAAGGCCGAGGAAAGCCCGGCAGAACCGATGATCAAGAGAACATTCGACCAACGTGACATTGCTAGTACCAGAGCGGATGCCAAGCAGGAGTTCAAAAAAGCTAAGAATAGTGAAAACCTCGAGAATGTTCTTTCCCAGGTTTTCTAATAGTACATTTTGACCTACTTCCTGGTTTGGAGGAGGAACTCCACTCGTTGTGCAAGTTCTGCTTTGGTGCACCCTAATTCCTTCAAGACTATCTTGCTGCTGACAATGGCAGCTTTTGGAATGGACAGCTCGAGGAGACTCCTCAACTTGCTCCATTTCTCAGGCAGCCAGTTTGCACTGGAGTTCCTTCTTTGTTTCAACACATTCCTTGCATATTTTCCGGACAACTTTCCGTTCAACCTTCTTTTGGGTTTGGTTCTGGTGGGACTGTCTGGAAGGATTTGAAAATCATTTGGTTTAGGTAGGTACGAATCCAAACTTTTTAGTATCTCCTCATCAGACTCTTCTTCTAGGATGTTTTCTGTATCGAACACGTCAGGAGCTTCTTCCACACCATCCTTCTCCTTCAACTGGTTGATGCTACTGTTTATCTGGTCGAGAATTTCCTGGGTGGACTTGCTTCGGTACGAGCCGCTTTGAGCGATTTCCGAGGCCAAATCGCCAATGGGAGCACTGCTCGAAGATGCCACTATCTCTTTCCGAAGTGGAGACCGTCTTCTTGGTGTTCGCGTAATCATCAGCTTGTATTCTTCTGAAATTGTCTTCTTGGGACTCGTAAATGCGTGGTCGTCCCTGTCAGAAGGATCAAATTCCACATCCTCGTGTGGTCTTGTTGTTTCATCATGTAACCTTTCATTTAGAGACCTTTCGCCTAGTCTTTCCCCTAGAATTGATCTTTCTCCTACAGACCTTTCTCCAAGAATTGATCTTTTCCTCTCGGCCAAAATAGGGCGAGCAAGCCGGCTCGGACTTCCATGAACAGAAGTCGGCCGGGGTGAAAACACATTGTTGTCGCTTATTAGCTTGTCGTTGCGGATGATTTCTCTTTCTTCGTCTGAAAATTCACGGACAGTCAGAGTTTTCCTCGTAGGAGTGGTATGTCTGTGATCACCGTCTTCCCGTAGAGGTATCGTGGTTGTGTTTCGCACATACACGCCGTCGGTGAAACTCCTGGAAGCTTCTCTGATGGAAATGGGAGTTTCGATTCCGGTGTCATCAAATTCAATGTCACTTTCAAAATGCACCGATTCGTGTTTGTGGTGATGTTTCGGTGAAAGCTGCGAGGCGGCTCGCCTCGTGGTGTAGTCGTTTTCAGAGCTGAGGATCCCCGATGGCATCTTGAATGTTGTTGTGGAGTCGCGTTTCAAAATATAAACTTCTAGTGCATTTTCGCAGTCTATTTGTACATCTATTTCGCAGATAAGTCTGTAAATGTGTCCTGTTCACACGCTTCCAAGTCAGGAACAAAAAGGCCGTAGGTTCTCTCGTAGTTGATGTAGCTGAACGAGCCGAAAAACCTCCTGAGGTGGGCGATGTTTTGCACAGACTTGACTCCATACAAAACGGGCCGGATCTTGCTGTTACCAGTCGGGTGGCTCACGTGAACAGGCTCTTCTTTGGTCAATAACGACTCAGTTTGGAAGGCTAGCTTGTCGATCAACGACGGAAGATCCTGCTTGCTCGTGTTGGTGACAGCTGCAGGGTCGCTGGCAACAAAGAGCCATTCTCCCAAATTGAACTCGTCGAAGCCAATAAGGAGAAGATGATCGAGCAACTTGCAAGCAGACAAAAGTAGCTGCAACTGGTCTTTGGCCATAGAGTCCTTTGAACTCCTGCAAACAGTCTCGTCAAATACCTCCACCAAGTTCTGTGTGATCATTGACCAGTACGGAAGCAAGTGCAATTCGTCAAACTTCAAAGAAATGGCTCGGAACAAATTGAACGCTTCACTCTTGTACAACGCAGGACAAGAACTGTTCAAAGCTCCATTGAGCTTGGTGAACAAATCGTCCAAGACATTTGCAAATTGGTCTTTGGGCTGTACCATAAGCAAATACGTGATTCTTCTCAATATGAAGATGCGGTCTTCCACTTCCGAATTCTCGTTCCAGATGAAGATGTTGGCTGCACTTGATTGTATCGACGGAGTCACTCTGGCAATCAACTCAGACATGCGTTCCTTGTCGTTGGCAATCCAAAGGCCAATCACAGATTTCCACCCATCCTGCTGGCATCTGTCCGACAAGAAGAAACTGTTATCCATAAAAACATCTTGAACCAATGCTCTCCAAGCACGGTCCGGATACGATTTTCCAATGGCTTCAATCAATGGAGTCACGGTGTTGGGATCTGTGTGGGACCGTCCCTTCAATTGTGGAGCAATAACGGAGTTGACAATGGACGTGATTGCTGCATTCGTCCGGTCTGAATCTTGAATAGTCTCGCCGAAATGCTCAACCAACGTGCAAAGGGTGTCAATAAGACTCTCTTCCACCACACCATCAGACTCTGGAACCTCAGATTCGCTCATCAGTAATGCCAACTTGTTGCTCGACGCTGCGTTCAACATTTTCAAGAACAACTGCGAGAGCTCCTTCGTGTTGCGCCGCTCGAGCTTCTTGGAGTGCAGCTTGACGGACAAAACTCTCATTACCTTGAGGTATGACGTCAACAGGTTGTAAGCCGATGGATACGACAGAACTTCCTTGAAAAACCAAATCGTTTTGTCCCAGATCTCATCAACGGTGTCATTATCAATGGATTCATAGTAAGGCACCAAGAATTCCGAGAGCTGCTTCTGAGTCACTTGAGAGTTCATCGACGATTTCTGCTTCTCTTCCAAGGCCTGTGGACGGCACCTGGTGACAATCGAATCCAAAATGTGAGGAAGAGTGACCTGTGATCTTCCGCTATCGAGAACATGGAGGATTTTCACTTTCGTTGAAGTCTCGCTAGGGCTTTCAATAATGGTTTCAATGACTTCTTGTCTTTCAAGATCCATCAAACGTTCAAGCAATTTACGTGAACGGAATTTGAGCTTGTTGGCCAAATACGTGATGGATTTCAGCGACGCAATATTGCAGTCTTGAGGAACTTGCGGTTTGGAGTCGGCCCAGTTCCAAATCTCAAAAGATACTCTAGAAGCATCTTGGAAAACGATTAAAATCGAATAGAGTCTGTTCTGTTCCTCAGTTCGAATGTGAGGAGATTCAATTTGGAAGACCCCCAGAATGACATTTCCCAAGAATCCATTTTCTCCGTATGCAGCAGGAGCCTTTGCAGCCAAACGAATATTGGAAGTGAGAAGATAAGAATGACTAATGGAAAGAAGATCCTCAAGCCCAGAGAGCAATGTAATCAAAGATGATTCGAGGTCGGTGATTTCGTTTTCCTTCTCGAATCGTTTCACATACTCAAGGTATGTCCGAATCTTCAGTATGATGGTGTCATTCAATGTCAAAATGACACTAAACACTGATTCGTTGAACAAGTACAAAGATGCAACAAGCAACGAAAACCACTTTTCCAACAAAATCGAAGACAGACATTTGCTTATACCTTTCACAATGAACCCGACAAGCAATGGGTCCTTCGACAGCTGCTCATTGTGCAAGAGATTCAAATTAATACCCATAGATTTGGCCACACTTAAAAAACGAGTGATGCATTTAATAAATTTGGCTTCCACGAGCTCGATTTCATAGGGCTTTGAGTCCAACACTCCAATATAGTAGGAGCAAGTATCAATCAAATTGTGGAAGTGGTCCTCAAAATCAGTCTCAGAACCAATAATAAGGAGACTCAACAATTCTAGGGAAGTGTTAATACAGCTGAGGAAGTTAGCAAGTGCACTTCTATCCTTCAAGATGTCAAAACCCAATTTCAAGCTGAGGAACTTCTGGACAACGCATATAACAAGGGACTTGTACGTAGAGATGTCCCAGCCATTTGACTTGATCAAATCGAACTTGGCAGTGCTTTCTGAAACAACAAACTCGTGATTGAGAGAATCTTTCAAGAGTTTTTCGTTGCTTTTGATAACGTTGATCATTGTCTGCAAATTGTAAGCAAATAACTTCAAGTCATCATGAGCGTTGATCTCAGTTTTCAGCTGTTTCATGAAACTGAAGGTGAGAAATGGGTTTGTGACGAGCTTCAACAAGCGACTGGCCGAGCCATCTGTGATAACGTTCTGGACGAACTTCTGCACGGCCATGGCACTACCCTCCTCAGCAGCGAAGAGATCATCCAACACCAAATGCAAGGGATCAGCCAAAATCGTTTCGGCGTGACTGTAGTCAGCCGAATGAGTCCAGAGTTTGTAAAAAGCACGGACTTTGAATTCTTGGGGTGTGCGCAAGAGCATGCCAAGGATGCCTGCCTGAATGTGATGAACGTCAAAACACATCTCGAGGTCGAAAATATGTCTGACGGCCTCCACCTGGTTGTTAGCAGGATGAGAAGTGACCAACGCAAACCACAAGTTCGACAAGATGATCTTCAAAATCTTGCTTCTTTCGGACATGGAGGCGTTCTTAACAAGGTAACGTCCAAACTTGACGAATCCAAAGACGACGCTCAAGTTTCGTTGGCTCTGTAGTTCGTCTTGTTCCCAAGTGAAAGGGTCGCATTTGAGCACTGTTTCCAACAACGCCCTGTCTTCAAAAGGATTCACGTGGTCTCCGTTTGGAACCGTGAAGAGGAAGTCGCAGAGGATTGACGACAACTTTTCGTTCAAGGATGCATCTGCGACGCTCTGAACGTACCAGTTCTTGAGCCGGTCGAGAATCAAGAGCGAAAGAGACGGGGCCCCGATCGGAGATTTTGCAGTTTCATCATGCAAAAGGCTCTTATAGTACAGCCTCACCAAATCTACAATGCTTTTCTGGTTGTACAGGCTCAAGTCGACCGCTTTCTCAAGAGGAGCGAACAATCGCGGTTGCGACATTTCCAGAAGAAGTTCCAACATGTTCACTGCCTTTGGGGTCCTTTCGCAGTTCACAAGCAAGCACAAGATTGCCAAGGGAATGTGTGTGGCAAGTTCTTCGTCGACGAAATCGAAGTTCTTCAACAAAAAACCGAGCTTCTCAAGACTGAGCTCAGACCCATCCATGATGAGTTTGCAGATGATGTAGTCCCAGATGTAACACGCCTCCACTCCGTCAAAGAACGCTTTCCCTCCCGCCAAAATCTCACCAGCGTCGCCTTTCCTGAACGAGGCATAGCACGCATCGAGAATTGGAGTGAACAACTTGGGAGTCACGAGCTGGCTGATTTCCCATCTGTCCATGATCAACGAGAGCGAAATGCGGAAAGCCTGGACCTTTTCTTTCGCGTTTCCGTCAATCATACGAAGCAAGCCGTCCTCGAGAACAGACAAGGCATTCTGCTCAAAGTACCTTGCGATTTTCTCCAGATCTGCACTTTCCTCTGCGTTATCGGGACCCAAGAGCCAGCCCCACAAACGACGGTTCAAGCTCATGTCTCTCTTCAACGTTACTCTGCAACAAGCCAAGACCAACAATTCCTTGTCGGCAGGAGAAATGATTTCGCTGATCACTTCAGACCCAAGAGGCAAGTGCGACAAGAGCAAGTCGAAAAAACCACGAATCACGATGATGTCGGTGGCCTGGTTGAAGCTGGTGGAGGTCTCGATTGCCGTGGCAAACGCACGCACCAAAAGACCCGGCTCCTGTTTCAAACAAGCCTGTGCCTCGACGGAATGTCGAGTTTCTCCATCCACTTTCACTGCTGCAAAGTTGGGCAAGCGAGCCGTGCACCACTTGAGTGCACCCATGCGTTTTTCGGGGCTTGTGATGATGCAGAGAAAGAGGGTCTGCCAGAAATGCGAGTTGTTGGCCAATTTTCGCTTGAACGCATCCAACAACGCCATGACGTCCACGAAAACCTCGGAGTTCTCGTCGTCCAACCCGGCTAACAACGAAAGCAAAAAGGGTTTTGTGATGGCCTTGATAGTCGCAGGTTCGAGGTTCTTGAGAAAATGGTTCTGGTATAAGGAAACAAGCTGTGGCTTCACCTGCATCGACCCATAAGAAATCACCGGAAGCAACCCCGGGAGCCAAATATGGATGTTGGTATTTAGCGTCTGAACTGTCAACGCATTAAAAATCGCCTCGTAGAGACTCAAAGTTTTCTGGTGAACGCCATTGGGAAGTTTGGGCGAAAGGCAAAGTGCCAATTTTCGGGATACCTGGTCCGACAACGGGATCCACGACACCGTGTGCAGCTCCTCGTTCAATTGCAACGCTTTCTGGAGGCGGGACAAGAACGCTATGTAATCTGCCCATTCATCCAAAGACTGGAAAGTGGCCAATGCTTTTTCCACTTGCGCCAAGTATCGCTTGTCCTTGGGGGACAATTCTGACGTCGGCGTGGAACGTCCAAAACCGGGTAGACGGAAAAAGCCTGGCGAATCCATGGTGGTGGCTACAGTGAAATATGCCTTCGTGTTGATATTGGGCTGTCTGCAGGACAATACATGCTTAATCTAGGACCAGGGAAAGGAAGCGGATCACGTCCACCAACTCGGCCTCGCTGGTGCTGTGGGGAACACCTTTGTACTCCTTGAAGGTCCACTTGGTGAAACCGAGCGATTTGTACATCTCGGAGCATTTCACACCCCACGAGAAGGGAATAACCGGGTCGATGTCTCCGTGGCCCTGGAATACCGGTGTGTTGTAGTTAGCACTTTTGTGGCCCTCTGTGACGGCGGCAGCAGCCGGGCAGAATCCAGAAAGAGCCACCAAACCTCCAATTTTCACATCAAGAAGAGCCAACGTGGCCATGGAAACAGCAGCACCTTGCGAGAACCCGCCGATGACGATACGCTCGGGTGCGATGTTGTTAACGTTAATCTGTTCCATTACGAGGTCTTTGATGACATTGCACGATTTCAAGAACCCGTCCACATCGGATTTGGCACCAGGGTTGCCAAACTCATGGATGTCGAACCAGCTCGGCATTCTCATGCCGCCATTGGCGGTCACGGGCATGTTTGGGGCGTTTGGAAACACAAAGTTGGTTTCTGGCTGGCTTTTGAGGAGACCCGTCTGAGCAACTACTTGAGGAAACCACGACCACCCTTCACCCGAGTCGCCAAGTCCGTGGACAAAAATGATAGCGGATTTTGCTGAGCTAACAGCAGACACTCTGACGGAGGTAAGAGACATTGCTCGGGGCAGAATAGAGTTGATGCTCTAATTTATGTCTTCGCAAGGGCTGCCTGCAGGTCCGGTACAACTAGGCCAAATGCTGTCAACCGATGGAGTCGATCTATTTGAAGACAAGGAGGTGGTGCTGGTTTGGTTGAACCGTAGTGATGTCAAAAGCAGCAGCATTTTTCATTTTGGCCAAAAAGGATCAATTTCATCCGACCCAACTGGCAACTGCGAGTGCAACAAATAAGTCAAAATCAGAAGCCTAGGCAGCAGCTTCTCCTTCAATTTCTGCCTTTTCCGACACTTCGGTTTTTGGTTTCTTCGATGGCTCCGCCTCCGCCTCAGTTGGTCTTTTCGAACTGGCTGCAACCTTCAATGTCCTCGTGTTCTGCTTCTCTCCGTTGACAGTACGGAAATAAGGCTGGCATCTCCAGTACGGAACGGTCTTGTAGCGCCCACCCCACGACTGAACTTCTCCTTCAGTAATCACATCGAGTTCCTCGATGTTTTCCTTCGCATGAATGTCAGAAACAATACCCTCCACCTGGATCACTATCTTCTCCCACTCGCTGAAGTCGGAGTTGACGCTGGTCTGCCCAATCGTGGGACGCAATTCCTTGTGGACATTCAAAAACGCATGCAAGATCTTGAAGAAATGGGCCTTCATGGCCACTCGGGAGGCCTCACCAGGACAGGACTTCACAATTTCAAAGTACTCACGGAGCATCTTGTCCACGCGGGCAAACTGCTTGTCTTTGTCGTCTGTTTTCGTCCAGAACACGCCTGGGTTGTACAAATTTCCCTCGGCAGACATCACCGCATCACAGTTCACTTCCGAGGTGCATCTTTCCAAATCGGAAGGGTACAAGATGTTTCCGTTGGCAAAGAAAACCTGGTCCTCGGGCAAGTTGTCCCGGAGGTACCGCAAGACCTCCCAATTGGCCAATCCCGTGGCCTGGCCCTTCATGTCTCTCGTTCTTCCGTGGATAGTAATAAACTGAGCCCCAGCACTGAGCACCATTTTGGCGTAAGCAAGACTCTTCTCCCAGTCGTCGTAAACTCTGATTTTCGCCGTCACGGGACACTTGAGGTTCTCGTGAAGCGTCCGGATCAATTTGTACACAAGATCCCAGTCGTCCATGAGGAAAGATCCGTAGTTTCCCTTTTTGGCTATGCCCTGGGGACACCCCAAGTTGAGATCTACGGCATCACACCGGTCTTCCACATACTGTGCCGCTTTGAGCAAATGGTCTGGGTCATTTGCACAAAACTGTACCACCAACGGGCGGTCTTTCTCTGAGTCTCCGTCCAATTCAGACCACATCTTGTTTCTGTACTTTTCCTCCGTGGCAAACAAGCGGGCATGGAACATCGGAGTGTAGCAGAGGTCTGCTCCGTATCTCCGAGACAAGATTCTCCATGCCAACTCAGACTGGTCCACCATGGGTGCAACTATGGTTTTGGGGCTTCCGATGGCCTCGAATAACTTGCGTCCTTGTAATTTTCCTGAGGCAGTCATATTGGTGGAAATTCTGGAGAAGATTCCTGAAGGCAGGAAAGACAAACGAGCCACTTTGAACAGACGACGGGAAAATGTCGGTATGGTGAATAATCTTAAATTTTTATGGGTGCGAAATCTTGCATCGTGATGAGTGCGTTTCTTTTCGTGGAGTGCATTTGTGCGTAACAATAAATAAGTATAGTACATTCGTTCGGCATCCTAAGATCCGTTGATTTGTATGGCCATGTTCTTGAGTGCCTCGGCAAATCCCATAGCAAGCGGCCAAAGTGGTGCATCCGCCAAAATTCTCACTCCGAGACTGAGTGCTTGAAGCAGGAACCTGCAGGTTTTCATGGCCCCTAGAGTACTGGGGGTGGTTCCAACGTTCACGGAGTTCCTCACATTCTCAACACTCCTCTTGAAGGATTCGTTCCAAACGTAGTCAAACACTCCGTGTGACTGTTGCAAGATCTCTTTGTAGGAGTGGGACTCGTCATTTGGCTTCAAGGTGATTTCAATGTTCCTGAAGACCTGCTCACAATTAAGCCAAATCGACTTGTCGTAAGTACTCAAGTCTTTGCCGTTTTCAATGACGTGCAATGTCTTCGCAAGCACCATCACAGAAATGAACACACATGTCACAAAAAACACTGGAGTCCTCACCGACGTCTGCTTGGAGTCGTTGAGCACAGAAATATTGTGCACCCATAACTTCAAGATGTCGGCAGCATGCTTCGTGGCTTCCTTCAACCCGTCGACATCTTTGTCCAACAAAATGAGCATGCTTTCCATTCCCTTCCAGTCCTTATTCAACACCTTCTCCATGACAGGGGTGAAGTTGAGGCAAAGCCTGATCTTAGCAAACGACAACATGGGCAATATCAACTTAAGTTCCTTGTTGGTGTTGAGCAAGTGGTTATTGTTGTCGTTGACAACGGTGAAACCTCCGTTTTTCGCAAATTGCACTTCCCAGGCTTCCACCAAATTCTCGAGCTGCGGACGAGCTGTGACACGCCAGCTCAACGGTTCGAATCCTCCCTTTAAGTTCTGCGCAGAGAATTCGACCAGGATCTGTTCATGCACCTGCATCAAGAGGGAAAACAATTTGTTGAAGGTCAATTTGGACTCAATAGGTGTGTGTTCATTCAAGTGGTGGAACAAGTCACTCATCGAGTCCCCATTGCTCAATTCAACCAAGTTCTTCTTTGGACACTTCGAGAATTCAGAGAACCACTCTCTGGCATTGTCCGCTTTCCACAAGATCTCGTCAGCACATTGCGTTCCGGTTTTGATTTCTGATCCTCTCATTGCAAGCGGGCTTCCAATCAAAGCACTGCGGAACACCTGCAACTGGTAGAAACAGTGGATGGTACGGATTCTCGTTTGGACCATGATGAAATAATCGTAGTTATCCTGAATGTCCCTAACGTCATTGTCTTTGGAAATTGGATGAGGTGGCACCAAAAACTGCTCCAATGGTCGATGGAAGTTGGTGGACTTGATTAAACCAACCATCAAGTTGATTTCTGTGGAGGTGATTTGGACCATGTTCGGTTCGTTGAGAAACATGGAAATAAATATGTGGAGGACAAGAGTCTGGTGGGCCATCAAGGGCACCTTCCGGAACTGCAATTTGTCTATTCTGACTTCTTTCTCGAAGAAACTGTTGATGTGGTACCTCGACAAATTGAAGAGAAGCAACGTGTTGGAGTTGTGGTACGAGTAAAGCGCACCAATGGCACACATGGCCAACACAAGAGGAATGTTCTCGGCAAACTTGACCTTGGGCCGTCTCAACATCGGCATGTGGATGAACGGGTAGTAGATGTTGAACTCGTTCTCGTAGAGGGCCATGTACGAGTTCAAGTCCTCCAACGGAGGAAACTGCGAGCTGGCAATCTTGCTGATGGAAAGAATCTTGTCTCGGACCTCTTCTGTGATGAAGCTGGTGGGGGCATCTCCGATAGTGAACAGGGCCCTGCTTGAAGTGCTGCGAGTAAGGGCGGCGGACGCTTTGGTCGGAGGAAGCAATGCATCCTGCGTGTTGACCAAGCTTCTTTGCTTGACGATGTCGTCCTGTCTCAGCTTGAAAAGAGAGAGAATCTCGTCTGGTTCGTACTGGTCGGCAATATATGGCAAGCCCACAAACCCGGTGTCGTGAGAGGCAGAAGGCAACTGGTCAAACATAGGGATCGACATGATGTCCTCCACCCAGGCAAGATTCTCGGTGTCGTTCACAAACCCTTCTTTTGTCCGTTTGGTCTTGTTGAGCGAAATCGACGACAGCTTTCGCTTTTTGGGAGCCTTGGTGGCTTTGTCTTTGTTGGCAATTTTCACCATGTCCGCAGCGAAATCTACGAACGAGGTGCCCATGGGGCGGCTGTCGATCATGTGCTGCACTTCACTTGGCGACATGTTGAAGTCCAACGGAGTCGTGCCCTCGATGTGGTGCGGGTGGTCGGGGTTGTGAAAATGGTGCGCAGCCATAATCTGGTTCGAGAAGTATGATAGCTCCAAGTCCTTCCCGGCCAACAGCGGCTCGGACGGAATCGTGTCGAGACGGGCACGGGGCAGCTCCTTCTTGAGGACGGAGTTTGTGCCATTGGTGTTTATTCCATTGTTTGCGCCATTGTTTATGCCATTGGTGCTCATGCCATTGGTGATGGTCGTGCTGACTCCGTTCATTCCATTGGTGATGATGTTGGCCGTGCCAATTCCGTGGGCCAACCCGTTCGAGCCCGAGAAGTGCGGCGACCCGTGCAAATCGAGATTGTACCAGTCCAAATCAAGCCCTCCAAAATCCGTCACCAGGAGGCCCTTGGTGTCGAGCTCTGCGGCTGTGAGCTGTGGCGTGGCAAACCCGACCTGCTGCGGAGCGTCCGGGATCTGGTGGCTCTGTATGGACATGGCCTCCTTGAGGTTGGTGTACGAGAGCCCCGAAACGGCCGAAAACGACTGGTGCCGGTGCTGGCGGAACTCGTCCGCGTCCCACGTCTTTTTCTTGTCCTTTGCATCGGGCGAGTCTCCCGTAAGCGGAGAAGGCTGTTGTGTCACACTGAACAGACGCACGGGTCCGGTCAAAGACGGATCTAAGGCCGAATTTGCGCGCGCAGCCAGACGGAGAAGCCCTTGCGGGGTGTTCATGGCGGAATTGGTGTTGGGCGAAAGAACGGCCCCCACGCTATTGTGCCCCAAATTCCGGGAATTTCCGTACTCGTGGCCCGGCAGTGGCGAAGACAGGTCCAGATTGTGCGTGCCGGAGCCGAAGTTGGGCGACAGCAGCAGCAGGTGGGGAAGCGGCACCTTGGCGTTGGTGTTGTTGGCCAAAATGATGATATTCTCGTTTGGGGTCAGTGTTTCCAGAAGCCCGTTCTGTGACGACGCTGACGTCACCAGACTCCGGCGAACCAGCCCGTGCAGGTGGAGTTTCTGCTGGTGGCGGAGCACCAAGTCTCTTCTGGCAAAACACCGGCCACAGGCTGCACACTGAAACGGTTTTTCGTTGGTGTGGGAGCGTTCGTGGCGTTTCAAGTGCTCCAAGCGGGCAAAGCCCCGGGTGCAAATGGAGCAGACGTGAGGTCTGGGTTTGTCTGTTCTGATCTGGAGAGATTTTTTGGGGATGGGTTGTGTGGGGCCCAACGAGGGAGTTCGACTTTCCTTAGGAGAGTTGGGGCGCATGACAAGGTGTGAGTGCGTTGTGGTTGTGAAGTTGTGGTTGTGACTCGTGGTTGTGACTTGTGGTTGTGAAGTTTTTGTGAAGTTTTCGTGTGAAAGTTGCAGATTCTGAGTTGTGATTTTTCTGGACAGCTGGAGTTTGGTGCAGGTGGGCAGTTGAGTTGTCGTTGTGAATTTGGTGTCAAAAGACTGGACGGCGCCCGGATTCAGACGGTAGCTCGAAAAAGCAAGATAAGAAACCCGCAAGAAACAGTCTGGGGAAAATGTGGGACCACAAGCTGTATGGAGGACCGGTGTCTTTATGGCTCGAAAATTTCTGGAAAAGCTTGTTCTGTACACAGGACCTCACTTCGGAGTCTGAAAAGGCCGTTTCGGGGCGGTATTGGAGGCTGCTTCTTGGTGGAAGAGCGAGCGGAAGCGTGGAAATGCCCCAAAACTTCGAGGACCACGTCCTGGAGCACGTACGAAAAGTCCGTTTGCCTCTGTCGGTCGCCCAAACATCTCGGACTTGGTTTAAGCTCTCTGCAGGCCGCCTGTAATTGTTGGGCCGAACTTCGAGACGCGGACCGGGTTTTTGGCGGGTAAAAGGGAAAATATCCGCGTGCGTGGAACCCGCTTCGTTTCCGGGCCCTCCCTCGTTGGCAGGGGCCCCGTTTTCCACTTTCCCCTGGAGTCAAACGGTCCATGTTGTGAGCTCGGTGCGATCCTGCACATGGTAACCCGAGAAATCCGGGGTAAGCCTGCCAAGAAACCGCCCCTAGTGTTGCAAAGGAGGCCGGACTTGTCATTCGTGGTTGATCGCGATAGTGACCACCACCGCGTGGCGGTTTGGGAAATTGGCTATTCTTTTCGGGAGAAACGGGTATGTGTTACCTGCAGGATATTTTCACTCGATGACTCTCTCATGCATCAAGCTATTAATTGCGCTGAGCAATGCTGTGCCTACACCCGTACATCTCTAACTGCCAGTGTACCACCACATGTCGATTCTTTTCACCACGGGCGCCACCGTCACCTTCCGCCAGCTCCTCGATTACGTGGCCGAACCAGAATTCTTTAGTTTCCTCCAGAGCATCGGCTTTTCCAAGATTGCTCTTCAATATGGAAACGAGTCCAACGGCTCCGGCCACGTGAGTAAGAAATTCGTCAGCGATGTCATGGCCAAGAACCAGCTTGTGGAGAAGATGGATTTTTCCATTCAAAACTCCACCAACGACAAGTCAGTGGTTGTATTCGCCAACTCCACACTAGAATTGCTGATGTTTGCTTTCTCCCCCACAATTGGCGATTTGATAGCTGAAGCGGACATTGTGGTGTCACATGCGGGCACAGGCTCTATTTTGGATTGTCTTCGACTTGGAAAACCTCTTTTGGTTGTCACCAATAACGATTTGATGGATGATCACCAGGAGGAAGTGGCCTCTCAATTTGAGAACGAGGGCTACTTGTATCGGCTTTCAACTGCCGAGATGCACCTGGGGAAGTTGAGGCAGTACCTTCTCAGTTTCAAGAAGGGTTTGCTACGGTTTGTGAAGTTTCCACCTCCTCCAGAGGGAGTGGTGGAATCAGTGTTGGTGGAGGAGTTGCAGAAGCAGAAAGGAGCTTTTGCATAGAGTAGACTGCTTTCCCAAAAATTTTGGAGAAATACCTAATGAAATGGTTTGTTCTTTCATTCAGTCTCGCCTAGCAATAAGTCTGTGAATGAGATTTTTCTCCACTTATTGATAATGCACCTTCTTTGAATGGGTGCAATATTTGATCACGTGACTTTCAATTTTTGGGACAGTTTTCTCTTTGACCAAGACTAACGTCCTTCTCCAGCCTGGCTATGACCAAACAAAGTTTGCTTGATTTCGCGATTGATTTCTTATTCGATGATCATTGCAAACTTAGGAAAAAATAAACTATTGCACGTACAGCACACAGAAATCATAAGGGAATAACAGGGTGCCCATCAACAGTTTACGACTCAGGCCCCAAAATTAGACAGGTTTTTTTTTTTTCAACGATCATTGTATAATTGGGAAAACTAAAAAGAAAAATCCAAACTATACATCATAAGGAATAACATGTGTACCCATCGGTAGCTACATGTACTACACACTTGCTTCCAGTACCAAAAACTGCACTCAATTAAAACCAAAGAGCTGATGTGTTCTCAGAGCCTCCCCCAGGGGAAGAACAAACGTAAAAAGGTACAATCAGACAATGCATCATAATAGTCGTGGATCCTTAAGCGATTTACGCAAAAGGAACAACGAGAGTTAATGAAAATGGTCTGGACAGGCAATTGTTTTTGTGGACCCATTCGCACCCAATAGTGCTGTTGACGGATAGTCCAAAATTTGAAAATTAGCTTCCTAGTTCGATTCTCTCCAGGTGGTACACCAGAGACTGGGCCTGGCGTTTTCTATTTCTGTACAAGGTCATTTTGGTGCACATGTCCTAGTTGGGTGCGGTCCGGACTCCCAGAAATTCTGAAGAGTTAAATTCTTGGGGTCCATGGGTTCGATCCTCGTATTGCTACCTTTGAAGATGAATTAAACAAGAACCAAAGTAACAGTTCCTTTCCCAACCAGCCCAACCCATATTGTATCACGTGAGCCTTCCAATTTTGAACCCCCGATATGTCAATAAAAATAGCAATATCTTACCAGATCCTTAGTCTCCGTCAATGAGCAGAAAGCCCCACAAAGTTCTCAATATAATGCACTATATTGCCTTGTTCTGTACGCTGGGAACTGGGTCGCCGTACTAGTCATTACACTAGCTGTAGACTGGTAACAAGCACTGGATTCGCAATCCACTTTCAGATAATATTATATCTAATCAGTAGAATACTACTTCCTGATCGATTTGCTTGAAATCACCAGTTCCTTTCTTGGACAGTGCCAAGTTCTGCACCCGTACATCCTACTCTATAATATCAACCTCACTATCAAGTAATCACCAACAACATGTACACCTACCGTCCCACAACATCCTTGCCTATCAGAAGGCGAAGAAGAGCCAGGATATTCTCTAAGGATGTTGAAACTTTGCTCTACGCTTTAGGAGACGGTCCAGTCTCTCTCGACTCCACAATGACTGCTCTAGAAGATTGTCTAGTGGAATACATGACAGATCTCTCGCACGAAGCACTTCAATTTGCCAGGTCACAGGGCCGTTCCAGAATCAAGATAGATGACTTGCCTTTTGCGTTACGCAATGACCCCTTGAAGCTAGGAAGACTGAACTATATCAGAGAACAGCTTGTGAGAATCGAAAAGGCAAAGAAAATGTTTGCCGACAACGATGCTGCTGCCGCAAACGACGAGTACATGGATGACGATGACGAGGAGAAACCAAAGAAGTATAAGAAAAAGGAGAAAAAGAATAAAAAGAGGAAGAATAATGTGACCTTCAATGACTCCAATGAAAGCGAATAATGAGTGTTGAGCACCACTTGCAATCTTCCTATGTTGACTTATATACAATTCGAAGAGATCCACCTTCTAGTCCTGTGGAGGATCAATGTTCTCAATGGCTGTTCCTCTGACATACTTCTCATTCTTGATTTGTTCGGTAATGCCATTCCAGATTCCGTATCCGTTTGTGACCATCCGCACACTGATCACCACCAACAACAAGACGATTTGGAAATTAACGTCGTCGTCGGCTGACATAGGGTATTTGGTTTTAGGAGCAAGTGCTAGCAAAAACAATAGTCCTCCCAATGCATGACCCAATCCACTCTTCCACAACCATCTCTCCCAGCTGATGTCTTCTGGCTTGAGAACAATCGCAAACTTCACGGGGAAGAATGTGTATGTGAGCATAGCCAAATGGAGGACTGAACCCATCCAATGCTTACCAATGTCATAATGCTCCTCTGTAAGAATCGAGTAACCAAACCAATGAAACTCCATTGGTTTCAAATAGACAGTGTGGATGACATTTGCAAGAGCTATGTGAGCGGCAACCGAAAGACTCACGAATCCAACTCGTTGGGCCAATTTCACTGTTTCTCTACCCGGCTGGACTAATCTTCGGTGTTGGGCAGCAAAGAAATTGAGAGCGACATCGGGGTTCGGACGGTAGTCCACATTCAACAAAATTGCCAACTCGATTTGCAATCCAATACAGATGGTGATCACATCAAGAAGGGCCCAGTCAAATGCTTTTGAGGGAAGTTCTTGGAATCCGGAACGAGATGCTACAACATCTGCCACGATAATGAAAGCATGGAGCACCGGTCTGCCAAGGATGACTGCACCCATGGCAATCACCATAAATAGGAGTTCTGCGAAGACGCTGATCATGCACACCAATGCAAAGCATCTCTTGCGAAAGTTTGGAGGTCGGTACACCACAGAGTACACGTCCTCCGCAGACGCTTCGTCGTCCGAGTCGCTCTCGTATCCGTTGTGCGTAGTTTCTTCTTGTTCTGGTGTAGGAGTCAAAAGCTGGTCAAGCTTGGTGACAGGAACAAAAAGTTCTCTGACAAATCTTCTCGAAACAGTGTCATTGCCTGGGGCACGCACGTAGTTCCCGTCTGGAACGAAGTATGCGTTCACTGTGGGATCACTATCGAAAAGCGTCATGGCTGCAGAATACGTGACAGGTTTGGAGTAGTCTGGCGCATAGATTCCAACAAGTTGATGCAAGAAGCTTCTGTACACGACATAACCTCTCTCTTGTGGAACAGGACTGCCAAGAATGAAGTCAGACAAGCGCAACTTGTAACACGAGGCCGTGAAAACACGTATCCAGTACATCTCGCAGTACTTTGCGATTATTGGCTTGGCCTTGATCAACATCAGGGCAGTTATCAAGACAATGCTGAGAGAGCCAAGTCCGGGGGTTTGAATTGGCAAAAATACTAGCTTCTCTCCAGGAGGACTGACAACGAACCGGAGACCCCAGGTCACAAGGCCAATGCCGATGCCGATGAAAGCCGTGTACACCTTTGCACTCAAGTAAATGCGCAGCAACTGCAAATTGAAAGGTTTCACCAAGGCATCGTGGATTAGTCTAGCGTTTGGGTCTTCGGGGCTTCTGATGAAGAAAAGAACTCCGGCACGCAAGATTTGGCTCCGGACCATGCCCACAAACAACGCAAAGAAGAGCATGTAGCCAGTTCCCCAGAGCCAATAAAGTAGGGCTCTGACGAAGGGGATTTGCGTCAAATCGAAGCTCGAGGTGAACAACACAATGTAGGTGGTTTCGTCCTGGTTCTTGACGACGATGTCCCCAACTAGGAGAGGAGTAAGACAGAAATCAACGAGCCAGCCGCAGTAAACGGGGAAAACGACAATTTCGATCGCAAAGATAATGAACACCTTCGCGGTCGCCACCACCTCGAACAACACCTTGTAGATTCTGCGCGGCGTTCCCATGATCGGTTTCTTCCCGGCAATTAATGTTGTCATGAACTTGTAGATGGCCGTGCAGATGAGAGTGTACCCCACAATCAACAACACCAACCGTTCCCAGAGAGAAGGGGGTTGCACTTTCTCGAGCGTGCTAATGTGGACCAAGGTTTCCACCACAGGCTTGATGACAAACTCTCTTGCAGCAAAAACGAGAAATCTGGCAGGAGCGTTTTCCGGGGCCAAGTCGGCCAACCGCGGCACCCACCCGACGTAATTGACAAGAAATACCAACGAAGGAGCCACTGCCATGTGGAGTGCTCTGAGAGCGTATGCAAACAGCAACACGGCAAAGTTGCCCAACATATGCGGCAACATGTACGCATTGAACAAAAACACCAAGATTATGAAATCGGCCATCACCACAAGCAAGATCGGCGTCCACAAGTCGAAACGGATGCCGAGAAGCTCGAAGATGTCCCCGTTGTTGTTTGCGGCCTCGGCTGCGGCCAACTCGTCTGCTTCCACATTTCTGCGGCGTTCTAGCTCCTCTGGGGCCTCTATGTCACTTTCGTCTTCGACGTTCAAATTAATGTTTGTGTCGTCGTTGTCCAGATCCGAGTTCTGGGGGTCCTGGCCCTGCGGTTCCTGGGGGGCATGGTGAAAGTTAGGGGCCTGGTGAATGTTAGGGGCCTGGTGAAAATTTTGAGGAGCCTCGTGGTCTCGATCCTGGATGTCGTGAACACGCACATTCGCTTCGGGGATCTCGCGGACGGGCAATTCCACCAAATCCTGCGTGTCGAAATCGTCAACGTCGTCCTCGTCGCCACCATCGTTGGCAGCGTCTTCCTGGTTTTCTCTTTCGTTGACAAACTCCTCGAGTCTTCGATTCTCCAAGGCTCTGCGAAGGGCAACTTCGTGCTGGGGCACGTCGGGGACATTCTGCAAATCCTCGAGGGCCCGGTTGACCATCACCTCACGTGCAGCCTCGTTGTTTTCGCGCTGCTGCACCAACTGGGCGAGCAAGTCTGCCAACTTGGTTCGGGGCTCTTTTCCGATTTTACGCAAGAGCATTTTCGTGTAGCCCTCGTCCCGCACCACCCACTCGTGCTCGATGAAAACGGCCAAGTTGACCACGACAAACGCAATCACATACTGCACGCCGCTGACAAAGGTGTAGTTGACGAAAACTTCGAGCTTGGTCAAAAACGGAGAAGACGGCCCGAACAACGCCGAGTCTCCGCCCCGCATCGGGTACGCCCCGTAGAGCAACGCTTGCATGATGTCAAAATCGGGAGAAGGAAGCTTCCCGTCCACGGCGTACGTGAAAATTCGCCCGATGAACTTCCAGAACAAAGGCACTTGAATGGCACAGAAGGTGTAGAGCATTATCAGAAAGTTACGCACACACCACGACGAAAACTGGCGTAGCATGTTGTCCCACACATACAAAAGCGGCATTCGGGCTGGCATGTTGGGGTCGTAGATGGTCCGAAATCGGTATGGAGTATTGCAGATATCACACTGCTTGGAGCTTTTGTTGGAGTGTTTGAGCCATTCCATCAAGCAATCCTGGTGGATATATTTGATAGATCCTCGGCACTTGCACGGGTGGATCAACGGCTGGCTCCGGGTGGCTTCTCCTCTGCAAATACGGCAGTTGTGTTCCACGTCAGTCATGATGGCCTCGGGCAGAAAAACGGGGAAAACGGAGTGAAAAGGGATATCTGACAATGGCACAGCTGGGATGTTTCGGGTGTGGCATGCGGTGGCCGTGGTGTCGTGAACAGAAGTGGTTTGGTGTCGTGGAACAAGTGGTTTGGTGTGAACCGTTGGCCTCCTGCACGTGACTTTTCACAGGCTACTCCACATTCAGCATATTCACAATGGTTTATGTACGTAGATTATTGCTCAGGCAGCAACAGCGGTTTCGATAACCACTCCTTCGGCCACCATTCCCTCGCCAACAACTTGGTTGAAAGGCTCGGCGTCTTGTGGCTGGGCAACCGCGACAATCGGATCCACGGGCTCAACTGGCTTCACAACTTGCTGAACCGCTTCAGCTCCTTCTATAGACACTTCAATAACCAGGACGGTTTCAAGGGGCTCGGCAGCTGGTTCTGCGAATTTCTCAGCAACAGCTTCGGATTCCTCGTCAGACTCAACAGCCGCAGCAACAACGGGTACGTCTTCTCCCTTTCCAGTAGCCTCGTCCACCATCTCGCCAGCTGGGATCTCCTCGTCGTCACCCCTCAAGTGAGCTGGCAAAGGGCCAGTGTGGGTTTCGGGTGGCGGAGGAGCCTCAAAAGTCTCCTCCTCGTCAAACTCGCTCAATGCCAATTGAGCGGCCTGGGTGGTCTCCTTGGCCTCGTGCTTCACGATAGTCGTGCCCTTTCCAGGAGGCTTGGCTGGAGGAGCGGTGACGCTGTATGACGCGTATGCTTCACTATTTTCCAAGAAAGTATTGCAGTCAAAGTCCCACGAGTCCAAGGCCTTGACAGCAAGACACTGCGACTTCGTCCACTGGCTGGCGTAACTCAACGGGGAGTAGAGGGAGTACACCACGGCGGAAGCGGCAACGAAGGCAGTCAAGCCAATGTAGGCCGATCTGTTGAGGTTCTTGGAGCAGGAAACCAACAAGTCAAAGAAGTGGCCAAGGCCCAAAATGGCAAAGTATTGCGAGGGCAAGTAGTGGTGCAAGAACAACTGTCTGCCCATAATGAAGAACGGCAAGTAGTGGAGCGCCCAACCGGAGAAGTAACCAAACATCTGCAAGTTGAAGTTGAAAACGTTCTTGGAAGAGGCAATGGTGGAGCCCGTCTGCCACTTGACCACCGAAATGGCCACGTGGATCACAAAGGCAAGCAAACTGGCAGACGCAGCCCACCAGACAACAGGGTTGCCCATCAAGTACACTTGGGTGTGGTCTCTGGCCCAGTAGTTGATACCACGAACCATCAACGGCCAGTCCTGGGGACTCGACTGCCACTTGTGGTGCGAGGTCAAGCCTTGGTTGATGTTCCACATGGTCTTGTGCGACTCGACAAACTTCTGCCAGAACGACAACTTAGGGTACAGCACGGTCTTTCTTTCAGCGTCATCCAAAGCGACATCGTTGGTTTCAATGTACCAGTAGGTCAAAGGTCTTGCACCTTGCGAGGCTGCGGTGACCTCCTGTTGTTCAAAAGCCCAGGCCGGCAACTTGACCTCCGAAGAAAACAAGTAGTGGCCGGTCATGGCGTGCTTCAATCTGAAAACGGTTTCCAACGCATGCACGTCCTCCTGCGCGTCCGGCGCAGACTTGTGCTTGACAATCTCGAAAATCCAGTCGTCGTTGGCATCGCCTCCGAACCCCTCGTATCCGTAACACGATGCCTCCTTCTGCCAATCACGCTCGGACACGGGAGGTTTCTCGTCGTGCGAGTGCAATCTTCTCTTGGACACCACGTGCTGCAATCTGACCTTGGTTCCATCTCTGATGGGAGTGAAGGTCTCCGGCATGGACGTGTTGTAGGGCTCGATCAACCAGTCGTTGTTGGAGTCCAAGTGTGGGTACAACGTGATTTGCTGCTGCTTGGAACCAGTCTCGTAGAAGTGGTTGTGCGAGTGCAAGTAGCCACCTCTGGTGTTGACATGACGCAAGGTAACAACAGAACCAAAAGCTACTTGTGCGGTGGTACTTTGGGGCACGGTGGTTCCGTCCAACCCAGCGCGAAATGCCGACGTCATGAAAGCCGCGCCGTCGCCGTCCTTGGTCAAAATGTTGAAGTGAACCGAGAACATGAAGAGGTACAAGACTACTGGCACACCCAACAAAAACGAGGCACGGGCCACGGCGTGATGTACGACGGCAGGCGTGGAAACCTTCAAGTCTCCGATGATGAACCACATGTGAGCAGCGCAGCACAAACCGACCCAGGCAATGGTGAACAAACCGACCCATTTGGAGGAAAAAGCCAAGCCCAAAGCCACGGCACACGACAAAAGCGCACGGTACCAGGCTACGGTGAACGGTTGCTGCACCTCGAACTTCTTGAAAGCGTAGATGGCTGCGGCAATGAAGAACAAGAGGGGAGCATCGAGCAAAATGTATCTGGAGATGGTGACGTAGGAATTTTCCACCAAGAGACACGAAGCGGTGAGAAAGGCCACAGCAGGGCGCACGCCGGACGACCGCAAAGTCAAGTAGCAGAGAAAAACCGTGGCCACTCCCAAAACAGCAGGGAAGGCTCTCATCAAAACATAAGGCACGGTTTTGGGGAAGGCATCGCCAATGTTGGCAAAGTCAAAGTCTCCAGTAAAGCCACCAAGGAGCCCCACGGCAGCAAACAACATCTTGGCGAGAGGAGGGTGGACGTCCATGAAAAACGTGCCCAAGATGTACTTTTTGGCATATCCACCAAAGTGCACCTCGTCGAAAACCACGGATTTGGGGTGCTCGAGGTTGTTCAATCTGACGAACACAGACCCGACCAAGAGAGCTCCGAGGAATGCATATTCGGTCATGGAAACAGCTCTGGATGACGTGACAGTTTCTGGAACACCTGTAACGAGAAAAGATCTGTATTTTCCCTGGGAAAATTCAGGAGCAACAACCGTGTCCAAGTCAAGCAAAGGAATTGGTTTCCTTTGGGCAGCGACGATGGCCGCCTGCTTTGATTTCTTAGCCATTGGTGAAAAGAACGCAAGTTGGTAAAAGGTTACGTGTACATGAAAAGCGCGATACTGCACCAGTTCACGAAGCGTGTCAATTAGCGAGTCGGCCATGAAAATGGAAAATTGCGGCTGCGTGGGTGAAAGCTGCTATTTCCTGTTGGGTTGGTGGTACATGTTTGGCGAGCTGGTGTTTGGATACTGTTTGGTGCTGGTGTTTGGTGCTGGCGCTGGCTTGGTGCTGGAGAGCTGAGTTAGGAATTCGGAATTTTCAGTTTCTGGAATTGGCGGCTGAAATTTTGGGCGTGTGCAGCTGTGTGTCTGTAGATGTGATGGGATGTGTTTGGTTGGTTTTTCTTGAGTGTTGGGTGGTTTAACTGGGTGGTTTTTGAAGTGTTTTTGCACCCATTTGTGAAAAATGGAAGAATGTGCGAAACGAGTGAGGAGAGGAAAATAGTTTTTATGGACCAATAATGAAACTGACTTAGCCACTTTGCCGACTTTCAAGGTGAAAGGAGATTGGCGATTGCTAGAAATGAAGACACGTATCTTGAGTTTCGGTAAGCCCAGTTGACATCGAGCAGCAGTACACCCAAATTACTTGTGGATCCTGGCACTCTTAGTCACGTGAGTAAGGGAACTACTTGCAACAGTATTGCTCTTGCCCGGTTCTGAAAGCCCGCCGATAACTCCTTGCCTATCTGGCAAACTGACTGTAGATATTTTCAAAGATTTTCAGGAAAACTATTTAATGGAAAAAACCAACTATAAATCGAAGTATGTGCGCTCATCAAACGTATTTGCACTTCATGGTGGTACCCCTCTTATCCGTACTAATTCCTCAGCGTTATTTCTGTGAGTTTTGCAGAGTTCGAGGTAAACAACACATTCTTGGAGCAATTTGATGTATGCTCATGCACTTTGAGAAAGATCTGATTTCAGTGAACCTAACATGAATCCCGAAAGACCTTTATCGCAGAGAAATTCGTGCTTCCCATCAATGGTGTCATTATACACAGCTTCGATAATAGGCCATCAATCTGGGAGACCTTTTGTGAAGAGTGCTCCAAAACCGGTAGTCGTAATCTGTCAGCCCGCATATAAATGGGGAGAGCGCACCAAGACCCTTCACCTCCAAGTCCAAGATCGCTGTCGATAGGCTAACCCTTGGACGTTTTTTTTTAGGAAGTCCCATTCTCCGGTCTCGGCCGTCAGAGATGCCTCCGAGTTCCAGCAAACGAGATATAACACAGCAATTGCGTTTCCGACAAGGACTGGCCAAGGAATTGTAAGGAATTCAGGTGATCATAGTTCAACCACAGGATCTCACTGCAATTGAGCCCAACTCCTCAATCCAAAGGAATTTGGATGTGACTTGGAAGCTGCCTCCAAGGAGACGGTTTTATGTTCAAGGTGGCCCAACACATCCGAAGCTCCAATTCAAGGTTCACACCCGTATTTCGATGCGGATGGTGCGTTCTTGTATCGTAGGTCATATTGGTACCGACTCAGAGAAAAGGCTGTCACCTATCTTGGATCCCCCGAACAAATATCGTACTCTTTCAAAATTCTGGTGAGGGAACGTTTGAGGAGAGGCTAGACGATTCGAGAACACTCACGGTGTCTAGTTCGACGTCAATGTCTCCAAGGCCTAATTTGAGGTTGGGCCAGAGCTTTGATGAAGTTTTTACTGCTTGAATATTCTTGCTTCCCAAGGCACAGACAAGGCAATTGTTTTCCAATGTTGAACCCGGCCTGGCTTTGTGGAAGTGGGAGAAGAATTTTGCACCCAGACACGAGAGTTTTATCAGGCCCTCAAGACCCTGTGCACCAGTGACTCCACGACATATCCCTGAAACATTCAACACGAGAAGCATAAAATGCACCAATTTCCGTTTCGTTGGTCTGTGAGCGAGACATTTTTCAGACTGCTGCAAACAAGACCTACTCGCTGCCCTACACCTACCGATAACTCAAACAAGAAATAAACAAGGCACAAGAAATAAACCTGACACAAGAAATACACAAGGCACAAGAAATACACAAGGCACAAGAAAAAGTTGACACAAGAATTATTCTTGAAACAAGAAATAAACAAAGCGCAAGAAAAAAACCTGACAGAAGAAATACACAAGGCACAAGAATAGCCCGACCCAAGAAATAAACAAGGCACAAGAAAAACTTGACACAAGAATTATTCTCAATCCCTCCCAAACTTTTTCTCAAGATCTTTTCTCTATCTCGCCTTGTTCTGTATACACAACTTCAGTGCGGACTCAGTTGCTCTCTTTTCCCCAGCTTTTCTTCGGCCAGAGCATGCAAAGAGGCCTTCGATTCCTCTTTCGTACACCCGCTGCCTCCTTTATCCGCAAAATGCACATTGAGTCAATTCCCCTGAGCTGGGGCGACTCCAACAACTACGCCTACCTTTTGATCGACGACCCCACCAAACACGCATGGCTCATTGATGCTGCGTTTCCAGAAGACGTCAACAAGTACCTCCAGTCAAAAAAACCCAACTATGAATTGAAGGCCATCGTCAACACCCACCATCACTGGGACCACGCTGGAGGAAATAAACTGTTCCACAAAAAGCACCCAGATTTGCCTATAGTGGGCGGCAAGGACTCGCCACTAGTGACGTACACGCCCTCGCACCAGGAGGTGATCGACTTGGGCGATCACGTGTCGATCACAGCGTTGCACACGCCGTGCCACACCCAGGACTCCATCTGCTACTATGTGCAGGACTCCAAGCTGGGCGAAAGGGCAGTTTTCACCGGCGACACGCTTTTCACCAGCGGATGCGGTCGTTTTTTCGAAGGCACGCCCGAGCAGATGGACTCGGCTTTGAAAATCTTGGCCAAGTTGCCCAAAGAAACGAAGGTGTTCCTGGGCCACGAGTACACCAAACTGAACGTTAAATTCAGCAAGACGGTTTTGCAGAACAAGGCTATGACTGCGCTCGAGAAGTTTGCCAACGAGAACGAGTTCACCACGGGCCATTTCACCATCGGAGACGAGCTTGACTTCAACCCGTTCATGAGAACAGACGACCCTGCCATAATTAAGATCACGGGAGAAACAGATAGTGCTGCGGTAGTGGGGAAGTTGAGAGAGATGAAGAACGGCTTTTAAGAAGTCTTGAGGAACTTTTGAGTCTGTGATTTGAAGAGCTCTTGAGAAGTCTTGAATTGAAGAACTTTTGAGAAGTCTTGAATTGAGGAACGTTTGAGAAGTCTTGAATTGAGGAACTTCCGAGTCTGTGATTTGAAGAACTTCCGAGTCTGTGAATTGATGAGCTCTTGAGAAGTCTTGAATTGAAGTGCTTTTGAGAACTCTGTGAATTGATGAACTTTTCAGTCTGTGAATTGAAGAACTTTTGAGTCTTGAATTGAAGAACAACTATAACTCCTGTACTATGTCCGTACAAACTCCGGGAGCCATTTCTCGTCGTAGCTGAGGTCCGGCTGCCACAACTCAATAAACTCCAAGTCAAACTCCGACTTGCCCATGGCAAACTTCTCGTACTCCTCAAAAATGCCACTCATGCACCATCCTTGGAGGATCTTTCTCATGAGACCCACCAACACTCCAATGCGGTGCTTCCCCTTGTTCGAGTGTATAAGAATCGGAAAATTGCGTCGATTGAGCATGAGCTGTAGTGCCTTGGTGAGAGCCTCCTGTGATTCCTCGTGTGTTGCTTGCAGAATAAAAGGCTCTTGTGAAGAATGCATCACCAAGTGGTGGAACGTGATGTCCGTGGTGTCTATCCATGCTCTGTAGTTGTCGAAGATTTCTGCGGTTCCGTGCTTTTCCTTCTTCGGTTTCTTTTCCTTCTTTTCGTCCTTCTTCTTGTCAGCCTTATCTTCTTTCTTCTTCGGTTTTTCTCCAGAGTCTCCAAGATATATGATCGTTTTCAACTTGAGCTGCTCCAAAAAGGGGAAACTGATTGGCATCGGGAACCCCGATCGGTAGATGCCATCTTCCACCAATGAAAAACTTAGGGGAGGCACATAATCCGGCCTCGGAAGAGAAAACGTTTGCTTCGCTATATTGAGCGACTTAGGCTCAGGAGAATCTGCATTTTTGGCAGTTTCGCCTCTTGTATCAGGAATTCCGCATTTCGGTATGTCCCGTGTGGCTGTTTCGTCTCCATTCTGGGAATTCATGGCTCGTTCTAGTTGACTCTTAGTGATTAAAGGTGGTGGTCAAGGTAGAAGAAACCCGTACACCATGTATTTGGGTGCAAACTATAGAAGAGGTTGGAACTTCGGAAGGAGCGGAGCACGCGGGTAGTGCCCGTTGGAAACAATCGGATTGGGCAAAACCGGTGGTGGTGGTGTCTGCTTGAACGGAGGAGGCAAAATAATTTTGGGTGAGTCGTCACTGTACTTGTTCAGGGTGACCGCAGAAGTCAATTCGTAAATGGGAATGGCCAGGAACCGTTGCGGGAAAATCTCCAACTCGATGTTGGTTTCACCATTGAAGATCTTTTCCAAGTCAAAGTCACTGCTCACAAGCGCCCCAGATTTCGAATTTCGCAACCCGAAGATTTGGTTTTCGTTGAGCTTGAAAGCCAGCTTCGCATTCTCCATAAGCTCCACGAAACGTGGGGGTGCCGAGTTTTTCGTGGGGTACGTGAATTCGAGCAACGACGACAAGAACCTGAGAACGACCCGTTTCTTCAGGTCCTCGGCGGCAGGAATCTGGCCACGGAGCTCGGAGGCCACAGTAGCCAAATTCGTCAACGAAGTCAGGAAATTCTGTGGCTCGGCGCTCTGGCTCTCGAGTTCAGAGCGAAGAAATGGTCGGGACGACTTCAGCACGAGTGGGTACTCCACGAGAATACTCCGGTAAAACGCTTCTCCCAACTGATACAACACACGATCAAAGCCAAAATCCTTGATGCAGCAGCCCACCAAAGTCTGGAGCGTGATCGTGGCAGTTTCATCGTCTAGGGCATTCGCAGCTGTGGACTCCTCCAAGCTGCGGTAAAAACGAGCCAAAAATGCGCTTTGGCTCAACTTGTCCAGCAAGTGATCTATGGACGTCTGGTTGAGCGAACTGAACGAATTTTCAAAAACCAATGCTGAAATGGAGGCAAGGGAACTTTGGCCCAACACACGCAAGAAGTCGTTTTTGGGGTGTGTGGTCGACTCAAGGCACAGCTTAGAGCGTTTCATGAGCAGCAAGAGGGCTCTTTTGATGACGTGGAGTTCTCGCTCGTTCTCCATTTGCTGATTAGCCACCAAATTAGGTAATGGTGGAAGAAGAACCCCCAAATGCGGCTTGGTGTCGTTAATTATGGGCTGGATAATCGAGTCGATGGCAGCCCGGGACTGGTCGTGTGTGGTGAAGGCCTTTTGCCTCGAGTAGTTCATGTCATAGATATCGTCATGACTATCGGTATTGAGTCTGGAAATCTCCGCAAGAAAGTGCCCACGCTCGCTGCCACTGCTTTCCATGAGGCCGTTTTCTTCTTTGATCAGCGACTCGTTTTCCAGCGAGAGCCGGCGTTTCCGGACGTTGTTTCGTCTTGTTTTGGTGGATCTTTTGCGGTTTCTTCTCACACTCTGAACGGCGGCCCGCACCAACTTGTCAAAGTCTGGGAAGTATTCTGGGCCGTACTTGAACTCTAGCCGGAGCATATCCGCGACTTTTTTGATTTCGTCCTCTTGGTCGCTGGCTTTTCGGGAGCTCAAATCTAGCGTGTCGATCAATTCCAAACGACGGGCCAGAAACCGTTTCCAGAGGCGCTCATCGAGGAAATTTAGCTTCTCCCGGATCGCATGCGTCACACCTATCTTCTTGTCGTCGGACATGGGTATCAGAACCATGTCCATGGAGGAGGTGTTTTGTGGTGGATGATTCATGGTCATGGTGACTACTATTTTGGTGCGAATTTTCGTGCGATTCCGACTCATGACTGGGAGTCATCGGAACGTACACCACTAAAAATGGGTACTTTGGAGATGGGGCTACGTTCTCTTGTGCTTTTCCTGCTCTATATCGAACTTTCCTCCCTCTATATTGGAACTTTGGAAGAGAGTCATTTCCGGTATACAGTCATTGGCTCGTGGCAAGCGTAGGTACAACCTTCGAAGTTCTGGTCGGAGTTGAGAAGACGTCTAGTGCTTGGTGCCTGACCAAGAGAAGAAATTGGTAAACTGACAGCGCCACCGAGACTGTCGACACCTTCCTAATCGGGAAATACCCGTCGACTCAGTTCTGCATCGCTGTTACACGTTTTCTGTGCTGGAAACCACCCTAATCAGCCCCACCAGAACCAAGCACTAGTTTTCAATACTGCCAAAAATTTGCTGTCAAGTTCCCAAAGAATCATCCTGCACAAGAGCAAAGGCTTGAAACCCCACTGCTGGAATAACTACTGAAAGCTTGTGGTCAAACCTTCTTCACCCCACTCGCGAATCCACAACCCAACTCGACATGTGGCTTGCATGAGTCACAAGGTGCAGGATTGACCCAATTAGGCAACTGAAAATTTTTGCCGCGATGGACAATCAGTATAAAAGGCCCTATAAAGTCGCCCAGTTTTCGCCCATTCTTTTCTTCATCTACACAACATACAATGTCTAAGGGAAAGGTTTGTTTGGCTTACTCTGGTGGTTTGGACACTTCGGTGATCCTCGCATGGTTGCTTGAAGAAGGCTACGAAGTCGTGGCTTTCTTGGCCAACATCGGTCAGGAAGAAGACTTCGCCGCTGCCGAAGAAAAGGCCTTGAAGATCGGAGCTTCTAAGTTCGTCGTCGTTGACGTCAGAAAGCAGTTCGTCGAGAATGTCTGTTTCCCCGCTATCCAGGCCAATGCCATCTACGAGAACGTTTACCTTTTGGGAACTTCTTTGGCTAGACCAGTCATTGCCCAGGCCCAAATCGAGGTCGCTGAGCAGGAAGGATGTTTCGCTGTTTCCCACGGATGTACCGGAAAGGGTAACGACCAGGTTCGTTTCGAATTGTCTTTCTACGCTTTGAAGCCAGACGTCACTGTCATTGCTCCATGGAGAGACCCAGTTTTCTTCAACAGATTTGCTGGAAGAAACGACTTGTTGGAATACGCCGCTTCCAAGGACATCCCTGTCGCTCAGACCAAGGCCAAGCCATGGTCCACCGACGAGAACTTGGCTCACATTTCCTTCGAGGCTGGTATTTTGGAAGACCCAAACACCACTCCTCCAAAGGACATGTGGAAGTTGACCGTCGACCCACAGGACGCTCCAGAGACCCCAGAGGACTTCTCTGTTGTTTTCGAAAAGGGTTTGCCCGTGAAGTTGATTCTTGACGGAGGAAAGAAGGTTGTCACCGACCCTGTCGAGTTGTTCATCGAGGCCAACTCCTTGGCCAGAAGAAACGGTGTTGGCAGAATCGACATCGTCGAGAACAGATTCATTGGTATCAAGTCCAGAGGATGTTACGAGACCCCAGGTTTGACCATCTTGAGAACTGCCCACATTGACTTGGAAGGTTTGACTTTGGACAGAGAAGTCAGAGCTTTGAGAGACCAGTTTGTCACTGTTTCCTACTCCAAGTTGTTGTACAACGGAATGTACTTCACCCCAGAGTGCGAGTACGTCAGATCCATGATTCCTCCATCTCAAATCACCGTCAACGGTACCGTCAGAGCCAGAGCCTACAAGGGATCTGTGTTCGTCACCGGAAGATTCTCCGAGACCGAGAAGTTGTACGACGAGACCGAGTCATCTATGGATGAGTTGACTGGCTTCTCTCCTGAGGACACCTCTGGATTCATTGCAGTGCAATCCATCAGAATCAAGAAGTTTGGTGAGTCCGCCAGAGAGAAGGGCGCCAAGTTGGAATTGTAATTGGGACCTTTATTTCTATAGTTTGTTTAATAGATGCGGAAAATGTGAAGCTTGTTCACCGGCAGCTAGTGTTCATATTTCGGTGCTCATAATTGGAATAGCATATCGTTCACATCATACTTTTCTCCGACGAGTCCCTTCACCACAATGACCGCCTCGTCGATGCGTTTGTAAATCATGTGCATGAGAAGCAAACACACCACGTTGAGTTGGCCATCGTGACTGAGTAACTTGGAAAAGTTGATGCTCTGTGCTCCCCGTTGTCTCATGTTGGTCAGGTTGGATTTCTCGTCGTTGTTTTCGCTTTCGTCGATTTCTTCTGGCTCATTGTAAAATCGTTCACTCAAAGAAACCTTGTCCCTTCCCCACTGCAAGCGCACGGTCTCTAGGTGCTTGACCGAGGTGGTCGCATTGGTGATTTTGGGCATTTCGGTCTTATCGCGAAGAGAACCTGACGCCATGTGAACAAGAGACAACATGTCAGCAGAAAGCTCTGAATTTGCCCATCCAGCCCGGTTTATCATATGCGGAATCCAGGTTTCGGTATCCTCCACTTGATTGAACATCCGATACATCAAGTAGTATAACTGGATTACATCATTCACCAACAAATTCAAGCGTTCGTAATTTTCCTGGGGCCAACGTCCAGTGAAGGGCACCTCGTATTGAATGGGTTTCATCATAGCTCTGATGTTGGCAAGCGACAACAAAAGTGTTCGAATCTCATCAGTAGTCTTATCATGGCGAGCATGGATATGCACATTGGGGTCCTGCAATCTCTGGATAGCAAATGATGAAACTTGGCAATGCAACCCACAAGATTGCTCCAACGCGTTGGCCAACGCTTTCCTGACAGCGGCTTTGCTGCTCTTGGCTTTGGGGAAGGTGGACGCTAAGAATGCCACAGATAATCCAATCACCACACTGACAAACCGAGTTAGTGCCACTCTCCAGCCCATGCCAATATTCACAAGCTTGTTGTACTTTGCATCCACCCAACTTATACCCAAAACCAAAGTTGGAGTTACAGAGACCATGATTCCTGGGACTTTGTTAAGGTGGATGGCGAATTGTCTGTAGTAGCACAAAACAAAGTAAAGAATAGCAGTCACAACAGCGTATCCATAGTAATTTCCATTGCCCAAACCAGTGGAGATGTACCACGCTATGAGTCCAGACAAGACACCGAAAAAGGAGTAGACCATTTTAACAATGTATAAGTACACGGATTCAGCAGAGTACTCGGCCGTTGAAACTCCACACATAATCGGGAGCCAGATCAAACGGGAGGAGTAGTACCAATGGGCCGTGGTTCTGCAGTAGAACGGCAATGAACAAGCATTGATAAAAATGCCAACTTTAATCCAGAACCACAACTGCTCATTCCCCAACAGATGGTAAACTCTGAACAAAGACACCAAAATGGATTGCATGGTCGTGGTAGGGTCCAACGCATCCGGGTCTCGTCTCTGGGTCACTTCCTGCAAGATATCTGTTCCTTGTTTTGAAGGATCTTCCTGGAGCAAATCGGTGTTGAAACTCTTGTCGTGTTTCGTTTTCGTCAAAAACGAGAAGAGCTTTGGAGTGGGTCTCTTTTCGTCAATGCTCAACAAGAAATTTGTCAACGACATGACTTGCTTTCCAACTTCTTTGCTTAGGAAGAGAAAAAGGGCCGTTTGACTAACCAAACAGAGCGCCTGTTCGTCACCTTCAATTTCTTCAGCGACATTTTTGTGCGAAGCTTCAGTCTGCTCTAAGACCTGGAAAGCATGTTCGAATTCTGCCTTGGCGGAAACTAGCTCATTGTGACACTTCTCTTGCTCCTCCACGTGCCTAGACCAGTTGCAAATGCTGTACGTCCGGAATTCATTGGCCGCACGGAGCCACTCGACATTGGCACCAATGGCAGTTGAGATGGCATCCAAGTACGGAGAGTACCGTTCGCTAATGTGTTCACTGATAATGTCCAAATCTGCCAAAGTTATTCTTTCCTCTGGATCCTCCCCAAACTTTTCCTTGAGCATGGCTGTCCGTTTAGCTGCTTCAAACACTGCAACCTTTCTGTATGTATGAGCAAAGGCAGCAACAAGCTTGTTACTGCTGCTAGCAATTGCACTCGACAAACTGTGACGGCGAGGGAAGTTCATGAACATATTGGAGGCAACTTCCTTTCTCTCCTGAAATAACAGATAAAAATATTCATAGCCCGCAATTGTGTTCATCAAAGGTTTGATCTTCGATCTGAATTCAGCAGCGTCTCCAGCATCAAATCTACCGAAGGAACATTCCAATCGACAACTCTGAAGAAACACATCCAACAGAGGAAGTCTCAATCTGATTTTTTGAATATCTGTCGGAAGCTCTTTGTAGTGTGCAAAAGAGTCGAGCGTTGGTTTCATGGAGCGGAAAAAGCTCGAATTCTTATCGCAGGTTGCCCTTAAAGTCGCCAAAACTTCGGTCTCGCCTTGGAAATACTTGAAATTGGATGTAAAAGGAAACACCAAGATGGAAGCAAGTATCTTCATAGCGAAAGCCAATCCCATGGGCTTTAAGATGCTAATACCCACTATTTTGGGCAAAAACACAGGAAAGAAGACGGTGTAGCAAATGTTAATAATAAGAACAATCATTCCACACACAAACACCAATCTTCCCAACGGATGAATACCCTCGGAAAAGCCCAAGAAAACAGTTCCAAAAACCAAAGCGATTGCAAAAATAACGCTGCATCTTGTTTCCAAGAACCGTCCCGTGTAGAATTCGTCAATCATGCATTCATCAACATTCTCAACGGTGCAAGCTCCCTCTTCGATCAAAAGCTGAGCGATGGACTCCACCGAGGGCCAGCCACGAATCTTGGAAGTGATTGCCAAGGCCACAACAGCAAATAACCATGCAGCCACACAATAGGCAAAGCAAACGAAAGACAAGATCACGTTGATCGAAATCAGAAGTCCACCGCTCGAACAAATGAAGCCTATTATCTGCAAAAGGTACGCCGCATTTCCTATCCAGTGGCTTGTTTTCGGAATCACGCAGAAGATCACCGTGACCCAAATTTGGAAGAACGTCGGAAGGATGACCTTGAGCGATGCATAGTCCCGATGGTCGAAGAGCCAGTCAGGTCGAAATACACGAGAGTACTCTCGCCATCCGGGCGTTTTGGGAATCTTGTCCTCGAGTCCGATAGAACTGGCTAGAGTGTTGTAAATGTTGAACTGCGTAACATCTGGTATCTTCTCTCCATCAACCATGGCCCTCGGCTGGAAATCCTGAAGAGAGTCCTCCGAATTAGACGAGGTCATCGGAGAAAAGTTGGTGTGAGTATACCTTTTGGTGGGCATTGTTAGACCTTGGCAGCAAACAACGGCCTTATGCTTCAAGCACCGGGCCGGCTTTGTGACTCTCCTGTACAGTGGACTTATCAAACTGCATTGTAGTCACATGATAAGAGCATCTGGAATGAGGGGTTGGTTTTTTCCCCACAAACAGGTCGAATTTGTGAAAGTCGAGGAGCACCAGAAATTTCACAAAGTTTCAAGCCATTGCTCCAACTTCACAATGTATTCGGTGATATTTCTGCCGATGAGGTACATGGGAATGCTCTTCTTGGCTACAGGCTTCGCTTTGCTGAGTTCGTAATGCTCCTTCAAGTGAGCAACAAGACTGGCCAAAACAGTCGCACCAATCGAGTACCCAGTTTCTGTCTTGGTTTGACCCATTCCCAAATCCTGCTTGAATTCCTCCTGGTGGTTGTAGTAGTACCAGCTGGTGAGCCACATGACCTTGTTGAACATGGGAAATCTGTACCTGGTGGGAACATTTGTGGCTCTCTCGATGTTGTAGATTTGCAAGTGCCTGGGAATGTCTCGAAGAGTCAAGTAATTTCCTCCGATGATGACGGAGTCTTCAGCTGTGTGAACCGAATGGATCCATCCGCTGGGAATGATAAAGAGGTCTCCTGCCTTGAGGTGGACTTTGAATCCTTCAGACGGCACCACTTTCTTTCCACCAATTCGTTTGGAGTAGTTGCCAAACCACGTGAAGTTCTGTTGAGGCTCCCCACACCAACTAGTATAGAGAGAAAGGTTGTCTTCCGTTGGCGGAAACATCAAGAACGTTTTCGTTCCCAGACAAACGGTATAGTACACCGGAGTCCCGCTGAAATCAATGTGGAAGTCTGTATATGAGCCAGCCACAGACATTAGACAGTAGACGGTGACTTTTGGTCTCGGGTCTTCGTCCTTCCACACCTTATCCACCAAGTCGAGATCTCTCACCATCTGAGGTCTTCTGAAGGTTTTTCCAAGTTCCTCGACCTCAGAAACTTCAAGCGAAATGACATTCCTGATCCTGTCTTTTTCATTGGTGTAAAAGTACTTCTTCCATTGGCCCAAAGACCATCCTGGAGACTCGCTCTGCTGAGAAAGAACGTCCATGACCTCCACGTTTTCGTCTTCGCCTGTCTTTTCTGCAATGTAAGCCACCGTGATGTCGTTTCTTTCGCACGGTAGGTGCATTCCTACGGAATCCAAGTCCACATTGGGAACCAATACTGGTCGTATCAACCCAGTCAGAAGAACATATTCGCGTGTGAGTTCGTCACTTCCGAGTATATCAACGGGTCCGGTTTTCACGGACGTGTCCACTTCTGGCTCAAAGTCCATGAAACTGGGAACATGTGGGTGCAAAGACTTGTCGACTGCGAAAGTGTCACCTTGATCGAGAGCAACATAGTCGATTTTTACTCGGGCACGTTTCAGCTGCCGCTTCAAGTGAGAAGGGCCGTTGTCAATTGCACATTCAGAGCAGTGGTACGAGGTGATTTTGCTTTGGAGCTCTTCTGAGACGTCCACACAGAGATTGTGGAACCATTGGCGGCAAATGTCACAGCGAATCCACAAAATGTCCGTCTGTGTTTTGTCGATTGGGCTTTCAGTGCAAAGAGGACACCGATCGTGTTTTTTCGGTCTTGCCATATTGATCGTCTGATATTTTGTGAGAATGCGAAATCTGGAGTAAGAAGAGGTCGATGAAGATTCTAAATTTCGTACAAACTCCTTGGAAATGAAATAACTTACGTATCGAACAAGGGAAAGGAACTACAATGGAATGACAAATACCAATAATTCTCGATTGCTCGAACAGGTAGAAGTTCGGCCCAACACCAAAAGACAGACTCCTAGTCTTGGCTTGAAATGCAAGCTCTCTAGGCTAATCTCAGCTGTTTTCATGCTCACATTCTGTACTGCTTTCATTCTCACATTCTTGCACTGATCTGCCCATTTCTCCCATGAAGATTACTCATGGTTACATTTCGCACCCCAGCATTTCAAGATTCTACTCTGGAAAAACTCACAGAATCACCATGCTCCGTCTACATAAACCACGTTTTCCTCGTGTTCCGAGAACATGTTTCTCGTCGCCTCGTCGTGGCTACAGCAACGAATCGCAGCAGAAGAGTTTCTTACAAGAATACAAAGTTCGGTCTTCCCTAGAAAGACTCATCTACCACTACGCCAGCCAGCCGTTAGGCAAGTTTTCCATGCGGGGACTCTACGACCAGTCCCGCAAACTCAACTCCACTTTCATTTTGCAGAGTGCTCGTGAAACAGCTGAAAACTTGTTGGCCTACAACGCTCGGCGTTTGAGACAGTTCAGAAACTTGCCGTACTTGGTGATGCTCAACCCGTCGATCTCCGAGTCGTACAATATGTACTTGAAGACGATGCTGGTCTTGTTGAATGCGTCGTTAAATCCCCCCACCACACTTGAGCAAAACGAAAACTTCAGGACTGAGGTGCTTGAAAAGTTCATCGAGGTGCACGCAGACACATTGCCCATCTTGTCCAAGGGTTTTACCGAGGTGTTGCACTTGCTCTCTGTCCAACAGGTCAAAGCGTTTTTGGACGAGCACTTGAAGGAAAGAATCAGCATGAGGTTGATTGCGCACCAGCACATTCTGCTCACGGATTCTCTTTCTAGCCCCAAGTTCGAAAAAGGGGGGCTCTACAACGGCGTGATCAAGGAACTTGACGTCAGAGACGTCATCAGAAAGAACGTAGAGCTCGTCAACGACATTTGTCTCATGAAATACGACCAATCTGTGCCGGTTCAAATCGACACCAATCTCTATCCTCCCAGTTTCTGGAATCTGAAAGAGGGCCCCGACCGGATCAAGCACCGCGAGGACAACGAGCCCATTCTCTTTCCGTACATCGAGTACCATTTGGACTACATTTTGATGGAGGTGTTCAAGAACTCGTTCCGGGCACACATTGAGAACAACGTCCTGGACCCGGTACAAGTCACGGTGTCCACGTGTAGCTCTCCATCTTTCATGGAGTTGCGGGTCAGGGACAAGGGAAAGGGAATCCCTCCGCATGTGTTGAGCCACATTTTCGACTACTCTTTCTCCACGTACGAGTCTCACGAGGGAGACAGTTACAAGACGTTGAATGTGCCTCCTGGCGTCGGTGGACACACCGTTGCTGGGATGGGGTACGGGCTTCCGCTTCTGAAGAACTACATCGAGATTTTCAATGACACTCTTTCCAATGAAGAAGCTATCAAGGGCCTGTTGAGTGTGCAATCGTACTATGGCTGGGGAACTGATGTGTACTTGAAGACTGTGGGGCACTAAATGAGAGTAAGCTAGAGTCAAAGAATAAATTACTAAAGTCCAAGAATAATTCACTAAAGTCCAAGAATAAATTCACTAAAGTCCAAGACTCAGCCACGCCAAGCAATCGAGCCATTCTCGTTCTTCAATTCCGATAAGCCTGTGCACCACATTTCGCACAATCACGCACTTTATCACAGTTGGTTCATGTTCGAAAGAGACGCTGGCCGTATACAAGGGAAGCAGATCCATGTGACGTTTCCTCGGCTGGAGTTGACGTTCAGTCCCATCGAAATTCTCTTCGACGAGGTGCAGTCTTTGCTTATCAACAGCGATTGCATAGAGTGCAACGAGAACCTTTCGCTATTCTTGAAGCTGGTGGTGGACTACTTGAAGAATGAAACAGAGATCTACCACACGTGCTCGTTGCTTGCCCTCAGGCTTCTCAACCTGAATCTTTTCACCAAGAATTTTGAGTTATGTATGGGCAAGATCTTGAGCTTGCTCACTGTTCTTAGTGCTCCACTAGACGACGATAAAGCAGAGCGGTTGAAGGAGTTTCTACTGATTTTCTTGCTCTTGCTTTTGAAGTTGCAGGGCGATGACGAAGGCGCTTTCAGTTCGGCCGTCGATAATGACAAGTTATTTTCCACCCTTCGGCTGTTGGGGTTTGTGCAAGTTGTTGGAAACTTCATTTCATACCACATCGAGAACTCGGAGTCTACGCACTCTTCGTACGTCTTGTTGAAATTCAATTGTGACATCATTTTCCAGTACCTCTACCATGTGGTGCTTCTTTCCGATGCAGAATTTGAGTCTCTCACGGACAGTCGTTTAATTCCGTGCCTTGTTACGCATTTGCTTGCCAACGACAACTTCAACAAGTACGACGTTGCCGGAGACTTTGACGACGAAGACAAACTCATAGCATATGAGGAGTTCAAGCTTTTGCTCCTCATCAACGAACAATACTTGATGAAATCCATGTCGTGCAACTCGGTCCAGCACAAGGTCTTCGAGGGATTGCTCAGCAAAAGAAAGGACTCCGTCAACGGAATGTGCGGCTTCACGAACTTGTTGGTGTACCATGTGAACCGTGAGGAGTCCAGCATCATCAAGATCTTGATGTTGAAATTCCTCTACCTCATTTTCACCACGTCATACACTGCCAGAGTTCCGTACATCAACGACTTGAAGATCTTGGTGGACATCATTATCCGGGAACTCAATGACTTGGATTATTCTGCGGAGGCGGAGAACAGAATCCTCGCCTTGACGTACGTCAAGGTGCTCTATCCTCTTTTGGTGTATTCGGAACTCAGCGAGTCGAAGCCGGGCTACAAGATCGCCGAAATAGTGGAGATGCTCAGAAACGTAGTTACTAATTGTGACACTGGCTGTTCGGACGAGGACGACGCCTCGATGAATTCGGCCGCCGTGAAAACGTCTCAGGAAATCACAGACATTGTCAAGTCTGCCGTCAAATGCTTGCTGATTCCTTGGATCAAAAGAAGTAAACCTGTGGCTTACAACTCGGTACCTGGGAGGCTAACGAAAAATGCGAATGTGAGTACAGACAGCATCTCGTCAGCATCGTCATTGGGCTCTAAACTTGGTGCTTTGAAGTTGGAAAATGAGCCAGCATCCTCATCGGAATCCCTTTCTTTCACCAGAGTCGCCTCCGTTAGAACTTCCTCCCGCAGTGACTACCATAAACACACAACTTCGCACAATCTTCGGGACAGCCCGATGGAAGAGAAACCAAACTTGTTCAGGGCCAATAACAACAACGTCTTTCTCAGTCCAGTCACCAGTCCTGACTGCATTCCCACCAGAAAAACCGCTGAGCTCTTGGATTTGCCAAAAGAGTACTTGCAAAACAAATCTCTTCCTGCTTTACCGAAGGACGTCTCTCCTTCACGTGAAAGCCCCAGCACGTCTTTGAAAGAGAAAGCAAAATTAAAGAAAGCTCCTCCTCCACCACCTCCACCTAGCCGTAAAAGAAGGTAACATTGTTCTCCTGTAATCTTACTGCATAGCATGAATTCACTTGTATATGTTAAATCCTATCGGTGTCGTCCTTGAAACTGAGAACGTCATCAAACCGCAAGCCATTAATTTCTGTTTTGCTGTAGGTATCCAACTCTTTGTACGATAGATGTTCTTCGTCTTCCGGATCAAATATATCGTTGGATGCAACCAAGACCAACCCCTTCGAACGGATCAAGGGAATAAGTTTAGGGACCAAATTGAGCATGTGAATCGACGTGATGACACCAATGAGATTGTTGTCAATGGTAAAATTAACAGCCTCCTTGATGGATCTGATGGTGAGCTCTTGATCATTTGCCAAAAGCTGATACTTCAATTTGCTCTGAGACGAATGGTTGTTGAGCTTGTTCTCGGATCCTTCATTTTTCAAGTCATCCATGAGCAAGCCATTTGCAGTTCTTGCCTCGAATATTCCCTTAAAGTTGTTAAACACGATTCCGTTCATAATCAAAAACACAGGGAAATTTGGCTGTTTCCAGTTCAAAATTTTGCACACAATAGAGTTCGATGATAGGAAAATCAATGACCGGCTACCCCCAGTCTTCGGTTGAATCTTCAGTGATCTAATGTGGTTGAAAACTTTGTTCAACGTCAAATCAATAAATGTGTTCAAGTTCAGCTGAATGTTTCCAGCAAAAGGAATGTTGTCCAACTCGTACAATGAAGGGAATAAAAGTTCAATGCTGAGACAGATGTCCACATTCAAGATTTCCAAGAGAAGATCCAAAGGAAGATATATGATCTTCAACAACTTCTTGATGAACGAAAGATCCTTCAAAGTCATCTTGGACAAGTCACTCATGACTTTGTTATAGTCGAATAAATTAGAAGTCATGGAAGTGAGTTGCTGCAAGGACAAGTTTGGCAAGAATAATTCGATGTTTTCTGCCACAGCAATCGACCAATGTGGACAAACAACGGGGGTACCATCATTAAGAAGACACACCTTGATTTTCAAGTACTCACCCGTTAAAGATGTGGCAGTCACAAAGGATGAGGTAGTACGAACAGAAGCTGGGGATGCTTCAGCGACAGGAGGCTTATGGCCGTTGGTGTTTTTCTTCACATTGTTTGCCAGGTTGAAACTTGACGGCGACAAGAAGTTGTTCGGAGATAAGCCGCCGGCTGCATTGAATCTGACAGAGGGCTTGTTTTTGACAAAACTGGTGGAGGATTTCCAGTAGGTGTCATACTTTGTTGTTTCAAGTAAAGTTCCCGAAAATGGGAAGATAACCTGGTAGTTGAATTTCAACTGCCCAATATTTCTCAATCTCAAGTCGAAAAGAGGTAACAGAATCGAGTTAATTTCAGGAGAAGATGTGTCAATTTGGGAGAAGTTCAAGGCGGTGGTTTTTGCAATCAACCTGGTACCGAATTTGGGGAAGATCTCGAAATCAATACGGAACTCGTTTAAAGAGTCCATTTCTGTCTGGAAAATACAGTTCGTACTCCCCTTCTCTCCATCAGTGACAGGCAACAAGATGTTTCTGGGAACAATGTCCGAGATATTGGAAGTAATTGTGATTCTTCCAGGCTTCAATTCCGTGGCAGAATTGAAAAGATTAATGGAGCCAGAATCAAAGGGGAAAATCAACTCGATGAGAATCTTCTGCTCGAGGAAATTGTGTCCATATCTGCGCAATGGCAAAATCGGAGGAGGAAGTTGCAAATGTGGAATGGTATCAATGTTCTTCTCCATTCCTCCACTATCCTCCAGATCTTCACCTTCATCGAGAATAGTCGTAGCTGCATCCTGTGCAATGGAGGTTGTCACCTTGCCGTCAAAATTCTTAGGGATGGAATCCATTGACAAGGTGTGAGACTGTTTCTCGGCTTCCACGAATTCTCTTTTGTATGATAAAAGTTGATTCAACACTTCGATGTGACCTTCCACAACACAATAGTACAAAACACTGTAGCCGTCCTCATCCACGATGTCCAACTTGGCACCGAATTTGATCAATTCCTGAGTGGTTTTCAGGTGTCCCTCCAGAGCTGCGTAGAAAATAGGGGGCCATTTGTTCAATCCATCTAGTTGATTGACCACAGCTCCATATTGGATCAACAATTTGATAAGCTTGAAATTTCCAGATCTAGCGATCACATGAAGAGGAAGAAGACCCTCGACATCCTGCTGGTTAATCTTTTCTGGATCAGGCTTGCTTGATCTCAAGAGATACTCCAACGTCTTGTAGTCTCCAAATTTACATGCATAATTGATAGGCAAGTATTGTGGTTTGGACTCGCTCGTTTCAGGATAGCAATTGCTTCCATTATTAATGAGATTGGTAACAACTTCAAAATTGTCGAACTTGATAGCCAACACCAAAGCTGACATGGATTCATTGTCGAGATCATCAAGGTGTGATTTTGGGAAGTGGGGAAGTAAAAACTCAAGCAAATCCAAACGGTTGTTTTGGGAAGCATAGTGCAAACATGTTCTGCCGTTGAAATCCTTCGCTATGAGCAATTCTGCAAGAGCAGACGGAGGCAACTTTTGAATGATGTGGTCCACGATGAACACACGAGAATGGTTGATGCTGTCCGTGGAATTGACGACTTTCACTCCATTGTTGATCACAACGTGCTGACTGCTTTCCTGGGTTGAAGCTAGGGGAATTGAACAGCACTCGTGAAAAATTGATTTGTTGTTAAAATCGTCAGATTTGAACTCAAAGTCAATATCACTATCAACCAACCTCAAAAAGGTCTCCAAAAAGGTGTCAGAAACCTTCAAGTTACTGATTGCAAGCAAGAAAATTTTGGACAATTTGTACTTTGCAGACACCCGGTGAGGGCCGTTGGAAGTTGACCTCACCTTTTCGATCCACCTTCTCAAAACTGACAAATCTGGATCTTTTATGGTTGCGACATTGACGAAACTTGAATACAACTCATCGATTTCTGTGTTCTGGAACCCCGTGAAAGAATTGTGACGAGAGTTGTTGAATGGAGTGCCGTTTTCGAAGCCATTCTGCTCTTTGATGGAGTCCGGCTCCAAATTAGAGATGGAACCGGCTCTTGCGATATTTTGTGCAGAGGCCGAAAGTGACAGGTTCCGGTAGTTTTCCAAAACCGAATATTCTCCGTCCATGATCGATTCCAAATCGAAAAGGGACTGGGTGACAAGATCGCTCAATTCGTTAATTTCGTTTTTGTGGAAGACTGGCTGCACACTGACTGCCGTTTGAAGAAACAATTCCTTGGTGTGAGACTTCGATCTTTTGTCCCATTTCTTCACCACTTTCAGAAATCCGGCTTCGTTCAATTCGATGAACTGCTGTAATCTAAGCAAGTCTTGGTGGATTTTCTTGAAGTTCTGGTACATGTTCAAGTACAAAATGGAGTTTTTGAAGTTGAGTGAGGCCGTTGCAGAAGCGTCCTGGGCCAACTCGCTGCTTCTGGTCAAAAGTTCATTCTTTTTCATGATCATTAGGTCCAAGTTGATGGCCAAGTTGGCCTGCTTTTCCAAGTAGAACGAGTTGACTTTGTCCAATTCTCTTTCCACGCGGAAGAAAAACGACGCCTTGTTCTCCTTGAGTTTCTGCTGGATTTGAGACTGGCTCGGGCTGGTGGGACTGAATTCGATGATACCTCCAGCAGACATTCCCAACTGTTTTATGAGTTTCTTCAATGCCTTGTAATCTATGAAGTGGCCGGAATACTCCGGAAGCTCGAGCTGGCGAGAAGCCAAATATTTGCCGAACTTCATCGTGAAGATTAAAGAAGGGCAGCGTTGAGGTATATATATGGACCAATTCAGAAACACGTGGATGAGTATGGGGAAGCGACTGCGAAATTATGTAGGCAGGAAGAAAATGAGGGTAAAGTATTTAGGATTCAGCTTCATTCGAAAAAGGTTAAGAAATCGTAGGGTTCGTTGGTTGGTGTCGAGCAGATGGAGTAAATTAAAAAGAGACTTAAGGTGATTGCCAGTTCCTTCGTGGTTGGATTCTCGTTGGTTGAACGGACTCTTCGAACGGACTTGAATGCAATGTCTTGGTAGATATTCTTTTATATTCAGTTATCCAAAAGGAATACAGTGATTTAGTAGATATGCTTTCATATTCAGTTATCCGAAGAGATCAGTGGTTGATTTGATAGACAACTAAATGTCACAAAGAGGATTGATTTACTGAAAAGTGAGAACGATAGATTCCACATATTACCGAAATCTGCAATTAAACGAAAAATTCAAAATGTGTCTGGACGAAATAACGAAGGACATACGAACTTTTTCCAACAATTATTATTAATCAGGAAGCTATACAAATCTGGAAATACCGAACAATACATCATCTAAAATAGTGGGTGTACCACCAAGAGTCACCCCTCTTTTAGCATCAAAATGAAGTCTTTGGCTCTCACAATAGTTAATACTACCCTGAGAATGCCACCCGCTCCGGATGAGGAAGATGTTACGTTGAGCTGAATCACACCCGTATTATTATCCGTAATCCTGAACGATTATCCCTTTTCATCAAATCTTAACTCCACAGTATCATTCCTCTACAGCATGGGAAATTCTAGCCTGGTTCCACCATGCAGCTTTGGCTCCAGGTGTCATCTGTATTATGTAACATACACTGCCGTGTGATGCAACTGGCCTTATTTGGCCTCCTTGGCCAGGTCAAATTGCTCCTTGAACTTGTCGGCATTTTCCTTGTTGCCAAATCTGATGGCCAAAGTCAAAGCCTCGGGCTCGCCCTCGGAAACATCTCCGGTGACAGTATACACCCAAGATCTGTCAGATCCGATATTAGCTTTCAACTCGTAGTCACTCTGGACCAAGTGGTTGGCACACACCTTCAATGTTTTGTCTCTTCTCATCAAGATTCTAGTCTTGCCTGTTTGGTTGTGCTTCAAGAACTTCACGTCACCAGTACCTCTCTCCTTCCATTCGTTGGTGTCAGCATGGAATCTGAACAATTTGGCACGGACTTTGTACACAACTTCTTCCTCTTCTTCGTTGGTCTTAACGTCCACCTTCTCCAAGTGAACAAGAGGCTCGAAATGAACGTCGGCTTCTTCTTCTTCCTCCGCGTCTGAACCCTCAGCTTTCTTTTCGGATTTCTCCTCCTTCACTTCCTCCTTTTCCTCTTCTTTCTTTTCTTTTTTAGCTCCGAACATAGAGAAAACGCTTGCGGTTGGTGGCTGAGGAGCAGACGCCTCCTTAGGTTTGGCTTCTTCGGCAGACATGTTTGTTATGAAGAGAACAAGCGTTTTTTCGTTGTTTTTTTGTCCTTGGATATCGGTGCGCGCACGACAGATCGACTTCTTCTACGACGTTACTCAATGACTTCTATTGTATACAGAGAACGGTTTGTGGGAATTTGATGATTCATCAATCGTCATCCATGTCGGATGGCTTGATCAAACCTGCAACTTGCATATCTCTCTGTCTCTGTGTCCTCGTTTGCTCTTGCTTTGCAATCTCTTTGTCTTCAGCGAAAAGATAATCCGTAGGATCACCACCAAACTCCTTGATTTGCACAAGGAAATCTCTCAATGTGCCCTTAAACATATTCAAATCTTTGTAGAAGGTGGTCAACACGTTCAAGAAATTCACCAACTGTTCCTCTTGGAGGTTGGCAAAAGCGTCTGACAACAATCTGCCCAAGTACTGCTTCAAGTAAGCGGAGTTCGACGTACCCTCGACTGCGTCACCTGGTTTGTACAATGGGTCCTTAATAACTCCATCTTCAACCAAATGGATCAACTGTGCAAGCAATTGTGCCTGGTATCTAAATCCAGACTTGTGGTCTGGTTGTGTCAACACGAAAAACGTGTCTTCCAAAATTTGGAAGTAGAAGTTCTCATAAAACGCCTTAGTGAACGGGGTATTACCGAGCTTTTCAACGTTCTCAATCAACTCCAACGTCAAAGACAATCCGCTTTCTTCAACTTCTCTGTTGTTGTGTTTCAAAGCCCAAATAGCAGCATTGATCAACGACTGAAATGCTTCTCCAGACAATTGCAACAACGCATCAAATGACTTGGAGTTGATCTCCTTCAAAAGTTTGTAGTACTCAACTCTGTGCTCGGGGTAGTCGATAAAGTTGAGCTTGATCATGTCTAGAGTACATTCAAAAACGTTTTGAAGAATGAGAACAACCCCTCCAGAAATCATGTGTCCAACCTTTGAAACAAGCGCAGTCATACAGTTCAAGACTTCGGCATCACGAGCATCGGGAACGTTCGTCATGTAGTCTTCCAAAACAGCTGCAAACAATGGTTGAGAAAGATCCCTCACGATCTCCTCCAAGTTATCAGCCTGGTTTATGTAAGTCTCAATCATCTTCAAAATCTCCTTCTTGATTGTTCTCAAGCCTCTCACCTTTGGTGTCTTGGTGGCGATCACACCGTCGGTAGCAACAAAATTCGAAATCATGCTGCTAACTGCTTTGTACAATGACAACATATCCACGTACATCAAGCCAAGTTGAGAGTAGAACCCTGGACCCATAGCTTTGCAAACCGCGACGTTCGTCTTAATGATATTGGCGATGATCTTCACCGTCTCAGTGTTGGTCAATAACTGAGGTTCTTGAGCTGCACTTTGAACAATGGCACTCCAAGCAACGTTTGGCAAGGACATCAACTCGCCCAACAATTTGTTTCTTGCTTCCTTTTGAGTTTGTGCACTCACAATGATACCGCATGCCTCGTAGAATGTATGCACCTGTTGAGGCAGCAAGTCCTCAGTGATGGATTGGATGTTTCTGATGATCTCGCTGATGAAAGGTTCCCTTTCAGATGACTGGGTGACAACAAAGTGTCTCTTACATTTGGTTGTAATCTTGATGAAGGTGTCACAGGCCATATCTTGCACACCCTCGTGGGTTTCATGCATGAATTCGAACAACTTGTTGACCACGGTCTTCAAGAACTTCCAGTGGGCTTTCAAGAATCTTGGATACTGCCCAACAATGTACATGATGTTGGAGGCAACCACTGCCTTGTTGTCCTTACCTCTCTTCATTTCAGTTAACGACAACAAATCCTTGATGACAGAGACAAGGAATCTTTTTTCCATGTCTTCGTTCATGGTACCGGAAATGGAACCAATAGCCCAACACAAGGTGTTGATGTTGTTCCAGGACCATTCGCTTTCGTCGATCTGTCTGGCCAACTTTTCACTCATGATTTGTTCAGTGTCCACGACGTCCAAATGGGTCAAGTAAACCAAGACTTCTCTCATGGACTTGTACAATTGGATGGTGTCACTTTCCTTGACGAACTCTCTGACAATCTCACCTTCGTCGTTCTCGACAATCAACACTTCTTCAGGTCTCACCATGTTCTCGATGATGACCAATCTCAACTTGGACAAGATTTGCGCGTACCTGTGTTGCCTCAAGGGAAACTTAGCCAAAATGGCTGGATCAGGAGCACCGTTGGATGAAGGTCTCAACTGAGAACCGTATGAGAGTTGCATCAAAGGACTCAACTCGTTGGCAGGCAAGTTCTGGATCTCTTCGAACAAGCCATGCACAAAGTTGCTCCAGTTGTCTAAGCAGGTTTTGAACAACTCACGCTCCTCGATTCTGGAGAGCTCGATCAAGTAGTTCAACGAGACGAGCAACAACTCCTTCAAGCTGTCATTTTGCTCCAAGGACAACAAATGGTTGTTCAAAAAAGTGCACAAGAACATGGCCAAATCTTGCAAGAACGACTGGTCGTTGGAGTTGGCCACTTGGTACGAGCTCTTCAACGAGGTGGAGGAGTTCAATGGAACGATGGTTACGATCTTCTCCATCGCACTCTGGAAAAAGACAATGAACTTCTCCTCGTTAGCTGGAGAGACCAAACTGGCCACCTCGGTCAAGCACTTCAAGGTGATTGCCCTGGTGTCAGCAGGAGCCAAGAACTTGTTGGTCAACAAGGACAATAGGTCTGTTTGGAAGATATAGTTCAACGGAATCCAATGGATGTATCTCAAGAGTGCGTTCAAAGTGGCAATGATTAAGGATGCCTTGGTCGTTTTATCCAAAATCTCGTAGCACAACTTGAAAATCTGCTCGAACTCTGCCTTCAAGCTCAACTTCAACGAGTTGGCCTTGGCCTGGGTCATCTGGTCTTGGGAAAAATCGAACACCTCTTCGCTCATCAACTTCAAAATGATCATGTTGTTTTCACACACATTGAAGGACGATCTCGAGCTCATGACAATCTCGGGGATGAACTGCGGCCAGTTGTGAGGCCATTCTTGCTTCAAAATGGACACCAACGTCAAGTCGATTTTGTTGATCAAAGCGCGCTCGGACTCAAACACTTTCTCGTCGTCGCACAAGGCAATGATCATGTTCACGATGAAGTTTCGGATTCCCACTCTGTCGGGTTCCGGAATGGTCTTCCACCGGTACTGGATTAATTTGTTCAAACAAGACAAGGCAATGTACTTGGACTGGGCGTTTTTCGACAGCGAGAGGATGGCGTCTGCTCTCTTCCACGATTCAGGGTGAGCCTGGAAGTCGTTTAAAACAACCTGTGCCTGTCGTTGGTCGGGTCCACTTTTGTAGAACGCTTCCACCACCCGGTCGAACAAGTCGAGATCAAGGTCGGTGGAGAAATCGAGAATAGCCTCCATTTTCAGTGCTGTGGAGTCAATCAACCTGGAGAAGTTAGTACGGAGTCGGAGAAAATCGGCCTTGATCGACGGAGAATCGGAGTTCCGATGCGCAGGCCTATGGGCTGTCTGGAAACCACGGCCTTGCGGAAATTCTGCCAAAGAAGTGGCTACCAATTGTCGTGGTCTTCAGGCAAATAAAGACGATGAAAACCGCCAAAAGGCACTTTTCACCGCGGAAAAAAGCGGACACATTTGCTCGGCCCGCGTGCAAGAAGAAAACATACTGTATGGGGTGCAATAAACGTTGCAGTGCTGTTGTGGAAAGGGCCCGTTGTGTGCCAATACAAACAACGATACTACAGATGAAATCGGGCGTGCGCAGCCCAGGGAAAAGTGCCAATGGCGCCTGGGTGCAGGCCGATCCACCGGTTTGCTCGCCAGTTGAGAGCAACGGGAATGTGACGGGAGGCACGGGTTTTGTCTGTTCTTTATTACGTCTGTTCTGTATTAGGTACGTCTCACCATTGAATATGTAATTCCTGTACCACTAGCCTATTGCCCGATCTACTTGCTGATGAAGCCAACACCCTTTTCGATGTTGGTGGCCAACTGCTCGATGGCAACCTCCAACAACTTCTTCTCGGCATCGTTGGTCTGCTCCAAGATGTCGTACTGCACCTCGGCAATTCCGTCCTTGCTCAACTTCACTGGCAAGGAGAAGTAGTCGAGGCCCTTGACCAACTTCTTGGCCTCGGCAGCACCCTTGATGGACGAGTCCAAGTTCAAGTATGTGCACTCCACCACGTCGTCGCCGGCAGCAGCCTTCAAAAGAGACTCGGCCAAACGGTATCCAGCGTAGGCCATGGACAAAGTGGCGGAACCAGCACCGTTCTTTGCCTGCACAACCTCGTCACCACCGAACTGCACACGGTGGATCAACTCCTTCTTCTGTTCCTCGGACAACTTGTCGTAGTACTTCTTGGCACCCAACGAGTACAATGGAACGATGGTCTCGCCGGAGTGACCTCCTACAACACGGATTTCAAAGTCCGTGGGCTTGGTCTCGGCGGGGAAAAGGTGCGAGATGAAAGTATTCGCACGCACAATGTCCAAGGTGGTGACACCAAACAACTTCTTTGGGTTGAACACGCCGTTCTTCTTCAACGTCTCGGCGACAATTGGCACGGTGGAGTTGACCGGGTTGGAGATGATCAACACGAACGCATTGGGGGCGTTCTCAGAAATACCCTGAGCCAAGTCTCTGACAATGGAGGCGTTGATGTTGAACAAATCGTCTCTGGTCATTCCTGGTTTTCTTGGGACACCGGCAGGGATGATCACCAAGTCAGAGCCTTTAAGGGACTCGGCCAACGCGGTCTTGTCCTCTCTGGAAGAAGGCAAGAAAGATTTGGTGGTAGCACCGGAGTTGATGTGGCTCAAATCAGCACCCACACCTGGAACATTGACCACATCGAACAAGGACAATTCCGTGACCTGGGGGTTGAGCTTCAACAAGAGCGACAAGGGTTGACCGATGCCACCGGCGGCACCACAGACTGTAACTTTAACCATTTTTTGCGTGAGAATTGGGAGATGGTTGAAAAAACTCGTGGGCGACGAGCTTCCTTTATATAGTTTGGAAATATGGGGTAGTGCGCATGTGTTTCTCTCCGGGCACCCGGGAGCAGTTCCGGGTCCGAGGTTACTAACGTTTCCGGGAAGATCCGGGGGCGTCTTTTGACATAGGCAAAGTGTGATCTTGTGTCAATCTTGTTCAGACGTTATGGTGGACTTGTTGGAACCGTAGGGGGGCGCGGGAGAAGTGGGGATTTTCGGAGTTTCCAAAAGTCCGACACAGGATCGGGGCAAACAGCGAATGCACCGATTTGGACGCCAGGTGACAGTTTGATTGGTTCTTGTATTGGATTTTCTCATCCTGAACCACTTTCGGACGGGACTAGGAAAGAGCTGTGTGAAAGCTGAGGAAAGTTCTGCAGTGGCAAAATGTGTAGACCTCGATGGTCGCACCACAATGTTCTAGGTTTTTCGACATTGTCGATTTCCTAATACAAGGATATAAAAGTGGTGTTCGGGTGGATGCTGTTGGTGTACAGGCTCCCCATATTTTGGAGAGTGGTTGAAACTTGGGGTCTTATGGCTGGGACCTAATACCTCGCTGGTGTTCTTTCACTTCTGGCTTCAACCTTTTTTTATCATTTTCGTCACTTTTTGGGTTCACTTTTCGACACTTTGGCCTGGAACCACGCGCGGATGCCACCAGTTGCAACCAAATGCACGTTCTTACAATTGGGTGCATTACCGATTTCAATTCTCACTTATTGGTTGCATTTGGTCCAAATTGGCAGCTTCGATATGCAAATTTGTATCCCATGATCTGAGGAACTGAGTGAAGTTTGCGAGCGCGCGGCGTACAGACATTTTGAGAACAGGAATGAAGAGTTTTGGCGCTAAAACATAATCTCTTGATGGACCCAATTATTTTCGGGTTATCACCTTGATCCTGTTTTATTGGTTCCTGACTGGTGAATGATAAGGTTCCAAGAATTGCAGAAAATGGTCATGAATCGTGCTAACAAGTGCCAGAGTGCAGAGAAACAATGCTGGATCACAACGCGACTTTGAAATGGAGTTTCACATCCTAAACCAAAACACCACTGCGATCTGCTAGAGAATCTTCAGGGCTGCGCAATTACTCCACATTTCTGCGCGGGGCTTCACATCAATAAACAATATGCAGGCCAATTGTGCTTCTCATGTCATCGTCGAGGGCCAGAGTTCACAGTTCACCTTGGTGGATTCACAGTCCAGTTTTCGAGGTATTGTCGATTCTTGTTCGATTTTCGAGGCTGGCCAATTTATCGCTCCTTCTCACAGAATCTTGAGGGGAAGACAACAATGGCAAACGGTTATTCACGTGATGCACCCACTGGCCTCAATTGCGAAATTGTTCCGACGCCAACAAGGGAACCAGCGGGTAACGGTATCTTGGCGACTTGAAAATCTCCAAAAGAGGTAATGCCGTTGAAAACACCAGGTGATGTCGTGGCTGAACTAGTGCTTTTTCCTGGCTTTGGCGTCGTTTGAACTCATTGTAGGAATTCTGCTTAAAATGTCGGTTCAAACCCAGAACTGGCCACCGATATTTTCGCACTCATTTGGAAGTCAGTGAAGTTTTAGCGACCCCACAATGCGCATATTGACGCACGACACGACCCACCGATAGAGTATTTATCGGTGGGGAGTCCCAATTGTAACCTCCTTTGGTGATCCGTTTTCTTCTCCTTTTGCTGACGCTTTGTTATTTCCCTGGCCTCCGTTTCTTAGCCTTCCTCATGAACAACCCATTTCGCAGAAGATCGTCGGGGTCAGATGATGACCCCTTCGATTTGCCAGAAAACTACTACGGGTCGAAAACAAACCCCGCTGCAGCTCCCAAGGGAAGCAAAATTGGGCGTGTTCGGACGTATTCGGTGTTCGAAACAAAAAACAGGGCCGACATTTTCAACGAGTTCAAGAGCCCCAACCAGTCGACTCTGACAGTCAATTCTTCGTCGTCATCGCCCACGCCAGCCCCTGAAATCGATCCCTTGGACGCGGCTCCCCCGACGGAATTCACTTCCCCTTTGAGACGGGGCTCGATTGTTCCGGTTTACCAGGAGCCGGAACCGTCGATCAAACCCAACCGGCTCTTGAGAAGAGCCTCTTTGGACGACTCGTGGGCCAGACCAAAACGCTACTACATCAACGACATCAACCTCACTTTGCAGGAGCTCTTGGAAAACGAAGACACCGACCACAACTTCCAGATCACTATCGAGGATCTGGGCCCCAAAGTGTTGCAACTTGGAACCGCCAACTCCAACGGGTTCAAGCAGCTGGCCGTTCGCGGAACGTACATGTTGTCGAATCTCTTGCAGGAATTGACAATTGCCAAAAGATTTGGCAGAAACCAGATGATTTTGGACGAGCAGAGATTGTATGAGAACCCAGTGGCCAGAATGAAACGGTTGATCTCCACCCAGTTCTGGAAGGCTCTCACCAGAAAGCTCAGCAAGGAGAACATCGTGGACATGGCCCGTGACACCAAGATCGTGGAGGAATACGAGGACGAAAACGGCAATTTGGTCAAGAGCAAGGAAAGCGTGCGTTTATACGTTCCTTTCGACCGCCAGGACCAGTACGAGTACTTCAGCTCTATCAAGAAAGACAACCCCTCCATCAAGTTGGATGTGCAGTACTTGCCGGAGAAGATCGATGGTGAGTACATCAAGTCCATCAACACCAAGCCTGGTCTCTTGGTGCTCGAGTCGAAGCCAGACAAGAAAAACCCTGGAAACTTGCACAATGAACCGTACGTGGTTCCCGGGGGCCGCTTCAACGAATTGTACGGGTGGGACTCCTACATGATGGTGCTCGGCTTGCTTCTTGATGTGACCCCAGAAAAACAGGACAACTTGAAATTGTCTCGGGGAATGACCGAGAACTTCATCTACGAGATCCGCCACTACAACAAGATCTTGAATGCAAATCGCTCGTACTACTTGGGCCGGTCGCAGCCTCCGTTCCTTACCGACATGGCCCTTCGTGTTTTCAACAAAACCGTTGAAATTGGGGGAGACCTTGAGGACGCCATGGATTTCTTGAGAAGATCCACCCTGGCTGCCATCAAGGAATACCACACTGTGTGGTGTTGCCTGCCTCGTCTAGACGAAGAAACGGGCTTGTCGTGCTACCATCCCGAGGGAAGTGGTATTCCTCCAGAAACGGAAGCATCACACTTCAATGCCATCTTGAAACCGTACGTGCAAAAGCACAACATCTCGCAGGAGGAGTTCATTGAGAAGTACAATGGAAAAGAAATCCTCGAGCCGGAGCTTGACATTTACTTCTTGCACGACAGAGCCGTGAGAGAATCTGGCCACGACACGTCCTACCGTTTGGAAGGAAAGGCCGCATACTTGGCCACGGTCGATTTGAACGCTTTGCTCTACAAGTACGAGGTGGACATTGCCTTTATCATTGACTCTTTCTTTGGAGGAAAGTTCGAAGATCCCTACACAGGGAAGGTGGAGCCTTCCGGCGAATGGGACTCCAGAGCCAAGACTCGCCAGGAAAACATAACCAAATACTTGTGGAACGAGGAAGACTCGATTTTCTACGACTACCACGTCAAGGACAAAAAACAGGCCAAGTACGAGTCAGCCACTTGTTTCTGGCCATTGTGGTCCAAGGCCTGTACTATGGACCAGGCCGACAAGATGGTACGCAACTCCCTCCACAAATTTGAAGAAGCTGGAGGTTTGGTGTCGGGAACCCTCAAGTCGCGTGGAGAAATCGGAATCCATAGGCCTTCCAGACAATGGGATTACCCGTACGGCTGGGCTCCTCAACAAATGTTGGCTTGGATTGGATTGGCCAATTACCATTACGATGGAGCTGCCCGTCGGTTGGTTTACAGATGGCTTTATATGATGACCCGGGCCTTCGTTGACTACAATGGGGTGGTTGTTGAGAAATACAACGTTTTAGAGGGGGCCGTTCCGCACAAAGTGGATGCCGAATACGGAAACCAGGGTTTAGATTTCAAGGGTGTGGCCACCGAAGGTTTCGGATGGGTCAATGCCAGTTACCTCTTTGGGTTGACTTATTTGAACCTTCAGGCTCAAAGAAGTCTTGGAGCATTGATTCCACCGGAGACGTTCTTGAAGAACCTCAACGAGAACCAGAGAGATTTGTACACGTGAATAATTCTATTGATTTAGGCATTGGTAGGTGACTGGCTGCGACTGTTCCAGCAAGTGGACCCAAACACAAGAAATTCAACCAAGCATAAGAAATTCAACCAAACACATGAAATTCAACGTTTTCACATTTACAAGAAAAGAGCCCTTCCACCCGCTGAAGACCCTCCCACCTTCAACATTCTACTGCTGCACCTTAAAGAGGCTCTTCACTGGCCTAGGATTGGAAACACCCGTACACCAGCAGCTAAACCTCAGAAATTCAACTACACTATCGAAGCCAATGAGCCAATTTCTAAGGAAACCCGTCTTGCGCACCGGCCACTCGCTCTTGGGTGCTTCTAGAAGCCTTTCGTACACGAAGCATCGTCTTCTGCCGGCCACAACCAACACCTTCCAAACAGCCATTGAAACAGCCGAAAAATTGGTGCAACCCGCCAATTCCAGTGTTTTCAGCGATCCGTTTTCCATTGTCAGTCACGAGATGTCCAACTTGGCCAAGCTGATTGCCAGTTTGATCGGCTCCGGCCATCCCACGTTAAATCGTGTTTCCAGCTACTACTTTGAAGCCGAGGGTAAAAACGTCCGGCCGCTAATTGTGCTTTTGTTGTCGAAAGCATTGCTGAAAATCCCGATGGAGCAGCGTAACCGCATCAAAATTGACACCCACGACGTCATTGACCAGCTGGTCTTTCCTGGAACTCCACAAGGCACGGAAGTTGCAGGAAACTCGGTGAACAAATCGATTTCGCCATTGGCCATTTTGCACGGCATCAACCCCAGAGTGATCTTGGACCCTTTGTCCAAGCCCATGGACAAGCTTCCTGAATTCGACGCCATGAACGGCATTTTGCCGAAACAGAGAAGATTGGCTGAAATTGTGGAAATGATCCACACTGCGTCGTTGCTTCATGACGACGTCATCGACTTGTCAGACGCCAGAAGAGGCCGTCCCAGTGGCAACATTGCATTCACCAACAAAATGGCTGTTTTGGCCGGAGACTTCTTGTTGGGCCGTGCCTCGGTCGCAATTGCCAGATTGAGAAATCCAGAAGTGATCGAGTTGTTGTCCACCACCATCGCGAACTTGGTGGAGGGCGAGTTCATGCAGTTGAAGAACACGGTGATCAGCACGGACGAGTCAATAAACAACGACGGCGACGTCAAAAATGTCCCCAAGCCCACGGGTAAAGTGCCCGTGGAACAGCACGAATATTCCGTGAATTCGCCCGGTGAAGTGGACCACCAGACTAATGTGGACGCTGCGTTTGAGTACTACTTGCACAAGACATATTTGAAGACTGCGTCGTTGATGTCCAAGCTGTCCAGAGCCGCTGCCGTTTTGAGTGGTTCTCAATTAGACATTATCGACAACTGCTACGACTACGGCCGCAATTTGGGCTTGTGTTTCCAGATTGTCGACGACATGTTGGACTACACGTCCAGTGACGCGGCCATTGGAAAGCCCAGCCAGGCGGACTTGAAGTTGGGCTTGGCCACGGCGCCCATTTTGTTCGCGTGGAGAGAAGAACCTCATTTGGGCGAATTAATTGCCAGAAAATTCAGCGAGTCGGGAGACGTGGAGATTGCCCGCCGGGCCGTGCACAAGTACGACGGAGTGGAAAAGACCCGGGCCATGGCTCAGGACTACTGCACCCGTGCACTTAATAATTTACGGTCCTTGCCTGAGTCGGATGCAAGAAGTGCGTTGGAGTTTTTGACCAATTCGGTGTTGACCAGAACCAAGTAGGTACGCATTTACGAAGCAACGAAGCACCCGGCTACATAGAAATATACATGTACATACACCAGGTGTAACCAGATAGTGGTTTGGGTGGTGCACACAGGCATGAGCGATTACCCGGATCTTGTGCTAGTATAAAAGAGCGCACATTCCAACTTTTCTCATCATCGCCAGAAGATCAATTTCTCAATCGTACATGGTTCTTGCCTTTTACCAGAACCATCCGGGAATTGTCTTTGTTAATGGTGTATCATTACTTTTTGGAAACCCTATGACTCTAAATCATTTATGATTAGTTCATTTTCTGGTGCTAGTTCTGTGAACAGAGCTAGTGTTTGAAAGAGAGCATTTCCGTCGGAAATGCTCGAAGGAGTTCATAGCCTCGAATCAGCCTCGACTCAAGGTTCACCCCCTCTAAAGATGCTACCTCCAACAATACTCTACAATTCTCAATCTCCTTCTCGTCATTAACGTCTATTTACAATTTAACTCAGTCTCATGGCAAGCAAGGACTTCCCGTAAAGTTTCTTTGCGTCCGCAATCTTGACATAGCAGTTCTTGGGACCTGGAATCTGGCCCTTGACCACCAAGATTCCGGCCTTCCCATCCGCATGCAACACTTCGTTGTTGAAAACAGTACAGTTTCTGCCTCCCATACGACCAGCCATTTTCTTTCCCGGCAAGATTCTACCTGGGTCCTGAGTAGCACCCATAGAACCAGCAGATCTATGGGACACGGAAACACCGTGAGTGGCTCTCAAACCCTTGAAGCCGTGTCTTTTCATGACACCAGCAAAACCTTTACCCTTCGAAACAGCCTTGACGTCGACTAGTTGACCCTTGGCGAAGTAGTCCGCAGTAAGTTCCACGCCCGGTTCGATGAGTCCTTCGTTTGTTCTGACTCTGAATTCTCCAAAGTTGGATTTGGGCGTAACACCGGCTTCCTCACAAATCTTGAGGTGATGTCTTGTGGCGTTCTTCAACTTGTCGATTTGGCCCAACATAACAGAAGAATGACCGTCCTTTTCAAGCGTCTTGGTGCCAATGACTTCACACGCATCGATTTCAATCACGGTGGCTCCATACTGCTCGCCGGATTCAGCGAACCAGGTGATCATTCCACGCTTGATTCCAAGCAACCCTGGTCTTTCCAAAAGCGATTTTCTCTCGTTGGAAGATGCCAAACTGTGATTTATGGGTGGAGGGGTGGTTTTTGTTTGCGGAATCGAGTGAATCGATGTAATTTGGGCAACTCCTCGAGAAAGCACAAGGGGTCTAAGCCCACCGGTGACTCTGGTAGAGAGCTGTGCCCATGAAGTTCCTGCCATTGTGGTTTGGGTAGGCGTGGTTAGGCACAAAATTTTCAGTATTTGTATTGGGTGGGGCACTACCTCGATAGGCAAGAATTGGTAACGAATTCACGAAAATGGTTCTGAACGGGGGAAGTAATGATGTGGCAGTTTTATTCTTTTCTGGCCTTGCTTTTCTGTGGCCTTGATTTCTGTAGTCATGCTATTCTGCCTTCCTTTTCTGCTCTTCTATTCCGTCTTCTCGCTTCGGTTCTTTTGTATATTTAAAATCTTGACAGAAAGCCTTCGCTTTCCCACTATGTACAAGGATCACTTAATTTTCTTCTGCTTCAACGTAATCGTTTCATCATCCACAAAAATTCCCTTTCCCTTATACGGTTCTGGTTTTCTGTACTCTCTGATAACTGCCGCAAATAACTTCACCTGCTGCTTGTTGATACCCTCGATCAAAAGACGTGTAGGGTTGGGCGAAGAAACTGTCAAGTTCTCGGGGATCTTCAACTTGGGCTGGTATGGGTACCCGATTTTCAACGAGACATATTTTTCACCGTCAATTTCTTCAATAGTTGCTCTGTAACCAGTGCCGACAAACTTAACAATGGCCAAGTGTCCTTCAGATGTTCCAATCACATTGTTCTGGATCAACGCTCTCGCCGTCCCCCACATGGATCTTTGGATCTTGTCAGTTGGGTCTGCCACACTCACTTCAACTATACTGTTTTGTGACAGAACCTGGACAAATGCAGGCACGGAGGTTTTCAAGATCCCCTTTGGGCCTTTCACAACAATCTGCTTGTTCAAAGAAACGGTGTTCTTGCCTCTGGTGAAAGACTTGCAGAACTCAAATGGAATTTCTTCCGTGAAACATTCCACACCTTCGGTCAATCTGACAGGTGCTTTGCCGATATACGACGATCTGGGAATGCTGGACGAGAACGTCCGAGCCCCTCTGAACATGTTCCTTAACATTATGGTGTTGCAATAGGTCGGTGAAATTTTTGAGGTAGGAAAACACCCGTACACCGGTTTGGGGTAGGGTCAGTGAAAAGAACAAGATGGGGGAAATTCGAGGTGAAAATGAGTTAGGTGGTCTTGAATGGTAATTTTAAACAGAAATTGTTCACCTTTGATATTCAGCGTTGGTGGTGGGTTTGAAGTTACATAAGGGAAAGTAATGGTGGGCAGTGGATTCCTCGTTTCTGGTACAAGCACAGAATAGTTCTGGAGGGTGATACTAGAGGCTCTATTTATTCATTTTGCTTGTTCAGCTCTTTCGTTTTCTTGCTTTCTGGTAATATTGTGTGCTCTCTCAGTTGACCTGGCACGTGACCACTTACATTTTAGCGAAGCTCATCTTGCATTTTTTACCAGCATCTTCCACAAATATGGTCAGACAGTTGAAACACCATGAGCAGAAATTGCTTAAAAAGGTCGATTTCCTCAACTGGAAACAAGACCAGGGCCACAGAGACACGCAGGTGATGACCACGTACCATATCCAGAACAGAGAAGATTACCACAAATACAACAAAATCTGCGGTGAAATCAGAAAAATTGCCCACAAATTGTCCTTGCTACAACCCACAGACCCGTACAGAATCAAGCACGAGCAGTTGTTGCTTGAAAAGCTCTACAACATGGGAGTTCTCACCACAAAATCGAAAATTTCCAATTTGGAGAACAAAGTCACGGTGAGTGCCTTTTGCAGAAGAAGAATCGGAGTGGTGATGTGCCGCATGAGAATGGCACAGAATATCAAAGATGCCAACACGTTTGTGGAGCAGGGCCACGTGCGGGTGGGGCCAAATGTCATAACTGACCCAGCATATTTGATCACAAGAAACTTGGAGGACTACTTGACTTGGGTGGATTCTTCCAAGATCAAAGAGAACGTTCTCAAGTACAAGAACAAGATCGACGACTACGACTTGGCTTAGGCTATGTTCTCTTGTATATTAGCTAATTCATGCACGGTAATTGGATACCTTAGGCGATGACCCTAAAAGTTGGTGTTCATCATCCTTCTAACGGCACTTTTCCTGTTTCCAGGTATGAGGTCGTCGCCAGAGCTGGCCATTTCGTCGTTCAAGTAGGCGTGGTTCCCAGGTCTAGGTGCTCCACTGGGCAACGACCCAGCAGGCTTGAACGTACGCAGCGACATGATCTCAGTCACCGGGTTCAACATCACCACCGAAGATCTGGACAATTGGGTAGGCGAAGGTCTGGATCCCGCAGAAGTCTTGCGCAAGGTGGGGGGCAAGTCTCCCATGTCCGGGGTTCCGGGTGCGCTGAATGAGGTCTGTGACTCCATGTATGGAGACTGCTCCGTCTCAAGCGGGTTGAACTTATGTTTCATGGAAGGAGAAACCATCTTGGCACGCGGCTGGTATTCAGTGAATGTCTCGATTGTGGAGTTGCGGAAGTCCGATGCGTGGGGCAAATACTTCAATGGAGGCAACTCGCGAAGCATTTCTGGCGGTGGCTCTGGGTACTGCTGGGCCAAGTGTGGATAGTGCTCCTGGTAGTACTGGTACTGCTGTTCTGGAGTGGCAAACTGCTGTTCTGGAGTGGCGAACTGCTGGTCCTCCGAAAAGATCGGGTTCTCTTCGTAAATGGACGAAGTCGTGGTCTTGCGTCTGTCGTATGATGTGTCACCCGTTAACTCGCTGTTGATCTTCAAGTTGTCAACATCAATGACAGGCAACGGGACAGAGGCATCGTGCTTGAAAGAACGCGCCCCTGGAGCCTCCGCCTCCTTCATGGAGTTTGTACGGTCAAAGTACACCTTGTACACGGACTTCATCCGGGCCAACTCCTCCGCCTGCTCTTCAGTGAGCTGGTTCTCAAGAGGGACGTCCTCGTTCTCGTCGTCACTGACGTTCTGCAACATGTTGAAAGCAGACATTCTGGGCGACTTGGACAACTTCTGGGAGCCAAAGGAGGTCTCCGGCGTGCTGCTGGACTTCTTCGCCGTGAAGTCCATGGTTTCGTTAGAAAAGTCAAAGTCTCCGTCCAACTTTTCGGTGGGGTGGCTCGACTTTGCTGGCGAGCGTTCCGAAATCACCGTGTGGTCTTCAAAGGGCGATACTTCGATCACAGGGAGCGAACGGTCGGCGCGGGTACTCACCGACTGGTTGTCCACAGTAGGGTCAGGGTGCGAAGGAGATTCCTCTGGCTTTACGGGAGAAATGTTGGGCAACGTAGAGTTGAGGGCCATAGTCAGGTCGTTCTCATATTCCACGGAGAAGTCGTGTGAGGATTTGGTAGTTCCGCTGTCGTTGAACTCTTCCTTTGTGTTGTAGAACTCGTCCGCGTTGAACAGAGCCTGTGACCCGTTTCCGGTGTAGCTTGAAAGATTACTGTAGCCCTTTGTCATTTTCACAGGGATCTGCTGCTCGTGACGCAACGCAGACTTCTGTGGAGACGTGCGCTGGCTGTCCTGGCTCATTGGAAGGAGATTTTTGCGCACAAGGTTGTTGTCCACCAGCTGCTTGGCAAATTCTTCCAACGAAGCCTTGGAACCCGTCTGGTGGTGGTAGGGCAACACAAAGCCGTCCACGATGGTGGAATCACGTGTGGACATCGACCGCAACTCGCCTTGCAGCTTGTTGGGCAAAGACATTCCGGGATAGGTGGCATTTTTCATGGTCACCGAGTATCTGTTGTCGAAAGGGTCTTCCTTGGTGAACGCGGGAAAATCGGGCAAAGCCGTGGCGTCCCCGTTTTCGTCGAAGTCCGGGTCGTGCTCCATTTCCTCCCGTTTGTCTTTCCGGTAATTTCTGTATAAGAAACACCCGAGAATGAACAAAATCACCGCCACGGGGATGCCCACACCCAATCCGATTTGTAAGGCGTTTTGGGACACCGGTTTTTGGCAAGATCCGCTGTCGGATGATCCACAAGTGTTTGTGGCCGAGCTGGAGGAGCTGGAAGAAGACGTGGTGGCCCTTTTTTCGTTGGTAGTCGGTGTAGGAACAAGCATATTCTGGACACGTAGTAAGCGAGTGTTTGCGACCAGCAGAAAGTTTGTGCTAGCGCCTGGTGAAGAACCGGGTTGTAGTTTTTGATCTGATCCAGGGCGAAATTATTTGGCGTTTTACCGTGTCGCGCCTGAACATTCAGGATGTACGGGTGTATTTTACGAGCAGGCGTATGTCCGATGGGACTTGCGAAGCCAGACGTGGTTTCATTGGGGTGTTGTTTTCGGGCCGTTGCTTGTAATGTTTTCCCTAGAGCTCTCTTCATTGAATCGTTTGCTTGTTCTAGGGATCATCCGTATTGGCATGTCTGCAGGACGCTGAAAACATTTCTTAGAGAAATACTTGAGGTGCAGGGTGTTTATTGTGTTTTCACGCGTTGAATCGATGAATTCCAACACGTTTTCTCGTGTGATGTTGGGCCCTCCAATCAAAGCCACTGTTTGCGGAGCCGGAATTGCGATACTGAGGTTCAATTAGACTTTTTTGTAATTTACCCTTTTTTTTTAATTTACCCTTTTTCGCTCTCGTTTGATCGTCCAAAAGAAATAGTGCTTCTTACCATTCCTCACCTGGGAGACTTGAGTACGAGAGTGTCTCTATCTAAAAGCATGTAAATCACAAACAATTCACTAGTCTGGTATTCAATTTTAGTAGTAAATTGGAACTTTCGATCGACTCTTGATTGAAGCTGCCAACTGTCTGCATGTCCAGGCGTTGTCAAGAAACTTGACATGTGTTCCAAATTTTTTTTGCAGGTGGACAACCAACAACGATGTGACCATGAACCTCACAGCGGAGGAAAACCGATCGATTTTTCTATCAGAGTCGTACCTTAGAAATTTAGAGCATCGGCAGAACTACCTGGTTTTCACAATTCGCACCGAATTAGTATTATTACAATTCTCTGACAATATTTCTCAATTTCTATTAAATAACTCTACCACGTCTGCAACTGGTCGTAGAAGTCCACACGCTTACCCTCTGGCAAGTTGGTGGCCACTATTCTTCTGGACTCGTCCACAAATGAACTGTGTCCACAAGCAATAAATGCAACAGCACCGCTTGATTCGGTGATTTCGTCCTTGATGAGGCTCTCGATGTCGGGTCTACCAGCTCTGAATTCCACAAAATGCAACTTTTGTCTCAAGGTGTCGACGTTGTCGTCGGTCTCGTCGTCACTGGTCTTCTTCTCTTCGCTCGAGGTGTCTCCCTCGAACTTCTCAACGAAACACTTGTCCAAAGGAGTGTCGTACCGAGTGACATAGACAATTGGCTGGACGTTGGTTCCCGCCAATCTCTTCAACTCCTCGTAGAACCACTCAACCGACTTCCAGTGGCGGATGATCCAGTACAACTTGACCTTCTGCTTGGTGGCCTTGGAAGAAAGGTCCAAAGCTCCGGAGTACAAACCTGGAATGCCGTTACCTCCTGCGAGGAAAACCGCACTCAGGTAGTGCTGCAATGGCTTTCTGGTTCCGTAGGGTCCTTCGACAGTGCACTTGATTCTGGCCTTCTGCTCAGGCTGAGTGCTCAAGTACTTGTACAAGCCGTGCGACATACCACCCTTGACCTTGATGTAGAGAGTGATGACCTTGTCTTCGACAGCGGAGTCCACCACGGTGAAAGGGTGCGATTGCCAGAAACAAGTAGGTCTGAAGAAGTAGATGAACGAGTGCGACATTGGGAAAGACTTCCATCTGGCCGATCTGGGGACCTTTACTTTCAACGTCTCGTCGGCAATCAACTGCACCTCGGCAGTCTTGACACCGAACCAGGCACATCTTGCAATTCTGAATACCTTGTCGTAAGCCCACACCGCAGTAGCAGCAATCATGAATTGCTGGTAGCCGTCCTGCTCAACGTGGAGCCAGGTGCCTGCAACGAAGATCGCAGCCATGATGTTGTGGGTCAAAACGAAGGTCTCGTAGCTGTTCTTTCTCATGAACTGGAAAGAGTGGCCCAACAAGATAGCACCAGCAATGGTGGCAACGTAGCCCCAGCGCACATACGGCTTGGCATTACGGGTGTAGAACTTTCCAACGTAGATACCATTGATAGTCATGCCAACCGAATGGAGAGCCACCAAGATGAAACACACTCTAGCGTGCCAGTGGTGGATGACGTTGAATCTGGCATAGCTCCAGCCCGAGATCCACAGCAAGAAGTTGTTTCTGCCAGCGAACAAGATCAACTGCGGAATGAGGTAGAGACTCATGATTCCGGTTCTGTCGGCAATCTTTCTGCCCATCTCAGCATGCTGCGATGCCCAGATGGGGTTGGGCGAGTCGTGGTGGTAGTTGGCTACGTTGAAGGATAAGGCCAACAAGATCCACACCGTGATGAGGATCGACTCGAACCTGGTTGGAATGACGAACGTGTAGAACCTCAAGAACCGGCCGTGCTCCTGGACCTTGCGGCCAAACAAAGCAGGCATGGTGATGTGCTTTCTGAAGGCGTTGGACACCTTTCCGTTCATGGACTGCACGAACTTTGGAGCAACATGGCCCACCAATCTGACCAAACCAGCAGCAAGAACAACGGCGAACCAGTAGGCCAAAAGAACCCACGAGTAGAAATTGGCTCTGTTCTGGTTGTAGTAACGGCCAAGATTAGAGTCGTACGCACCCTGGAGCTTCGTTTGCTTGATCTGCACTGGGTAGTTGAACACTTTGGAGATGTTGAAACCGGGAACCGACGAGGTGTTGGTGACCAAGTAGTCGGTGGCATTTTCGTACGCAGCCTCGAAAAGAGCCTCAGTCAAGTTGTACTGAGCGCACAGTTTAAGGAAAGAGTCGACACCACCGGCAGTGGGCATCAGTTTGAGGCAGTGGGCCATTGAACCCAATGCAGGCTGGTTCTTGACATTGCAGTAGCCTTTCTTGTCGGTTTTCTTGAAATAGAGAGCAGCTTTACCGATGATTAACTCACAGGCCGAAACAGTAAGGTCATCCTTGCGGAAAATCACAACTCCGTCCGAAGCAAGTGCTGTGGAAGCCAACAATGCAGTGGCTGCAATTTTTGCGAGAGCGACCATGGTGAAAAGCTACCGAGCCCAAGGCTACGGGATCATGGCCTTTATATGACTTTTCATGTGCTGCTTGGCAAGGCGTGCCTTGTCTGGCCAATGGCCGAAGTGACATTTTTGGAGCAAAAACTATGCAGAATCTGCACAATACCCGCCCTGCAGCAAAAATTTTATCAGACCGGATCAGTCAACACGCCAAGATATTTTGATACGAAAATGAAGGGGGCTCTGGGTGACAGAGCCCGGCGCCACAGGTTGTGCTGAATCTTGTCGGGACATTGTGCTGAATCTTATCCCCACTGTGCCGAAGTTAGGAACAATGTGCCCAATCCAGTTTTGATCAGGCAAACCGGATGCGCTTGGCTTCCGGGACACTTATCATTACACGGTAATCTCTCTCCATCGGTCCTGCAGCCTGGGTCTTGGCACCAGCATTTAGCACCAATGAAATAGCTATGTGCAAGATTTTGGCTCTCTGCAGCACATACGCATGCTCCTGGCACAGCCAACAATGGAGGTGAGTGGCTCAAATTATTCGATTCTGCAGGCGGAGTACACTTTTGTGAGTGGCTATGTCGCTATCAGAGTCCTCGTGGGGCTTTGTCTCCCTCTGTCGTCCTTCTAAGCCCCGCAATCTGCTACCGTCTCTGGACCGGTCATCCGGAAACCTGGACCTATCATCCGGAATAGAGTGTGAATATTTCTTGACTCCGTGTTCGGGCCAGGTTGCGCATTTCATTGACAGCATCCTGCACCTACGCGTTCTCGGGTTCATTTGTGACAGCCGCAATTCACCGATATCGGATCTCACTGCATGTGGACCTGAAACCGCTGTCACGATAGGTACATGGTTGGAGGCCCTGGCGGATTGTTTTCGCTCGACACGGGGCAACTGTGGGATCTGCTCATTGCATGAGCCAATGCCAACAGTTTAGTGCAAAGATTTTTTTGATTGTGCCTGGATTTGGGCCAGTCGCAGAACGTTAGTTCGGCTATTCGTCCCTCAGTATTTTTTTCCAAGCTAAGACATCCGATTACTCCCGTGCCCGTGCAACCTGTGGCTTCATTGTAATCTAAAGCTGCATATCTTGCAACTGCTGTGCTAGTTCCAATTCGGCCTCGACCAAATACTCCTCCAATTCGGCTTCGTACTTGCCCTCCTCGTTCTCCTCTTCTTCTGCGAGCAAGACGCTGAGGTCCACCTCTTGCGATGCCGGATCCAATTCTCGAACATGTTTTTCGTAATTCTCTACATCGGTGGTTTTCTCTCGCTGGAGGACGAGCCGGTCATTCCGGAACCGGTGCCGCACCTCTCTCATCTGGTCATGCTTGTTTCGCCGTCCTGTTCCGCGTGGGGTGGCTTTATGGTGGTACTGAGAACTTCTTTTGAGCGGCGACGACATTGGATGGAAAAGCTGCGTCGCACGTTCTTTCTGGTTCTGATGGAGCTCGTCGACTCCCAGCCGAATCGGCAGGCTGTTCCACGGCTGTGTCATGAAAAGAAGTAGTTGGTGATGATATCTAGTCACGTGAAGCAGTCTTTTCGCACCTCGCGATATCAATCAGTAATCTACTGCCATGGACTTCGACGAATACAATGAATCGTTGATGGTTCCCCTCTCGCATTCTATAGCTCACCTTGTCACGGAAATCTTCCCCGAAACGGTGGAAATCGGTGAAATCACCCTCCATAGGAACGTCGCGACGTCCCCAGATTTCACAGTGTTTATAGAAATCGTCGACAAATGCATGGGCGACATGTACGTTGCTAATAACGGTCGTTCCTGGAAAAAGGAAAAAGCCGAGGAAATGCTGGAACCGGGCTTAGTCTATGTATGGTACTCGCAAACAGAGGCTCTAGAATCAACAGGGTGCTTTCTCACCTTCAAACCCGTTTTGGAACTGTACGGAAAAACCCTCTATTTGTACGAGATCCAGATTCTTCCTCTGTTCCAAGCCCACGGTCTAGGTGCTAAGCTCATGGATTGTTTCCATTCCCTTGCAAAGTCCATGGACTCAAGAAAGCTGGATTCTTCTCTTGCCCAGCATGTACATCTAAAAACTGAGGCTACTAGTCTAACTGTGTTTTCTGCTAACTCTAGAGCTTTGACGTGGTACAAACGTCTAGGATACAAGCGAACAGCAGACTCTCCCGTGGACCGCAAAATGAGAAACAAGGTTCTCAAGCCCAAATTCTACTTGTTGTCCAGACTAGTGAAATAATGAGGTTTTTATGTAGTTTTTTGAATTTAAGCTCAGACCAGTGAAATTATGTGAAGTTTTTCAAGACCTTGTATGTGTGGTTTTTGTTTTAAGCCCCGTTCTCCATGACATTGACGTACCGTCTCTTTCCCTTGCGTCCAGCACCTGGGCGCGCTCCAGGTCCCGTGGGTGTGAGTAAACCATCCAATCCAGCGTTCACTAAGTCTGGAGCAGAAGCCGCTGGCTTCGGTGGGGCAGCAGATGGCACCATGCGCCCAGGGCCCGGACCCATGCTTGGTGGACCAATGCTGGAAGTTTCGGGTGGAGCAGAAGACGTCTCCTTCTTCTTTTTAGGTGGTGGAGGTGGAGCAGCAGCTTGAAGCTGTTCCTCCAAAGGTCGACTCATGTCGATCCACCTCTTGAGCTTCTCGTCATATTTGAATGTGTTGGCTTGACCCATCTTAGCCTTGATAGCCTTGGGCTTGTCATCGTTCTTTTTGTTTGGAAGCCATCCTTTGAACCAGCCGTTACCGTCACCAGGGGGAGCCGAAGCGTCTCCGGTCGGTTTTGGATTCAGACGCCCGTTAGCCAGTCTCTCCTTCTGCTCTGCTTCATGCTGCTTTTTTTCTGCTTCTTTTCTCTTCATCTCTGCTTCTTTCTTGGCCCTGATTTCTTCCTCGTCCTCTTCGTCTTCTTCTGGAACAGGGACATATCCACGGACAGTGTCGTCTTTCACCTCATATTGCTGATACAATACTGATTGATGCGATTGCGACAATCTACTGGAATATAATCCACTGTGTCCAATCACAGAGTTTGCACGAGTAGTGTACTCGGGAGAACCGGGAATAGAAAACTCGTCGAGACCGGCTTCGAGAGGCATACCGTTCGCTTTGGGTCCCTGGAATGGATTAGCAAACTCCTTAGCTTGGCCAGGCGGTGAGTAGGTCTGGTTCAAACTCAATGGCTTCAGGTTACCAGGGCTGGTTTCAACATTCTCCTCTGGCATTTCACTATCGAAGCTTACATCCACATTTGCAGGTACTTGCTTCTTTGGTGGAGCATATGGATTCACTCCAGATGCACTGCCCCGTGGAGGAGCATAGGATCTGGGTGGGTTCAGAGGCGCATGGTGGACTGGTGGATTTGTGGCGGCTTCCTTTTCAGGCTCCTTCTCCTTGGGGACTTCTTCTTCTAGTTCCGGAGTCTCTGGAACAGGAACTGAGGTTGTTTGGTAACCGAAAGCATCGCCGTAAGAAACATCAGAAGCGGACCCCATTAAGTTAACATCAGCATTTGAATTTGAAGAAGAATACTTGGTATTGGATCTTCCTGCTGTTGGGCCGTACTTGTTGTTTCCTCTGTTGTTGCCTCTCGATGCACCTGGTGCGTATGGATTGGCCCTTTGGGGTACAGACTGCTTTGTACAGATTGGAGGAGGTGGAGCAAGCTGCTCATCTTCGTCAGCTTTTGGTTCTTGCTTTGGCGCTCCTTCTTGCTTCTGCGGTGGTACTGGCTCATTTTCCGTTTCTTGTCTTGATTCGTTATTGGAAAGTCCAAGTCCGGCAAAGACAAGTGGTGACTGTCTATTGGTTTGAGCAGAGATATCGTGCCTCAGTGGTGCTGTAATGGATTCTGCATTCATCGGGAGCAGGTCGCCTGAGCGAATTGAGCCATTTTCCGGAAATTCTTTAATAGTTTCATATTTGGGCTCTGCATCTCTTGGTTTGTTTGGTGCTTCGTAATGCTCAGGGACGTCGCTTATATCACTTTGAAGGGACGATTGACGCATGTGTCCTCTTTGTACTCCACGCGGCAGGTTTCCGATAACATTTGGATTGCCAAAGTCTCGATCGCTGTATGCGGGATAATCGAAGGACGAATTGCTTTCGACGGAATTTGGTGTATCATTGGCAGTTGGAGGAATGAAAGCATCGTGTAGCTGAGCATGTGAACCAATGGACAGAGAAGAAAAATTGCCTGCTCTGCTACCGAAAGGCTGGTTCAAAATGCCTTGAGAACCGTTATGGGGCAAATATCTAAGATTTGCTGGAATTCCGTTCAACGAAGGCTGTTGGCCATGGGTTGGTTGCAAAGGTGTCTGACCTTTGAGTTGTGCGGCCATACTGCCACCCACTGATCCAGGGGCGTATTTCAGCAGACCGCGAGCAGACAACTGTGGAGTCATTGTGTAATCTGATGCCGCAGGAGCAGACATGAAACTTGCGGACCTTATTGAGTCTTTCAAGTAATCTGGACGCACCTGTGGCAGGGCATTGGGAATTTGGGTAACGTCCAAAGCAGAAGTGTTCCGCGACACTGTAGGACTGAACTTGCTGAAGACGCCGTTCTCGCCAGGTTTAGTTGACAAATCGTCGCCCCCGATGAATTTGTCCAAATGTCCCCACATCTTGTCTAGATTGACCTTGCTGAATTTGCTTCCCAACCAACCTGCATCATTTGCGGTCGAGTCCGACAATCTGACGACCAAATGTTGGAAATCATAAATAGTTGCTTGGCTGACAAATGGTGATTTACCAAGCACCTTTAAAGTGCTGCTAATCAGATCACAATACTTTCTGGATTCGGAGAACATACCGAAATCTGCCAACAACTGAGCTCTTCTGATCCTGAGTTGGAGCAAAAGAGGAATTCCACTTGGTGGAATTGAATTGGCAGTCAACGGAGAAATTCGAAGAACGTATTCGTAGATTTCAGAGTACACTGAGGTGTGCGATAATGCTCCGACGACAGAAAAAACAGCTCCGTTTTGTAATGGAGCTCTAGACATGACAGTTCCGGCAATAATGAAACATATCTCACTTTCATAATCCATTCCAGAAGTTGCCAAGAACTTTCCGTAGTTGACAAGGAAGGCGCTGTTAGCTTTGTTCACTATTGCAGCAGCAAGAATCTCACGGAAGTGAATTTTCGCAAATTCAGCTTCCGATGGAACATGCATGAAATCATCAATCACACCCTTGAAGTTGCCAACAAAGATCTTCATCATGATTGGCATCAAGTGTTGTACTTTTGTATTCTGGTTCTTCTGGAATGGGAATATCATTCTGGCATAATCCGAAGAAGTCTTTGCAAATCTCTCGGGACTGATAGAATAGGCAATTATGAAACTGAGGGCCCAATCATTCTTGGACATGGCAAAATCCAAAGCATCTTCGGTATTTCCCGTCTGTATCATACTCCAAACAGTGTTAACGCCTTGGTTGTCCAACTTATAAGCATTCGGGTTCACATTATGTCCTGATTGCCCCAAGAATGCGCCAGGTTTTGTTTCGATCGAGTAGTCGATGTTGGGAGTCAAAATGCACGCCACTTCCTTTGAAAATGAGAGTGAATCGAAAAGACCGTCGTTCTTAACAAGTGAATGCAAGATTCTGCAGAGGAGAACTTCGTTTGGAGGCGAGAACGAACTTTCCAATCTCTCGATGTTTCTCTCCAACCAGTTCTCGATCTCTTTCTTTTTGGTCCTGCTTTTAGTCAAAGGTCCAGGGAAGTCACAGTAGATTGGAAGCTTTGGCAAAACCGTCTGAATTCCTGCAGTTTTGACAGTTCTCATGGTTGGTTGGAAAGAGCCCATTGGGGTCTGAGGGATCAAATAGGCAATACTCTGAGAAGGTCCCCAGTTGAAAATTGGGAATTGCCTCACAAGGAGTGCCATAGGATTCTGCGCTTTCGGGGCAGGTTGGGTTTTCTCTCCGCTACTGCTCTTCCTCAATGGGATCGAATTGAAACCCTGTGGAACGTTAGTCGTGGGCTGGAGAGATCCTTGGGTGATCTGAGGACCTGCAGCTCCGGGTAAAGCAGGAGCATATGGGTTGACTTCCTTGCCCTTTCCCCCAATAATCGAACTAGTTCTTGAGTGACCACGATTAGAAGGGGCATAAGGGCCAGAAGCTGGTACATAAGGACTCAAGGCGTTGCTCTTTTCCGCATTTCTTGCTGCGGTCACATTGATACGAGTAGACTTTGGAGCCAAATGACTTTCCGGCGTTGCTTGATTGTGAACACTCGGGAAAGCTTGTGGAAATGGCAATGCTTGCTGGGCATTGACTTGCGGAAAAGGGATTGAACCAATCTGTGGAGGAATGACACCCATCTGTGGAGGCATACCACCTATCTGTGGAGGAATGACACCCATCTGTGGAGGCATACCACCCATCTGTGGAGAAATAATACCCATCTGTGGAGGAGGTACAACCCCGACCGGCTGAGGAGGCATAACGCCAGCCTGTGGTGGTTTGGCTCCAAATTGCAGAGGTTGGTTGCCCATCTGGGGAACCAACAGTGGCTGGTATTTATTAACAGGTTGTGTGTGAACGCTCTGCTGCAACCCACCTAATTGTGGGTTGTTGATCATTGGTGAGCCCCCAGGATTCGAAACCAATCTTGGATTGCTGAACATTGGAGAATTGGTGGCCTTTGGACCCAAAGTGGCATATGGGTTCTTAGGAGATTTCTTTGGAGGTGCTGCCTGCGGTGTTGGGACTGTTAAAGGTGCAGAAAGAGATTGGGGATAAGCAGCAGCTACTACTGCTGCTGATCTGACAGGTCTCGCCTTTGGCACTGGCACTGTCATCGGCAACTCTTCGAAGAAGGATTTGTGGCTCGAAGAAGTTGAGGCGCCGGGCCTTGAAAGTGCAGGGCCGATCGAGTTGACTTGTGTTGCAGGTTCGTTTTCAGTGCTCTTCACATAGTTATGCAAAGGTGGGGCCAGAGATACTGGCGGGACTGAGGAAGTGGATGAACTTGAGAGTACTGAAAGGGTTCTTGACGCGGGCTTAACTGGGTGTCTGACAAATTCAAGCGGGAAGTCGTATGCGTCGTTCTTTTTCTTGGCTTGTTCAAGTTTGGTCTTGATTGCTTGGTTAGCATTCGGCAAAGCAGGAGAAGAAAAAGGCTTTGCTGGAACCGAGGGACTGGGCAAATACAGCACTCGGGTCGGTTCGGATCTGGCAGGTGTAGAACTGATTTGAGAGACTTGAGGTGCAACACTTGGGATTTGAGGGACTTGAGGTGCAGCAGGCTGAGCCTCGTCCAAGAATTCGTCGTCCAACAAGTCGTCGTCCAAATCCAACAATTCCAAGGCCTTCAATTTGTCTTCCTTCGGGGGAGATGAATCTTTCGGTTCCTGTGCTGGCGTGTCGGTGAGGAACTCTCTTTGTTCAATCACTGGGGTTCCCAGCTCTTGTTCTTGCTCACCCAAAAAGTCATCATCGTCGGAGAAGAGCACTGTAGACGTCTCCGCATTCTGCTGGTGGACAACGCTATCACCACCGTCGTCGCTGAAATGCACACTGGGTTTCCTTTGCATTTCAGCTGTGCCGAAATAGTCGTCACTTTCGCTCTCCGGTCTCGCAGGCAGCGAAGTCATTTGCTCCCATGGCAGAGCAGCTTTGGCACTTTGGAGAAGAGGAGATTTGGTGGACTCGGGTGGATCTTGCACGGTTGGTTCTGGTGCCGCCTGGTTCTGGGTATCCCAGCCCAGCTCTCCCTCCCAGCTTTTCTCACATTCGGAGTTTCCGTTTGTCCAAGTCAAGTGAGAAGAGGAGATGTCCTCCTTTTCTTCCCACGGCATGGCTGTCTCGTGATCTTGAGATTTGCTTTGATCCCAAGGCAACTCTTCGGCGTTGGTGTTCTCTTCCCACGGTAAATTTTCTTGCGAGTTTTGTCCCCAAGGGATTTCCTGATGCTGCTGAAACTGAGATTCCTCTTGGTGAAACTGGGCTTCGTCCTGGTGAAACTGAGATTCCTCCTGGTGAAACTGAGATTCCTCCTGGTGAAACTGAGATTCGTCCTGGTGAAACTGAGATTCCTGCTGTTGAATATAGCTTTCTTCGGGTTCCTGGCTTGGTTCGCCTTGGATTGGCACTTCCTCCTGGCGAAACTGAACTTCCTGCTGTTGAATATAGTTTGCTTCGAAGGATTCTTGGCTTGGCTCACCTTGGATTGGCTCTTCATACTGTCCGTCTTCCTGTTGGTAAGGTTGTTCATCCTCTGGTTCCCATGGTTGTTCTTGGTTTAAAGGTTCATCCCAAGGCATGGTTTGTTCTTGTGGTTCATTCTGAATCTCGGGCTCCGCTGCTGTCTCCTGGTTGGCTTCCAAAGGCATGGAAATTTCAGAGCCACGAGCTTCCCAATTTTCTGGTTGCGAGGTAGTCTCCCGCAAGTCAGGCTGCTGTGGAATTTCGTGGAAGGTCGCTTCTTGCTGATCTTGACCAGTCTGCCAGTTCAAGTTCTGAGTTTCATTTTGTGGAGTGTTGTCTTCCCATGAGAAATCTTGGCTCTGGATAGCCTGTGGGGTTTCATCCTCCCAGAAATCTTGCTGCTGCTGTGCATTGTCTTCCCAGAATTGGGGTGACTCCAGATTGTCTTCCCATGGCAATTCCTGTTGTTCCCAAGCCAAAGTTGAAGCTTCGTGTTGGATAGGGATATTGATCAAATCCGGTTCCGTGACCATTTGCTCTTCTGGATGGTCAACAGTAATCTCGAGTTGTTCTGTTGCAATGGTGTGAACTTGTCTAACACCGGCTGAAATCTCACTCTCGGCTTCGGGATTTTGTTCAACATTGGAACCTAGGCTTTCTGGGATCAATTCCTTCAATTCGGAAGTCGTCTGACCGCCAATAAGCGTGGGGAAGGGGGCTTCGGGAGGATGCATTTCGTGGGCCAATTGCAGGTCGAGATTGCTCTCTTGAGAGAGAATGTGCTCGTCGACGAGGTTCTGCTCGTTTTCCAGAGGGATTTTCGGGTGCTGCGGCTGAGCCTTGTATTGCTGGACGTGGCTGCGCCTCTTTGCCTTGTTGTGCTTCTTTTTCGGGTTCATGTGGCCCTAATTTGATATCAAGTGGAGGGTGTCAGACTTGTTGTTCAGAATCCGAGATCACCTTGGTTGTGTGCAGGATGTAATTGGCCAGACACTGGTACGAGAGTGGAAAAGGGATGGAAGTTGTGCAATAAATACGGATTCAAAAGGAGAAATTTGTTTGTTGCAGCAAATGGTGTGGTTCGGTGCGGCTGCTCGTTTAGTGACCTGGGGTCAGAATGCTTTGAAACTTGGCTAGAAGCGTGGGTAGCATGGGTAGCATGGTTACAAGGAGCGTGAAAGAGGAGAATGAAAGAGGTGGTTTCGCTTTCAACAAACGGCAGTTCGGAAATGAAGCCCGGTGAGTATTTTTGTCGAGACTAGAAAATGCGTGGAGAGCTGTCTGGATTTCAGAGGGCGATAATCTTAGTCCGAGCAATTTCCCATTCGAGACCTCGACAGCATTCCCGCTGTCAAAAGGTCTCTGCATTCCCTCTCTGCATTCAACCATCTTCCTGCGTACGTCGGTGCAGAAGTCCAACGGCTAAGGCTAAAAATAACCAGGTTGAAAGTCGGGGTTTGAATGCGGATGCAGTTCTGTTGGTCTCTTGGTGACAGAGCTTGGCAGATGTGGGGCTGCATTAAACAAGCAAAAATGGCAGGAGCCGCAGACCAAAATTGACACATCATGGGAACAACACCGACGCACACCGAAGCATCACGGAAGCATCACAAACGCATCATCGACGCATCACAGACGCAACACAGACGCAACACAGATGCAACACCGACACAAGCTGATGTAGTAAAGTTTCTACGTGGGAATCGACGGAAGCAGCCAACGGCGACGGAATTCGACGCCGCAAACAAGTCATAAATCGTGTTTGCCTGCCCGCCAGAACTGCATGGACCTTTTGGTCCAGTTACAGTCTGTTTCTGCCGTTCACGGATATTCTTCGCACTTGAAAGTTCGCTCGTTTATTGGCGATCACATGGAATGCAGTCCATTTGTGCGTGGTTACTATTTATAATTGTTTCTTTTGTGCCAAAACCACGAACCATCGGATAAACACCGTCCGCCGACACCCAGACACCCCGTCCCCCGCTCGCCTCGTGATTTAGTCCGTGACACTTTTGCTGACATTTGAAGAAAAATGGGAAGAAGGAAGATCGAGATCCAGCCGCTCACCGACGACCGCAACAGAACGGTGACGTTCGTGAAACGCAAGGCCGGTCTCTTCAAGAAGGCCCACGAATTGGCCGTGCTCTGCCAGGTGGACCTTGCTGTCATCATCGTGGGCTCCAACAAAAAGATTTACGAATTTTCGTCTGTCGACACCAAGGAACTCTTGGACTGCTACCACCGCGCGAAGCCGCACGAGCAGAAACTGCCCGAGAGCTACGGCAACTACAAGAAAAAAGCGCACTTGCACGATCGATTCACCTTGAAGGACGACATCCACGATGTGGTGGACGACACCAATGCGCCCTCAGACTACGAATCCGACACGCCCGAGCCCAAACGCAAAAAACCCCTGCTGCCGCTGCTGATCTACTCCACCAAGCAGAAGGCTGTAAATTCGCGTTTTGCCCACTTGGCGCAGACCGCGGCCCCGGAAATGGACCACATGGACCAAATGATGCAGCGGCCAGTGTTGCGCGTGCAGATTCCGCAGGACGTCAAGGCCTCCACCGACTCCGCCCAGACCATCACCGCGCTCGACACCGAGAAAAAGGACAAGCCCGAAAACGTGCCTCCGGCAATTCCTCGGTACGGGTTCAAGTTCAAGAGCCCCGAAAACAAGAAAGTGGTGCCGCAGCTCCCCCTTCCCAAGCTGCAAACACTGAGTCCGTCTAGTGCCACGGCGCCGCCACTTCCCTCGGGAATGCCGTTTTACACTTTGCCCCAGCCGTCGCCGTCTGCGCAGTATCCTCCAGGCCAGTTGCCGGTGTTCAACCAGGTGTTCAACCAGCAGTACAGCCAGGCGCACCCGAGCGCGCCCGGGAACCATGGAAACACGAACGAAAACGACGAGGCGCCGAAATTCAAGCCGTTCCAGCAGTTTGAACAGACGCCGATGTCGGCACTTCCGTCGCGGTACATCAACGACTTCTTCCCGTCGCCGTCCACGTTGTACCCGGGGCAGGAATGGCCCACGGGGACGCCGTACGCCTCCAACATGCCGCACTATTTTGTGAGCATGGTGCCGACAGGAAATGGAGCCACCCCGATGCCGATGAACATGTACAACCGCACGTCTCTCCTGGGGGGAGGGCAGCGACAGGTTTTTCCGACGCAGCCTCCTCCTCCGCAGAATCTGGGCAGTCCCCTGCAGCAGCAGCTGAATCTTCAGCAGGGTCAAGGAGAGCTATATATGGGGCAATTTGCGGGGAGCTCGGGGAGCTCGGGGAACTTTAAGAAGTAGGTGAGGACTTCAAGAAGTGAGAGATTGTGGCACTAGAGCTAGGTAGCTGGGCACTTGACCTAGGGCTAGCTGGAGTACGCTCCGTGTATAAATACATGTACTATAATGCAGTAGTGATAAGCAAGTGAGGTTGGTATGTAAGATCTAACTTGGAGTTTCATGGTGCTATTCATTATGAATAGTTCTCGTTAAGTATAGTTGTCGTTATGTATGGAATAGTTCTCATTATGTTTTGTGCTCATTATATATTGTTCTCATTATTTATGGAATAGTTCTCATAATGAATAGTTCACAATTGCTGGGTATGGGTCTCGTTGTTCTCATTATGTATAGTTCTCGTATATATACATGTTCCACAGTGCAGGTGAAAAGCAAGTTGGTGGGGCAGATGTACTGCTGAGGATTTCTAACTTGGAGTGCTTTCATTGTATTGGTCTCATGGGATCAATTCTCTGGGGTGTTCTGTAGATGTGTGGTTCTCTATATGTATCGTTCTCAGAGTGAATAGTTCAAATTATGAATAGTTCTCATTATCCATAGGTCTCATTGAGTATTGTTCTCGTTATGTACGATTCTCAATATAGTGCAAATTATTTATAGTTCTCCTAAATTGTTCTCTTTATCTGTAGTATACTTCTCACTATCTATAGTTCTCATTATGTTCTCTATATGAATAGTTCTAATAATCTCTCATTCTGTATTGTTCTAATTATCTACAGTTCTCATTACAAGTCCATTAACTGTTCTCGGGTTCAACAAGAAAAAAAAACACTCCAGGCTGGCCAACAAGCAATTACTACCAGCAATTCCCGGTTGCTTCAAAGTTGACTGGACACGGGTGCTCCACAACCCAGTCTATTTCCAGGGCTTGTGCCCTCTCTCGTCACATGACCACACTTCGCACCCTTCCTCTCTCGTAGCACCCTCTAGTCCTGCACAAACTACGGTCTCCAGTCGCACTGTGAGAAAAAAAAAAGTCAATTTTCACTCGTGAAATAGGTTAAAAATTTTTCTTCTACTCCACTAGGTTAACCAGTTCAACATGAAGGTATGTGACTTCACCCCATTTCACCACCAGCAAGCGCACGACATGCCTCCCATCCCATGAAATACTTGTCCCTCTAATTTCCCTGATCCTGATACCTCCATATTCCAGATTGCCTGCCATATCGAATCCACATAGTCTTCCTTATCCATCGTCTTGCCCACTTCGTGACTTTATACTAACCCCCAGTTAAACATTTCTTACCCAGCCAACGGTACCCAAAAGTGTGTCGAGATCGACGACGAGCACAAGTTGCGTGTCTTCTACGAAAAGAGAATGGGCCAGGAAGTCGAAGGTGACTCCGTCGGAGACGAGTTCAAGGGTTACATTTTCAAGATTACCGGAGGTAACGACAAGCAAGGTTTCCCAATGAAGCAGGGTGTCTTGCACCCAACCAGAGTTAGATTGTTGTTGTCCAAGGGCCACTCTTGTTACAGACCAAGAAGATCTGGTGAGAGAAAGAGAAAGTCCGTCAGAGGATGTATCGTCAACCAGGATCTTTCCGTCATTGCTTTGGCTGTTGTCAAGCAGGGTGACTCTGACATCGAGGGTTTGACTGACGTCACCACCCCAAAGAGATTGGGACCAAAGAGAGCTAACCACATCAGAAAGTTCTTCGGTTTGACCAAGGAAGACGACGTCAGAGACTTTGTTGTCCGTCGTGAAGTCGAGAAGAACGGCAAGACCTACTCCAAGGCTCCAAGAATCCAGAGATTGGTTACCCCTCAAACTTTGCAGAGAAAGAGAGCTTTGAAGGCCAAGAAGGTCAACAGCGCCAAACAGCAAAGAGATGCTGCTGCTGAATACGCTCAGTTGTTGGCTCAGCGTTTGCACGAACGTAAGGCTGAGAGAGCTGAAATCAAGAAGAGAAGAGCTTCCTCGTTGAAGGCTTAAATCTAGCATCAGCAAAACCCTTAATCGGTATATTATATAAATTGCCTTGTTCTGACGACGTGTAGAGGAGAGAGTTGAACTCAGTCTGTAGCAGGATTCACGGTTCTCTGCCAATTGAGGATCACAACTATTATGGTAATGGCCTCCTACAGCTATTGCGGGCATCGTTCTTCAATTCATCTAACTCAGCTCTCGGCCTGTGGCCCGATATCTATCCTCTTCGTCGCAGCCTCCTCTTCTTCTGACAACCCCCGCTTCTTCACCAATCTCTTGATGTTCTCGTAAACCTGGTCCGTAGTCAAGTTTGATGCATACGTGAAGTTCTTCTTCATGAAATTGTCCTGTTGCTCTTTGTACCTTGGGTCTCTTAGAAGAATCTTTAAGTGGGTATCGAACTTCAGCTCTGGAATCGGTTGTCCTGTAATAGGACACTGAATTGTTGGTTCCGTAGATGCTATCTTTCTCTTGAGCCGGGACTCCCCGGCAGCTCTGATCTTCATTCCTTTGGGAACAGGGGCAGACTTCTCCGACTTCTCAGACACTTGTGGCTTCTCTGTCTTCTCTTTCTTTTCGTTCTTTTCGTTCTCCTTCGGCACTTCCAATTCAATTGTCTTGGATTTCGTCTGAAGTGTTCGGGACATTACCTCCTCTCGCAGAAGAGGGACTGCCAATTCTGCCACCTCATCCACGGCATCAAAGTTCATCTTGGCAACAAATGCGAAATCTTGCCATTCGATCGATGCGTAGTGGACTTGTGCTCTCTTCAACTCGGCCTCTTGCGTTTTCTTCTCGACCTTGTGCTTCTTCTGGTAAACTGCTCTGTCGTATGCTTTTTGGTACAAATCGCGATCATTTCCGGAGATCATACTCTTAACTCTCTTGACAATTGCTTTTTCCTTGCCTAAGCTGGTATCAATTATGGCCTGGTACTGCTTGGTGAACTTTTGAAAGAGTGGGAACAACGAGTGGTTCCTGTTCAAAAACGCAAACTGTCCTCTCTTTCCCCTTCTGTCCATGTATCGGTATAGAGCATCTGCACTCCTCTCTGAGTTGCAGGCAACGTATGAGGCAGTCAACTTGATGACATCCAAGTCGTACGCTGAAATAGGTGGTAATTTGGTCAAAAATAGTAGTTCATCCGGTTTTTTCGTCACGATTTTAGGTCCAGCTTCCGGGGACGTAGTTGTTTCGGTATCTCTTGGTTCTGTTCCGTTGAGCTTAGCCTTGTAGTAGGCGTTGTAGGGACTGGCGTCGTTCAAGAACGAAAACTTGCCTTCGGTGTCGTTTTCCTTCAATTTTTCTTCGAACGAAATTCCGTTTTTCAAAACATATTGAATGGTCTTGTCTATCGTTGTTCGTGTTGGCGAGGGTGGCCGCTCTGGTGCATTTTTAGTGTTGTCCATTGTCTCTGGTATGAAGTGTAGAAATGCCATTTTGGAGCCATTAGTTGTATTATGTGCAGGTGCTCTTTGCAATTTCGATACTTGAACCTAAGGGTGCTTTTGCTTTTTGGTCTGTGTGGTAATTATCGAGTAGAAGGGGAAGTGGCCAGGTGTTATTTTTCAACGATTATTGTATAAGTAGGAAAACTTTAGGAAAAAACCAAACAATACATCTTAAGGAATTACAGGTGTGCCCATCGACAGTTTATGAAGGCTCGAGCCGCGAATTCAAGACAAGTTCTCATTACCTCTCTTTTTCCAGTGTTCAAACACTGCACTCACACAGAGGAAAGATTTTACGTTGAGCGAACTCATCCGTAACCTTCCACACTCCCATTATTACCCATAAAAGAGGTCCATTTTGATGCATAGTATGGCTCTTCTATTTTAATAATACAATTACCGCAAAAAAAATGAATCGTGCAAAAGAGCTTGACCTATTCCCAATATCTTCCACCAGGACTCAGAGCATTCACATTTCTCATATCTATGACCGAGTCTACGTCATTTGGTGATTGTTGGAGGGCATGGCTTGCATGTATGACTTCTTGTGCATGATGTGATCCTGCATATATTGATTGTCATTCCTAGTGTCTACAACCCACACTGAACGCTATTCCAGTCTCTAACTTGAATTTTGTCGCTTCTGCGCCACTTCGAAGATTTTGACAAAATACAAATTAACAATACTCTATGTAACACGAAAAGACACAAAGATTGGCACTCTGGCCGAGTGGTCTAAGGCGCCAGGGTAAGGTTACCTTACCATATATTCCTGGTCTCTTCGGAGGCGCGAGTTCGAACCTCGCGGGTGTCAATATTTTTTGGTTTGCAGTATACCTGAACTTTATCGTAATTCGAGGTCTGATTCTTCAGGGTCAGGTCGGAGATAAATACATGAATCAACTTGATCTAAATTCATCCCAATTCACCAAACATCCTAACGTGAACTCTTTTTCCATTGGTGGGATCCTTGGCCGAGGCTCAGATTGTCACGTGCATCTATTTGCCATGCACCATATCTTGCATTAGACATCTATTGATCCCTAGGGACATGCTAGAAATTGCAAAGCTAGCCCAAGGCGAAAACGAACACGCTGACTCCAATAACAACTCTAACTTCAACAGCGGTTATGAGTCCAGCAGCTCCAGTGAGATGGATTCTCTCTCGGGGGACTTGAACAAGATCGGAAAGCTCAATCTCCCCAGATTGTCTGACTACATAAGCAAGGAAAGTCTTCCCAGCTTGCCCAGCTTGCCAAATCTACCCAACTTGCCGAATCTACCCAACTTGGCCAATCTTCCGACCCTTCCCAATCTCACGAACTTACCTAATTTACCCAACCTACCAACTTTTGACCTTACTGAGGTTTCCAGATACGTGTCCCAATATGTGAAACATGCCACTGTCCGGTTCAGAAACCAAAAACAAGATGGAATGGAAGAAACAACATTGATCAACTCTGTCAAGACCACAATTGCTACCAGAATCCAGATGAACAGTCTCTTGAGCGACTTGCGGCGTGGTGTCTCTTTTCTGGCCGCCATAAGCAGACTACAACCACTCACGGATGTGATTCATGAGGCAATTACTCTACCGGCCGATGACGAAGAGGAAAGCGAGACAGAGGATGTCACAGAGCCCGTGGGAGTGGGCGAAATTGTAAATAGAGAACAGCCTCTCATCGCGGAATTGGTTTTGCCCGAAGCGATTGAAGGTCTCCCCGAGAAACGGAAACACAGACACCGCAAATTGCAACGGACCAGCAAAAGTGTGTTCTCAGATGACAACGACAGCATGCAAACGGGAAGTGATTTCGATCATGTGGAGGAGCTCACGCAGGAGGAGGTGCAGGCATTGACCCATTTGAATTCCCTCGATGATTTCTTCAAGGAAGATCTTCTCAGAAGAAAGATCCAGAACATCCAGAACATCGACAGCTTAAGCCAGCACCTGAAGAACAAACTAGTCACCATGCTCATGATGGGAAACTACTACAAGTACATCAACGAGAAGCTCTGGAAGGAGCGAGGGATCACTTTGAGAAAGGAAGGAGGCTTGGTGTTGAAAACAGATTCCGAAACCTTGAACAGCCAACAAGACGACTGCGACATGCTCTCCGAATCCAAAGAAAGCGACATGGACGACGTGGACGAAGACGAAGTGGTGTTGACCGAACAGGACCAGCTTCCTTCGTTCCATGCTCCAAACGTCATGGGATGTCCGCACTACCAGCGAAACTGCAAGCTTGAATGCCCCACGTGCTTCAAATGGTACCCGTGCCGGTTTTGTCACGACCAGGAAGTCAGTGACCACAAGCTACAACGGTCCAGTGTCAAGCACATTCTCTGCATGCATTGCGGGGTGCCGCAAGTGCCCGAAACAAGCTACTGCGTCAACTGCGAGGAAGAATTGGCCAACTACTTTTGCAGCAAGTGCGTGTTGTACGACAACGACCCCACGAAGGACATCTACCATTGTGACAAGTGCGGCATCTGCCGGTTGGGCCTTGGCTTGTCCAAGGATTACTTCCATTGCGACGAGTGCAACATTTGCTTGTCGATTGACTTGAAGGAGCACCACAAGTGTGTCACGAACACCACACACTGCAACTGTCCCATCTGCAACGAGTACCTTTTCACAAGTGTTTCGAAGGTTGTGTTCATGAAGTGCGGGCATCTGATTCACGAGCTGTGCTACGACGAGATGATCAAGCACTCGTACAAGTGCCCCATTTGCAAAAAAACGGTGGTCAATGCAGAGACGCAGTTTCGGATCCTTGACCAGGAAATCCGCCAGCTGCCCCTCCCCACGCCGTACAACATGTGGAGATGCATAATCAGCTGCAATGATTGCAAGGGCAAGAGCAATTGTGCATACCATGTCTTGGGACTAAAGTGCAAGTACTGCCAGAGCTACAACACCAACCAGTTGAAATTGATCAAGCCCGAAGACGAGGAAGAGTTGCCGCAAGAAATCGACGTGGACGCCGAAAACGAGCGCATTGCTTCCATCCGGCTCATACAAACGAACTTGAGTTCCAATTTCATCATCGATGAGCAAAACAGCACCGAATACGATGCAGACCACAACCCAGAGGACGATCTGGACGGCAACGATGACATTGTGAATTTCAAACGACTCACCAAATCGATTCTCGGGAGTTCCGAGGTGGACCGCACGTCCGTCACAACGATGTTCCAACACTTTATCAACCAGGTTGGCTCGTCCAACTCGCTTGGTTGGAAACTGCCTGCACATAGCGCCCAACAACCCCAGGTTGCGGAGGTTGAACCTGGTTTTGGAGCCCGCACGAAGCGATAATTGGGCTTGTTGAATGGCTCCCAACCAAAATCTGTCCGCACACGATGTTGGGTTGAATGAGAGAACGTACCAGTACCGTGTCTATATGCCTAATCAAGCCCATGCACCAAAAGTTGCCCAGCTTTTACAGGCGCTCGCATCCTCGGAACATTTCCGTTTGGGGTGCTATTTTGGGCTCGCATATCCTGCGCACTAATCGATCATCTGAAAGCCAACCTTAACACTTGTTTTCTTCAATTGCACCTGGACAATGATCGAAATATGAACTCCATCAAGAAATTAGTCACATCTTTGGAGCCCTTCTATCCTGCGGTCATCGGGGGCGCCGATCTAGATCCAGTTCAGGAGATCCCAGAAAAAGAAAGCACCGACCCCGAGGAGCTGGTGCCAGAGGTCCCAATTGAAACGCCTCCGGGGTTCCTTTCCAGAACGATACAAGCTCTATTGAGCATCCCTTACAACCTCTTTATTCGCCCACTTTTGCTTGTCTGGTTGTTGGTCACCTTCCCCTTTGCATACATATTTGGTCACGGCTACCCCGAGATGCTACCGGACACTGTGGACAACACAGGACAGCCAGAGAAATCGGATGTGGAAAAGACCGAGTTGTTCAAACGAGAAAAAATCATGGCCAACCATGTGAAGTCGCCCACGGCACTGTCGAAATACATTCTTCCGCCCCCACCACGGCTCTTTCCGTTATCGCGGAATCCCGACAAACGAAAGAGGAAGAAGACGCTCGTTTTGGATCTTGACGAGACCCTTATTCATTCGTTGTCACGTGGGGCTCCTCGTTTGCTCGGAGGGTCGGGAGGGTCCAGCCACATGATCGAGTTGAAGGTCAACAACGTGGCCACGCTCTACTACGTCTATAAACGGCCGTTTTGCGATTTTTTCTTGAAGGAGATCTCCAAATGGTTCGAGCTCCAGATCTTCACCGCGAGTGTGAAAGAGTATGCAGACCCCATTATCGACTGGCTAGAAAGCGACATTGTCGACAAGGGACGTGAGCAGGGCGACGTCGAGCCGATCTTCACAAAACGCTACTATAGAACAGACTGCACATACCGCCTGGGTGTGGGCTACATCAAGGACTTGTCAAAGTTCTTCCCCAAGGACGACGATCTCAAGAACGTGCTCATCTTGGACAATTCCCCCGTTAGTTACGCCCTCCACGAGCACAATGGAGTGATGATTGAGGGGTGGATCAACGACCAAAGCGACCGAGATTTGTTGAATCTCCTCCCCATGTTGTACAGCTTGAGCCTTTGCATAGATGTTCGCTTCATTTTGGGCATGCGAAGCGGCGAAAAGCTCTTTGAGAATTTGTGATGGGTACGGTCTGGATAGATTGGTTTAGAAGTGCACATAGGAAGCACGATAGAAGAAAGGACTGGCTGAATGGCCACGGTTGGAGATCATAAACATTTCATACATATTTCCAAACGCATTACCACAGCACAGTGGTTCCGTCGTAGTTCTTGAACGTTCCGTTGTCTTTCGCAGTCAATCCAGCCACAAGCTTCGCAATGTACTCTCCACTTTGCTCTGGGGTGATACTTGAAGCTGCTGGGTTCTTGGCGATCAATTTATTTCCCATGTCTGTGGAAACCAATCCCGGGTGAATGGCCACAGAAATAGAGCTCCTAAGTGCTTCGTTTTCTGATTTGGAATGAAAGAAAGCTGTGTCCTTGACAAAATAATTGAGGCCAGCCTTTGAGATGCCGTATCCGTAACCCGAAAACCCAATGTAGTTGTTGATCAAACCTACAGCAGAGGATACGTAAACAGCGATCTTGGTTGCTGGCCCGGACTTGGACCAATATGGAAAAATGGCCTGGTAGGTCTTGATTGGACCCAAAGTGTTGACATCGAAAGCCTTTTGGAACTGGTCTATGTTGATGCTGGAGAAGTCTCCGTTCTTTTCTGGCAGAATTCCGGCATTCTGAATAACCACATCCACGCCATTTGGAGCAATCTTGTTAAGTACCAGCAATTGTTCTTTGATGGTCTCCAAAGGAGCCGAGATGTCGAGTTCAATGACCTGAACGTTGTCTCTGTTCAATTCTTTAAGCTTTTTGCTATTCTTCAACGATCTGGTAGTTGCAATTACCAAGTTCTCCTTATCAGCCGAGAATTGCTTGGTTAATTGAAGACCGATACCTCTATTAGCACCAGAAATAAAATAAGTTGTCATTTTAAGGCTGTCCTTGTGTTTCACCGGTTGTGCTAATTCTCGGTTGTTTAATGTTTTTGCACCTATTGTCTCAGGGCTTATTAATCGGAGAAACCGGAAACGGAAATAACTCCTTCCTGTCTAATCAGTGATGCAAGATGGCAAAAAAAGACGTCATCAGTAACTGTGGAGCTTCTTCTATCTTCTTCCACTTGCCTCCAATACTATGTTCCTGAGAGATTGATCTTTTGCAATTTATCAGTAGTAGATATCCATTTCTCACCGCAAACTTTCCAGATCCTTCGGATTGAAGAATTATTTCGATGATCAGCACATAGCATTCAGTGGGCCTAATTAAAGGGTCGTTGTTATCATTCAAGCCCTCAAGTCCTGAGGTAACTTGTACTCAAGCCAAAAACAACAATCGCAGTGGTCGCCAAGCAATAATGACAAAGTTCTTGAAGGCGTAAGATTTTATCTGGAGAGAGCGTGCTGAGGGATAATTAGGGATTTATAGGCTTTCAAAGTTTCTCCACATTGCAGCAATCCTTGATATGCAATTATTTGATTTGGGTGATGCAAGATGCTTGTTTGATTTGAGATTGCCATTGTGAATCGTGCTGCGTTGAACGGATACAGACTTCAAAGAAAGAAGAGCGAATATTCGGAGAAAATTATTCCTTCGCCCAGCTGCCACCTGAGTTTGACCGTAGTGATATCCTTCATATCGAAGTCACTTCAATGTGGGAGCTAATGATTGTTGGCCAATCTCAAATATTCTGATTATTTTAAATATACTCCTCTGGATTACTATCAATATGTCCTCACTGATGATGTGATTTCAATAATTGAGTTTAATGAATCTAAAAAATGTTGGATGCAAATCTTCACTCTTCTGTTCATTTCGTCCAAAATTGCGAATTGAAATATTATCGATCTCAAGTAGTAATTCACAAAATCATTTTGATGGAAAAAAGACCAAAAGAACCAAACCCGAATCCCACAGGTGACCCGTCTTCTCAATTCCAATTCTTCTTTCCAATAATTGAAGAACTCGTCAAAATATTTCCCATAGTTAAGTGTGATACAGATTTTCGCGTTTCTGATTTATGATAATCGAGAAACGCTTTGCATTCAATGGAAAAAATCCCGAAACAGAAGCAAATACTGCTCCAAAGGACTGATAGTGATGTGTTCACCTTAGAAGGAATCTCAGAGAATCTTGCTTGCAACACAGAAATCCAATTGTCTTTGGCTTCTTTGGGTACCCTCTTAAGAGACGAGGAATGGAGATCACACCAGGAAGTCGCTCAGGTCATCCCACATGTTCTCCGAATCTATTGCCAATATCCCAATGAAAGATTTGAGTCCCTTCGGGTTCTCATTAATTTCACGGCTGACAACGATCCCAATCGGTCCTACATGACCACCCAGCTCTCAGAGGTCTCTGAGTTCTGGAAAACAGGGTTCCAAGACCTCCAATCAACATCCAACAAAGACGTTTCGTTCCGATTTGTCATTCTTTTGACCCAGTTCATCCACAATGTTCTGGAAAACCAGTCAGCTGAGCATATTGCCTACTTGACTGATCTCGGCGCTGTCACTGCTCTTTTGAGATACCTTCACTTTATTGAGGAATCTGGCGAATTTGAAGAGTTCGTTCTGCCCATGGAGGTTTTGGCCGAATGCACTGCCAGAGATCCAAAATCTGCTCTGATTCAAGAACTAGAATGGATTATCAGAGCACTTCAAGAAGTTGTGAGTTTGGATGAGCCAGAAGACGCTGATGAAATCTTTCAGTGCGGCTCTAGGGTGCTCTTTAATGTCACCAACGTGGAAGATTTGAGCGTCAACCACGATCTTATAGCGCAGATCTATGCACTTTTACCACTTGTCCCTGAAACATTCAAGAACGTCGCACATACAAAGAGAAGACTCTTCTCGACATGCGGAAACATCTCGTCTTACCCCAGCTACAAAAATTGGGAAGATGTCGAGAGAAATGTTAGAGCCGTTGTTTCATCAGATCTGGACCCGTATGTGGTATCAGCAGCAGCTATTTCGCTTGGAAATTGTGTGAGCAGCAAAGAAACACAGGAAGCTTTGATTAGCGAGATAGAGAAAGTCACACTGATGGATGCAGTTGTCGATGCCTTGCTCCAATGCAAATTTGGAGATGTGGTTCATTTCCAGGCACTTCATTTTTTCAACAACACCATGGGTGTTTCTACGGTGAGGCGAATTTTGGACAACCACGAGGATCTTTTTCGTATAACTAAGGTGGTCGTTGACAACTCCAAGTACTACAAGGAAGTGGGATATATTTTCTTGAAGTTTGTGAGAAAGTTGATTACCATTGGATCGATTCAGAACCAGTGCCAGAGTCCGGAATCGTTTGAAGCTCTATTCAATGTGATTTCAGCCGCCGAAGAGAACGTGAATGAAGTCAGCATGCTTCTCTTGCAGGCGTTTGGTGTATGGAAGCCACAATTGGTAATTGGAAACGAATTCCAACTCAAGCTTTTTTCGTCGCTTGTGGAAACCGCTGATCACGTGGAGGCACAGAGTTTATTTGAGAAACTCAAGACAATGGCTGTGGTTTTCCAGAACTACGATGCTGCGCAGATCAAAACCTTGTATGGATCTGATTTCCAGAGCAAGTTCACAGTTCCTTTTTTGGAATTTATGAAGCAACTCCAGCAAGGACTTGAGGAAGCTCCAGCAGAACACGTTCAGCAAACAGCAGCTATTGCCAACAATACCAAATTTGTCGCAGCCAGCGCCATCAAGAGTCTACAAGCAGCAACACCTGACGAGGTTATTGACCAAATCCTTGAAATATGTTCCACAGTGGTTAGGAGCAACAGCAAAAATCGCAGATAAAATTGGCGGAATTGAGGACATGCGCCGGCGTATATGCAAGATAGACCTACGGCAAATCGCGGATGTTGGCGGGGTTCAAGTGGCCCGTCGACCGAAAACGGCACTTTTTCCGCGAATTGTACAAGTGAAAAGTTGCAGAACGCCCTTCAGAGGCTGACTCAACCACACAGGTATAAAACCAAGGGCAGTTTCTCATTTTGGTTTTGATTCATCCAAATCGCAACTGTTCAAAATGACCGTATCATCCTTTTCTCATCTCGAAAGTTCCCCTTTGGACCCCATCATCCTTCTCATGAATGCATTCGCTGCAGATGAACACCCAGAAAAGATCGATGTGAGTGTTGGAGTTTACAAGACCGAAAATGGTGATCCAAACTACGTATTCCCAAGTGTCAAGTTGGCCAAGGACAAGTTGGCCAAGAATGACCCAGGCCACTGTTACACTCAGATGTCTGGTATTCCAGCCTTTGTTCTGAGTGCGAAGAAGACTATTTTCGGAGCTGACCACGACAACGTTGTCTCTGTCCAGGCTGTGTCTGGATCGGGTGCTTTGCACATTGCATTTACTTTCCTCCGTGCAACTGGCTTCACCGATTTCTTTGTGGGAACTCCAGCCTGGGGTAACTACAAAGGCATGATTGAGCACGTTGGCGGAAACTTCCACACCTACCAATACTACGACCCAAAGACCAATGCAGCTGACTTTGAGTCCACTATGGAGGCTCTTAACAACGCTGCTGCCGACTCTGTGTTCATTTTCCAGGCTGTCTGCCACAACCCCACTGGATGCGACTACACCAAAGAACAGTGGATCCAGATCTTCAAGTTGGTGAAGGAGAAGAAAATCTTCCCACTCTTTGACATTGCCTACCAAGGTTTTGCCAGTGGGAATGTTGCTGAGGATGCGTGGGCCGTGAGAGAAGCTTACAGACAGAACATGGAATTTATTGCATGCCAGAGTTACTCCAAGAACATGGGTTTGTACTCCGAAAGAACAGGATGCACCCACGTTGTTATCCATGACAGAGAAGCCATTGGTAATGTTGCCTCGCAGTTGGTTGCCATCATCAGACATGAGATCTCCTTTGCTCCAGCTTTCGGTGCCAGAGTGGCCACCATTGTCCAACAAGACGAAGAATTGAAGGAGATCTGGGCCGAAGATGTGCTTGCTGTGACCAACAGACTTAAAGGCGTTAGACAACAGATCCTTGACAAGTTCACCAAGTTGCAAACCCCAGGTTCTTGGGAACATGTGGTGAAGCAAAACGGTTTGTTCTGGTACACCGGATTGACCGAGTTGCAGGTGGAGAAGTTGCTTGAGGAGTACCACATTTACGGAACCCCGAACGGTAGAGTCAATGTCGCCGGTTTGAACGACTCAAACATTGACCTGTACTGCAACGCTGTGGACGCCATTGTCAGAAAATACCCAGGTAATTAGTGCGGAAATCAGGATATAGAATTAAAAGTTTGGGCGAGTCTGAATGTAGATGGTTGGCTGCATGTGTCGATTAGACGGAGCAGGAATCTACAGGTTGGATTCAAGGGTATGGTAACGTTTGAATTGATGCATGCTGGATGCAACATGGTCATCAGCTATTCTTGCCATGGATCTTCTTGAGGTGTGCCTTCAAATTATCCTTCCGGTTGAAGCGACGCCCACAATCGGGCTCATCGCACTGGAATGGTTTCTCAGAAGAGTGACTCTTCAAGTGCCGTTTCACATGCTCCGGACGCTGGAAACGAGCTAGACACAAGGGACACTTGTGTTTCTTCTTTGGATCGTACGTGTCTGCCGAGTCGGGCTGCACAATGATGGGCCTCTTCAAGTCGGAATTAAGAATGCTCTCGGCGAATTTTGCAATTTCTTCTGTGGCCGAGGTTTCTTGGATTTGAGACGGCGTCGGATAAATTGCGGGAGAAGTCTTGACGGCTTTTACACTGGATCTTCCCCGAGGCTTCGATGCCGAATTGGCCAGTAGAAGCTCCGTCCCGGCCGAAGACAGGCTCCCGCTCGAGTTGGTGATGGACGCAAGGTCGATCGATGCTGGGTACGACCGCAAACGACGGTCTTTGGCCATGAACTCAGGCAGCAAGAGATCTATGGAGGCGGATTTCTTGAACTTGGGCTGCTCAAAAGTGTTTGACGAGTCCATCGACAAGGTTTGAGTGCTATGGGCCCTACTCAAGTTGGGTTCAAACGTCGTGAAGGACTTGGCCTTGCGCAACTGTTTGCATGCGTCGTCATCTTGGTCTTCGATTTTGATGGAATCCCAGGTGTCATTGCGACGAAGGCCACCGAGGCCCAGACTGCTCACGCTTAGCCGGTTCAGGCCAGCCAGATTGAGGGCCAGACCCGGGTTAAGAGCCAGACTGGCCAGCCCAAGGCCCAGGCTGTGGAGTCCCAGAAGGGCCAGAAACCCCAGTCCATCCAACGAACCCCCAAAACTTTGGTTATGTGAGATGGGCGTGAAGAAAGACGCCGTGGGCTGGTTCTTAGCCGGGGTCGCCAAAGGCGTGGTGTCGTAGTCACTGAGGTCGCCCATTTTGGGCGAAGTAAAAGACGCCTCGAATGGATTCGAGAGACTGTTCTGGCCGGACTTCATGTTGGCTATGGTCGCCAAAAGATGAGACAGGCCCGGCTCCACACGCAGGCGGTTCCTTCTGTGGTTTTTGATCAGGTGGGGCGTTTTGCTCACCTTGACTCCCGGCGAATGGCCCCGCAAGGGAGTGGTGAAATTATGCGACGAAATGGACCCAGATTTCTGGCGTCGCCCCGGTGTGGCCGCGACGGCCGAGTACGGCGAGTCGAGCAACAGCGGATTCAGTGCCAGCAGAGAGAGCTGCGGCATCAGTTCCATCAGGTGAATAGTTGAGTTGGAGTACGAGTGGGAAAACGTCCCGGAGGGAGGCTCCGCGTTGGCGGAAACGGTGGAATTCAGGTGCCGATGGCCTCTGTAGTCGTCCAAGGAAACGTTCCGCAGGTGGTGGAAGCTGTGCAAATTCGCCAGATGCATGTTGGCCAGGTGGAGATTCATGTAATTCGCCAGCGACGCCACATGATTGGCCACGTTTGAGGAGAAGGCCGTGGCATCGCTGGACATGAAGCGTGAGCCCGAGTTCAAGGCGAACGGCGCCAGCAAGGCGCCGTCGAAGTGTTTGGTCGTGTGCATGTCCATAGCAAGGTCCTGGTCGTAGAAATTCGGGATATCCGGCGCATAGTCCACATCGTCGTAGGCGGGGCTGCCTGCGATGTCTTCGTCGTCGTCCATCACGTGTAGGGTGTCAGGAAACTGGGATAGCTGTGTTGGCGAGCTCATGAGGAACTTTTCCATGGCAGTGCCATCGAGTGAGCGAGAGAGGGGAAACGAGAAAGAAAAGCCAGCAGAAGCGAGGGCAGCGGCAGAACGACAGATGGACACTGGCACGTGTAGCAAGATATGTTCCAGGTTAGGGTGGTGGGTGTGTTTTAGAAAAGAGCGAAAAGTGAATGCACGAATGCGGTAAACTGCGGTCGCGAAGTTCGGTGCACCACCCGAAACGTTAAATCCTCCTCAGAGGTGGACCAAAATAGAATTGGCCGGGACCAAAAATCAGCCATTGCTGTGGCGACGGGCTCGGTGAAACACCATTGTTGGGGGCCCGAGATATGCATCAGTGCCGCCTCGAATCGACCCACTGATCGACCCACTCGTGGGACGAGAATGTTGGAGCAATGGAGCACGCCTCGGGGTTTGTTCACGCTTGGTTGGATTTTCCTTGTTGTTGTTTGCCTGATTTAGACCTTGGCCGTTTTTCGGGTGTAACCCTAGGTTGCGTGGGCTGTGCGCATCTTCGACGCGTCTATTAGAGTTCCATGCGCGTTGTTTACACATATGTCTCCGTGCACAGGCAATTAACTTTCCGTCCGCTGGCGCCTTTTAGGCAACCGCCACGTCTTGCGCCTCGCCGTTGTCTATTTCGACGCAAGCCACATGCGCCTGCAGCGAGCTCACCAATGGCTCGACGCCTTGGCTGGGACACACCCGTACATCCACGTCAAATCTGCATGGAACAACCTGCATCTACATGGGGAGTGCATTATCACGTTCTATCATGTACTCATACTTATGGGTTTTGCTTGACAAACTCCACACCCTTCTTGATGTTGCCCACCAAAGTCTCCTTGGCCTTCTTGACCAACTCCTCCTCGTGCTCAGAGATCTCGCCCAATGGGTGGATGGTCTTCACACCGTCCACTCCCAAGGTGACCTTGGAGGAGAAGAAGTCAACACCCTCGTCCTTGAACAATGGGGAGTCGACGAAAGATGGCTCCACAACGTCCTTCTCGCCAGCCAAACCGTTCAAAACGGCACCGGCAAATCTGGCACCAGCCTGGGCCATAGACAAAGTGGCAGAACCAGCTCCGTTCTTGGCCTGCACAACCTCGTCACCACCGAACTGGATTCTGTGGATCAAGGCGTCTCTGGTCTCGGCGTCCAAGGTGTTGTGCGAAGTCTGCGACAACAATGGGACAATGGTAATTCCAGAGTGTCCTCCGACAACGGTGACCTTCTCGTGCACGGGGTTCGTGCCGGCGACCTCGGAGACGAATCTGGACGCTCTCAAGACGTCCAACGTGGTGACACCGAACAACTTCTTTGGGTTGTACACACCCTTGGACTTGAAAACCTCGGCCACAATTGGCACGGTGGAGTTGACGGGGTTGGCAATCACACACACGGCAGCGTTGGGTGCGTAGTCGGCAGTGGCCTTGGCCAAGTCTCTGACAATGGAGGCGTTGGTGTTGAACAAGTCGTCTCTGGTCATTCCTGGCTTTCTTGGGACACCAGCTGGGATGACAACAACGTCAGCGCCGGTCAAAGCCTCCTCCAAGCCCTCTGGGTCGTAGCCCCTGACGGTGGAGTTGGTTGGCACGTGCGAAACGTCGGCAGCCACACCTGGGGCGCCTCTCAAGTCGTAAAGAGCCAAATCGGTAACCTTGGTGTTCAACTTCATCAAAAGCGACAATGGCTGGCCAATTCCGCCACCGGCACCGAGCACGGCAACCTTGTAGGCGGTGGGGGCAGAATAGGAGAAGTTTCTAGTAGCAACCTTGAACATTATTGGGAAAAGGGTGGGTTGAAAAATTGAGAATGTTCGCACTTATATATTTGTCGGCGATTATCCCGCGGTTAGTGTGAAAACCGGCATCGGCCAATTAAAAGGCGCGGCCTTGGTGCTCCGAATACTCCGGAGTCTGGGGTCGCTTGGAAAAGAGGAAGCACGTTGTGGGCAGTGAGGTTGAGAAATCCGGCGACGGGCGAATTGACGGGGCTTAATATGACATTGCCGACATTTTGGAGTTTTCTTGACGGTGGTTTCGACTTTCGAATTTATGGGTCTCCGGACCCACGGAAGAGCAGAATCTGGGGTTAGTTCGGGCGATTTCGAAAATCTCACTGAGGCATCGGATGACGGGGGATTGACAGAAAGCGGGTCTTTTGTAGATCAATTGAGAGGTAGGATTCTACGACTCCCTGATTCTTTTTCCAACGATCCAACGAAATAAGCGAACATCGCTAATTTTTGCATCTTTTTATGGAAATTGGATGCTAAGAAAAACTGGCTCACCAGTTCATACACATTCCAGTACCGAAATGAGGTCTTCGGTTCTCGCTGGAACAGAGTTGACGTATTGTCTCTTTTTTTTTTTCAACGATCATTGTACAATTAGGTAAACTTTAAAATAGAAAAAACAAACTATATATCATAAGGAATAACAGCCCATCCATAGCTGTGAGGTTAAGCACCCCAAAGTTAAGCGAGACTCTCAGTATCCCACATACCTCCAGAATTCAAAACTTCACGCACACAGGATGAAGAAAGATAGTACGTCGAGCAAGCTCATCCGTATACTTTCACACCCCCATTAATACACGTAACGTGCAGTCTCAGATCACAAGGAAGCATCGCGGAGGTACTGATGTTATATGTGGAGGTACTGATGAGAGTTGACTCGATATGATTGTCTACAGGACAACAGTGAAGCACATGATTAATTCTACCAGACTTTGTCAGGTAAAGCCAGAGATTGCAAGTTTAAAAAGCAGCCTTTATGGCCAAGTTGGTAAGGCACCTCACTAGTAATGAGGAGATCGTCAGTTCAAATCTGGCTGAAGGCATTTTTTTTTCGCTTTCGCATCCACTGTTATTAAATTCACAGTTCTCATTTTTTTGATTCTACCTCTACAATGTCGTCCAAAGAGTATGCCAAGAAGCATTCAATGGACATCTCCCACGTGACGGCCGTGGAGTTGCCGCTAATTGTCAAAAACACCGACAAAGCAGTCCAGATGCTCGGAGGAAAGGAAAGAATCAAGAGAGCCATCAACTCCCAGTACAGGCAGCTGGCCATTCAGCCCAGCAGCCATTCTGTCGATGACAGAAACATGGAATTGCGGTTGAGAAACGACCCGTTCCACCACCCCGTGCAGGCTCTGGTAAACAGAAGAGAGAAGATTTTACTACGAGTGTCCATTCCCAAGTCCAGTTTGCCGCAGGATTACCACGATAATCCAGCCAGATACACAATCAAGGAGTTGATTGAGATGAATAACGCGAAAAGCGACACTCCACACAAGGTGGAGCCGGTGGCCATCATCAACAAGAACTACACATTTCGGGCCATCGCAGACTTCCAGATGTCGACCAAAAACAACCCAACCGCACAACAATTCAACAACAGCGTGTTGAATCTGCAAAAATTCGAGGATATGCGTGGGTTCTACGAGCAGAAACTCATGGTGAAAGACGAGTTCAAGGACCCCAAGGTCTACGAGAACAGAGACCACCAGTTGGTGCCTCCTCCACACTTCAGCGGAATCCGATTCCCCTTTGACTACAGATACCAGAAAAGCCCGTACACCGTGACCCTCCGGGACGACGAAGGAAACGTGAAGGTGGTGATGAAGTCAGACAGCAAGAAGTTGTTCACCAACACGGTGGACTACTACGGAGACTCCGTTCCGCAGCAGCCGCTTCCGGAAATCATCAAGAAATACAACTGGCTTTTGACGTCGGACTTGACACAAGAGTACGCCGACAAGAAGCTCTTTGACTGCATCCAGTTCTTGACCCGTCTCTTTGAGGCCAAGCCCATCTGGCTCCGGAAGCTGCTTGTTGACGTCACCCCCGAGCCCTTGAAGACCGCGGTCAAGGAGGCCTTGCCGTATGTGTCGTACTGCTACAAGAACGGCCCGTGGAGATTTTGCAATGTCAAGTTGGGAGTCAACCCAAAGGAAGACAGAAAATGCTGGATGTTCCAGAGCGAGTACTTTCGCTTGCAGGGGCTCCATTTGAAGGCCGAGCCGAGAGAGACTTCCGCCCGAATCGTCCCCAAAACAATCAGTGCTAACAATCCCAACTCTGACATTCGTCTTTCGGAGCACCTCTTTTTCACCGGCACCAAGCTTCCCAAAGCCATCAACTACCAGATTGGAGACATTTTGGACGAGAACATTGTCGCTGTCATCAAAAACGCTCAACAGCGAGGAGACGCTCATTTTTTCAGAGAGACGGTGGATTCGCAGGACGGATGGATCAATAAGCAAGTTATGGAGACCATCCGCCGCATCGTGCGGTACAAATTGCGCCGTCTTCAGAGAGAGGAGCCCATTGACCCTGCACAGGTGAACAAGATCATCAACACAGACTACACCGAGAAAGATGACAAGAATGGGAAAGAGAAAGAAGACGAGGACGAGGCCACAATTATGCCAGAGGAGGAAGCAGAGGAGGAAGCAGAGGAGGATTTAGAGGACATTGAGGACGAAAATGACATTGACGAGGACGTCATAGATTCGACCGCCGTTAATGAGGAGTCTGTGTTCAGTCGAATCAAGCAAGTCGACAGCAGAACGGCCGCAAAGCTTGGAACGTTGGTAGGGTTGATCAAGCAGGATCTGATTCCCCAGGAGTAGGTGAAGATAGAGAGCTTCAAATGGTCCAAGGCCAAACTACAAGTTTGAGGAGATTCTGGTTTGAGCAGATTCGAGTATTAATTTGACGGTAAATTTTGTCTCCCATAGTACTAGAGATAGGATAAAAAACGTGGTCACGAAATCTTCATCTCCTTGCAAAAATCTTAGCCTATTTCCGCAAGAACCAAGTTTTGGTCTCAAGACTGGGTGCAAATTCCATGCAGAATTCTCACGAAAACTAAACACGTAACCTAAACAGATTATTCCCACCACAATGACAAAGGCTACCGAGACCGCAGTCGCTGTTTTTGCTGTCACTGCCGTGTACTTTGCACTCTGTACCGGAGTTCTCCCCACCGGAGAATTGGTTCGCAACGAAATCTTGCCATATCTTCCATGGTGGGGTTTGGTGACCTTTGGAGCGTACGCTTTGGGAACTTTGGGCTGGGGCGTGTTCACTTTCCAGAACAAGGAGGCCAGCTACAAAGAGTTGTTGCAGCAGATTGACGAGGCCAAGGTGTTTTACAAGAGCAAGGGAATTGATTTGGATGAGTAAACCTCAAAGCTGCACCAAGTGCAGTGAGTTGTGACAAATTATATGAAAGGCTCAGAAGAGAAAGACTGAGAGGTTCAGAAGAAAGACTGAGAGGTTCAGAAGAGAAAGAGAGTTCCAGAATTCCAACAACATATCAATAAACATAGAAATAGCAAAATGGCCGGTCTGCCAGTGTAGCGGTCTAAATGCGGTACCAAATGTAAATTGCAACCTTCTTCGCGTAGGTGGTATGAGGCCAACGAGGTGGAGATGCCGATCTTTTATATTGCTATATTTGCGAAATTGGCATGGTATTCTAGAGCCAGGAACTAAGTGCGAGAAGACAGGAGTAGTTGAGGCGCGGAATTGCGGCTTGAAATATCTGGGTGTCCTGAAAGGAGACCATGTATCAGGAAGCATAAGTCTTTCACTCTTGTCTGTGAGGGCATCTGAGTCTGTGAATTTTCTATTTCACTCGCTGTTGAATCGGAGTCTTTCTTTCTGGTTCAACCTTTGTTGACTATTCTCACTTGTGCCTCACATTTTGTTTTCTGGTAACTATTGTTCGAAAGTTAAAATGAGCCCCAACTTCCCTGCTGCCACAAAACGTAATATGCGCACTTAATTCTCAGGAGAATTTGTGTTCAAAGTGAAAACTGGAATGTGTTTTTGGAGGAGATTGTGAAGCAGTGAGAGTTGTAGAATGGTAAGAAGAAGTGATTTTCCTTTGTGTGTTGGTGCAATAGCACACATTACCTCAGTCAAATACGAACCTTTAATTTGATGAAGAAATTAGCAAACATTTCATCAAGAAACGAAGTATTTATCAGGGACCTTCAATCACATTCTTTCATCCACCATTTTTCACTTTCAATACAAAGGATCGTTTCTGATCAACCAATGTTCAAGGACTTATTCATGTCGCCAATCAGTTAAGTCACTTACTCGCAGGATAATCCAGAATTGCTAGATTGAGTTCGAGCAAGTCCAGATATTGGAGGCTTGTCGGTGCTGTTTGTTTATCGTCTAGTTGTGGAAGTGATGCTGTATTTGTTAAAGCTCTGTCTCTCCAGGGTGAAGATAAAAATTATAACAGGTCGAAATCTGCCTTCGTAGTTCACGAAAGAAGCAAACAAAAGAAGCAACAAAAGTTGATTATTTGACGTGCACCTAAATCTTCTGGCAGGTTGGGAGAAGAGGTCAAGAACAGCTCCAGGGAGATGTTTTGCTGATTGCACTTTCTGTGGAGGATATCAAAAAGCACAATAAGAGAGCGGATACTTAATTCTCGCCCTGAGGCGAGGGTAGTGTCTCTGGAGCTCTCCAGAGAAGAAGAAATGAACATAAATACGCCATATGAAGTTTGTTTGAATTATATTTTATTAGATCAATGAAAGAAAATAAAAATGCAAGACCTGAGACCAACCCAGAGATCCAAGATGTGACCCTTCACTCATGTTCTTTGAAGAAGCCCGCCGAATTGCGTCCCACACAATGGTGGTCGTTGAAATGACGTAAGTAATTGGAAAGCGGCTTCTTGTCCTTCGTCGACGCCCAGCACCGTACCTTCCACCACCTTGTAACACACAGGACAAACTACACCGTCGTGTGGTCTTTGACAAGCAAACGTCTTCCTGTCCGGGTTTTCACTCTTCTTCACATTGTACCTGCCAATGTGGAGAGGGTTTGGAGTCAAGTAGTCGTCAGTGAAGACTCAATGCAGATAACTTAAATGCTGGGCGTAGCACGAGTTCGAGAGGGTTTGGAGTCAAGTAGTCGTCAGTGAAGACTCGATGCAGATAACTTAAATGCTGGGCGTAGCACGAGTTCTTCAACTCGAAGAATGCAATGTTCTCGCAGTAGGGACAGAGGCCGCTTCTGGTTTCATTGCGGGGTTGGCCAGAATCTCCCAATTCCACCCGAGTGAACTCCTACTGGTACGGATGGCACAATTCGAAGAAATCGTTCTTCTCGTACACAAACTGCTTGTACAAACCAGCAATTACATCTAGATTGTCTCTGATGTACCGAGTTCTGTCGATGATGGTGCCGTTCTGATCGTACAACTCAATAAGTTGGTCACTATGCTCAGTGTTTCCAGGATCCACACATCTGGCAACATTTTGACGTTGAGGTGTGGGTTCCACCGTCTGAGGACAAGGGACCTCAGAGTAATCGAACTGCTTGCTCTTGAAGTTGAAGGTTTTCTTCTTGAGGGAAGACTGAACGATTTGATTGGTACGGTCAACCGCTGGAGTCATCGTTGGAACAACAACTGGAGTCTGGAACAACAACTGGAGCAACAACCGGAGCAACAACCGGAGCAACAAATGGAGCAAGAACTGGAGTACCAACCGGAGTAGCAACTGGAGTAACTACTTGAGTAGACACTTGAACCAATTGAGTAACCGCTTGAACCAATTGAGTAAACGCTTGAACAAATTGAGTAAACGCTTGAACTAATTGAGTATCCCCTTGAACCAATGGCATAACCGCTTGAAGCAATTGAGTAGCCGCTCGAACCAATTGATTAACAGCTTGAACCAATTGAGTACCCGCTTCACCCAATTGAGTAACCGCTTGATGCAATTGAGTAGTCGCTTGAACAAATTGAGTACCCGCCACTCGAAAGCTCTGACCACAGGTACATTGGTTAGTGACAGAGCTAGTACTCGGGTAAGTCGAGGCACTAGTGTTCTGGTTCGTGATGACGCCAGGTCTAGGGACGAAACTCGAAGAAATAGCCTCTGGAGCAACAACTGGAGTAACAACTGGAGTAACAACTGGAGTAACAACTTGAGTAGACATATCCACTTGAGTGACCTCTTGGACCGTTGAAAAAAAAATAATAAAAACCAATTGATTACCTGCTTGAACCAATTGAGTGACCTCTTGAGTGACCTCTCGACCCAGTTGAGTAGCCGCTTGATGCAATTGTGAAACCGCTTGACCCAATTGAGTAGCCGCTTGATCCAATTGAGGAACCCCTTGAACCAATTGAGTACGCGCTTGAAGCAATTGAGTAACCGCTTGATGCAATTGAGTAGTCGCTTGAACCAATTGAGTACCCCCACTCGAAAGCTCTGACCACAGGGACACTGGTGAGTGACAGAGCTAGTATTCGGGGAAGTCGAGGCACTAGTGTGCTGGTTTGTGAAGACACCAGGTCTAGGGACGAAACTCGAAGAAATAGCCTCTTGCTCTAATTGAGTTGGGTTGTCGGAGATTTGCATTTGAAAGCTAGTTTTTCCAGAGTTAAGTTGCAATCGGGAGAGCTGAAGAAAGTGGTGGTTGAAGGAGGGATAGGTGGAGCTTTGAAAGCTCTAATAAACCACTAAAGGGGTATGTTCTGGCAGCAAACTATATTTTAGTCTTTTAAAGTGTTCACTTGCAGATGCACCTGATGAGACAACAAATGGTGGA